>JAODUD010000001.1:10560172-10588362 GCA_026784285.1 Stomatorhinus walkeri | reverse complement strand
TTTTGCATTTTTAGTTTTTTCATAGCAGTCACTGATTTTTATAAAATAGAGTTTTCCCTTATGGGGACCGGTTTCCAGTAAACCGGTCCCCATAAGGGAAAAAAAACAGATATTTATCACACTATGGGGACATTGTATCCCCATAAGGATAGGTATACCCGCTCTCTCTCTCTCTCTCTCTCTCTCTCTCTCTCTCTCTCTCTCTCTCTCTCTCACACACACACTCACACACACACTCACTCACTCACTCCCCCTTGACAAACGGTATCGCCGGGGACTCACCTTCTGGAAGGGTAGAATGTAGAAAAGTCCAGAAGGATCCTTTATTTCATCGAGCTGATTAGCAGTAAATGTTTTCAATCTCGACGTCTTCGACCGAAATTGACAATTTGGGATGACGCTACAGTAAAAAGGTGTTTGAACAACAAATTAATATGGTGACATGTCCAACTCGTAGCATGTAATATTAAACTTAAAAAGAAGGTAGATTAAAAAGCCTTTGAGGTTGGTCGGCAAGGTAAAATAACACTCCATTGGTTTGTTTCATCTCCCTGGCAATTCTGGATGAACATAACAAGTGTACTGTGCTTGGTATTGTTGACCATAACTTATTTCATATTCTGTTCTCACGTATTTAATGTACGTATAACTTATTGGACATATTTAAGAGGATAACTTTAAAAATAGCTGACGGACGATCTTACCTGACTTTCTCGTGGCTGTATCCTATTTTGGCAGTATATGCTCCGTTATCGAGAACGAGGGTTGTCATTATTGCTTTTTAGGTAAGCCACACTTGCAAATATTTCCGTGCTAAGAGTTGTTTTTTCACCCGATTTTCCTTGAAGGATATATTTGCGTTTATTTCTGTTATCCGCGTACTTTTTCACGGAGCCAATCACGTTTTGAGTCCGCGTCCATTATTCAACAGCCGTGTGGAAAAAAACACCGCGAGAAGAGAGTTCCGGTTCACGAATTCGGGAAATTTTGCTAGAATTTTGGAAAAACAGACTTTAAAACAAAATGATGTAACTAACCACCATACTAAATCCATGTTTGTTTGCACTGAGGTATAAGAGCAAATGTCATTCACTTCAATGGAAAATTCTTGCATAAATTCCAAACGCGGAACTTTAAAATGTATTAAAGTCCCGTTTTTTTAATATAATGTTTTACATCGCTCAAAGTAAATTGTTAAAAGTTAAATTACATCCCGCTAACTGTCTGAGAAAGTGTAATGTTGGGATTATTTTCGAGTTGGTTTCTCGTTTTTTTTTTGGTGGGGGGTGTCGGTAAAGTTTTCATTCATGAATACCTTTAAGTGAAAGTATTTTCTGTTGACTTACTTAAAACTGTGACATTATTGTTATTAATAATAAGTTTTCAATATAGGATACAACTTTACGAGTACCTTAACAGACTTCGACCCGAGCAAGAAGAGTTTTCTAACAAACTTCTTTTGACTTTTATTCACAATTTTTAATGCTAGGACGTCATATTCATAGACCCCGTAAAACACCATAAAATCTTTGAGGTAAACATAACATTTTTAGCAGTTTAATCGATCTTTCTACACGTCACATCCGTAAACAAAGAACACGACGCAAAATGGTACGTGCCACTGTTTATACTGCAAAGGTAAAGAATTCTGTTTATGAAAAATATCTCCAAATTATTTCAAATTGAATATATAAGACATATATGCATCTAAGTTATATATAAATATCATTGCTATGCCCGTTGCCATACTGAAGCTATCTCGATTTAAAGACGCTACCCTTATGCCTTCACCCTTGGACTAGTCGAGTTGTAACAAATGCTCGCTACCAGCTGGTCCGTAGGATATTTAAAAGACCTCTACCGAAAACAGGAGAAAGCAGCCGGACCGTATTTATACTCGCTAGCCAGACAAATACAAAGCTGTTTGTGAGAAAGTCTCCTTTGGGGGGCTTAATAGAAGGTAATACACATCATTTATGTGTAGTTTAAATTCGATTGACAATTTAACCGCACACTAAGTTTTCACGTTCCAGTTTTGTTTACCACAGTTGGAAGTTGGGAGTTTTTCTACGACTATGTCGTTTTTAGGACATTTTTGCATACATAATGTGTTTTGATTTTGGGATATCGATTGTTATGCTGTTACTTGTTAACAGATTTCTGATCTTAATACCGCAATATTACCACCTTATTTTTTGATAAGTTTGATGTCGAATAAATAATTAATCGTTTATTGTAACGTATATCGAATAAATGCAACCCTTTATCCAATATGAGGAAAACTAGCTGAGAGGTTTTAAGTCGTTTGACGCGAAGGTTAAACTGCTCGTGGAGTCTGTGCTTTGTTTTTCTAAAGGTTTAATATGGTATGATGCTAAACCTTGAAGAGATTCTTGTTGTTCTTCGGTAATGCATGGGTATGGCCGATCGTTTACATTTTAACAGTGACACGACGTGTTGCCTTTGCGACTGCATTGTATAGCCTCGGATTTTCGTTGCTGCTCCTCTTGACCTGTCTTGTTTTGGTGCGCGAGCTCCGATCACGTGCACTGCTCAGTGACGCGTGTGAGCTCCGTGCCTTTTTTGTGTCGGTGCAAGTCAAAGCTCTCGTTGTTGTTTTGTTGTGGCTGCTGTTGCTGTGTGTGCACTGCTTTACTGTATTCAGTTATTTTGTATTGTCTGTATTTTAAAGCGTCCTTGAGTGTGAGAGGCGCTATATAAATAAAACATTATTATTAGTGCTGCAGCTGAGACTGTGTGTACAGTAGCCTCGTGCTGTCCTTCTATGGCTGAGCAATACTAAGGCTCAGCCAATGCGAAGAGGTGCCAAGCTCTTTGTTTGCTGACTAATCAGTTTGTGTACCAGCGATCCTGCTGCCATGGATGTCAGTTTGTCTATTTAGAGAAAAATGTTATCTTTTTTTTCCTCTGCTGAAAGATACTGTACGCCCCCAGAACACGTTGTTCTTCCAGTCAGTTCTCTTGGTGTGTGAAGGCTTTGTTGAAACAGGTCATCCGATTTATTTTTTAGATATAGATACGATTGCCATATTGGTTAAAAATATAATGAAACGCAAATGCATTCACCTCGTGCCTTTCGTGTTGAATGTCATCGCGTTTTGGCCGATTTAATTAATTTAATTAAATGCTAATGCCATTTAGTCGGAACCCAGAGTCGAAGCAGTTATTTGGTAAAGCGCCAACAAGCAGATACTTCAGTGGTACGTTTATCATGCGGCACGGTGTATATCTCAGGGCAGTGGGCGCTGCGGTGGTGTGTCGTCTTAAAGAAATAGCAGGCTTTTTAGAGGGGGGTGGGTCAGAGTTGCTCTGGGTGCCTGGCTAATACCGTAAAACTAGTATTGGCTAAATTGCCAAATGCCCTTAAGGAACACATTAGCTACCTCACAATACGACATATTTCAAGAACTTCTCATTCGTTTTCTTTTAGTTATAAACAACCCTCCTTATAAGGCTATACGTTAATTGCTCTAGGTCTCCAAAAACGGGATTCACATATCCCCTTTGCTGTAGGGTTGGATGTTGGGCCTAATAATCCGGAGTACCGCCAGTGTAACTGGATACGTTGGCTTTTGAGAGGTCAGCCGTTATTGTGATTATCCCAGAGGTACATTTGATCCAGTTTCATGGAGCTGGGACACTGTGTCTCGCTGACCTACTTGTTAACATCTGAGCCAGATGCCTTTAGCAAGATCCAAAATATATATTTTTAAATATCAGGATAAATATGCAAGATTTTTTTAACCCCCTATTTGGCATGTGTGGGAATTAACTCTCTTGTTTACAACATTTTTTCCTAATGTCCTGCATTGGATATTCATGTTTGCTCTAACCGACTTTGCTCTTGTGCCAACTGTATAAAGTTCCAGCTGTTGCCATGGTCACGGCTTTATGAGCTGTAAAGCCCATTCTGTTGTACTCCCCTCCTAGCAACAGTTGGGTAGTTTGGTAACCAACACAAACTAGTTTCCACTCTTTAGTAGTCAGAGTAATTGTTTTGTTACTTGGATGGATTTTGATGCTGTCAGAATAAAATCCAGATGAATGCATCTAAAAAAATAAATTAAAATCCTTTTTAGAGCCTTCCAAAATTACTATATTTTTGGATCACTGATGACACCAATGTACAATGTAAAAGATCCACACCAGAAAACTGATAATTTCACATTAATGTTGCCAGACAGCAACCTGGGTGCAGCTACTGCAGTCTTCTGGTTTTTCAGGTCATTGCTTACCATGCCCCTCAACGATGAACGTCCTGCATCCACAACAGTGAGTGAAGACCAGAGCAGTGACACGGAATGTTCAGACAGGTGTGACAGTGTGACGTCGTCCAGTGACTTTGAGTGCTCCCGTCAAAGCTTCAACAGTGGGGACTCCAGCAGTCACAGCTCACCTTCCTGTAAGTTTATTGTATATATCCCTACTGAGAGCTGCCATTAGATTTTTGTCCTTTCAAGGCGGGTGTGTTTTGCTTGGTATTGCTTAGTAACTGTTCCCTAAAAAGGTCAGTTACAGCTTTAAGATAACATTACATTGCCAGCTTACTCTTCCTGTCAAATGAAATTTTTTATAAATATTTCTGTTTTTTAATTATATATTTATATATTATAAATTTCGGTGACACTTTAAAGCACTCAGGTAAAATGCATTATAGGTAACCTCAATACATTATAATGCATTCATTAAGTATTATTAACACAGCTATAACGATTAAAAAGGCATAACACATAGCCATGTTTATTATGCATTATGAATGTGCTCCCACTGACACACATAATGCCCAATAAATACCTCCATAATGCATTATCATGGCTTATACTGACTATTATAATTAAAGCATTATGAATATATGTATAATGCATTATGATGGCAGTTTTAAGTAAAATGTTACCAAACATTTTTTCCTTTGTATATGTGTGTATCTTTCAACCTGCTTAGTTCTTTATCTGATTAGGCTTTAGATATGGAATTCATGGCTTGTACAATAAAAATATTGATCTTTTTAAAATTTAGTTATGTCAGTGGTTGCGAGTGCCTGTATCAGCACCAGATGGTATGTCCCTTTTATTGGTTTTCAGTTTATTTTTTCGCTTCATTCCCATTCGTTTGTTTCCAGCTAGCCCTCCCAAAGTCACAACCCTCGACGGAGTCATGGCTTCTGCTCGGGACCTCGGCAATTTGAGCCTGGCACATGAGATTATTACGAACAACAGCTTCCATGTTGAGCAGCCCAATCTACCTCAGAACAGGTACGTCGAGTTAAATGCCTCCGTAGGTGTTTCAGGTCTCCGACTTTTAGAATTATTTTTGTAGTTTCGAGGCTGCTGACTGAAATTGTCATCGTGGTTCTTTGAAAATGGAACCCTTCTGGGCTAAGGTGATGGTCTTTGCATGTGGTGTGATCGTCTTCAGTCTTAACTGGCTTATCTGCATGTCAAGAAGTGTTAAACTTTCCTTCCAGCTTAGAGAAAAAGGTGAAAGATATCGTCCACAAGGCATTCTGGGATTGCCTAGAGTCTGAACTCAATAACGACCCTCCAGAGTACAAGCATGCTATCAGACTGCTGCAGGAGATCAGAGAGGTGAGCAATCTGTCTTTGGGGTATCCCACGAGAGAAGTTAAGCCCCTGGGACATGCCGTGCATGTACAGTGTTTTTCAGTGTCAGTCCACATTTTTGTTCTCTTCTGGCTCCAAACACACCAGTACCAGGTATTCTTGATTGACTAACACCTGGAAGGGAGCAAAAATGTGGATTTTCTGGGTGTCCCCGAGGAGAAACACTGCTCTATAAAAATCGAGCTAAACACAGACTTTCCCTGACTTCACAGGTCCTGCTGTCCTTTCTAAACCCTGGAGCAAACCGCTTGAGAACCCAGATCTTGGAGGTGCTGGACCTGGATCTCATCCGGCAACAGGCTGAAAACAATGCAGTTGACATTCAGGGATTGGCCACTTACATCATTTCTGTCATGGCCAAGTTCTGTGCCCCTGTGAGGGATGATGAGGTCAAAAAACTGAAGGAGAACTTGAACAATACTGTAGCAATGTTTAAGTAAGTCAGTTATTAAAAAAAAAAAACGAGCATTTGTCCATCTTCTGTTAAGTCATGCATTGACTCTTGTATTTAAAGGTCAGTAAGGCATAAATTGATTTTGTTTCCATATTCACATATAAACAGAATGGGAATTGTATGTTTTCTCAAGTTTACAGAGGTTCTTTGTAATATTTGTTTGTGTATTGGGGTGAAGAGAAGAGCTCCCTGCATGAGTAGAGTACCTTGAATTGACTCAACTTCTTGGCTTTTTTCTCAGGGAGATATTCCGAGTGCTGGACCTCATGAAGCTGGACATGGTGAACTTCACCATCCAGATCCTCAGGCCAGAGCTGCAGAAGCAGTCCGTAGAGTACGAGAGGGCCAAGTTCCAAAGTGTTGTGGAACGTACTCCAAGTATGTGCTCTTCAATGTGCTATATATCAGCACTGAACTATGGTCTTTCTCTCATTCATAGTAAAGCAACGTAAATGGTTCCCAGAAGGATGTCACCTTAAATGTTTGATGTCTAGTCTTGGCAATATTTTAGGGTATTTTACTTTTGCCTATGTATTTTGTTCATGCTGTATAAAGATGAGCTGTTGACTGCTACCATAAAAAGCAATTTGGCCATCCCACCAACAGGTAGCGCCCTTATATATGTGTGTGTTTCTGTGCAGGTGCATCTGTGTCTAAGAAATGGTTAGCATATAGTATGGAAAGAGGATCTAATGGTTGAAGAAAAGAAGCTGACAGTGATTTCTGAGTTCTGTGTGTCTGTCACTGTCGCTGTTCTTTCTGAGACGCCTAACAGTGTTCCATTGTGCTGTCTAGCCAATGGCCAGTGGACAAATTGCTAGCTTTCGTAATTCATGTAACCTTGCTTTTGCGTCATTGCATTAATGAGACCTTGTTTACTTCACATTTATTGACATTCACGATGTGAGCATGGTAATTTTAAGTTTGCTTTGAAATTCAATCAACAACAAATAATAATTTTTTGTAATAGAGTGTAATACATTTTTATCCCAAGGGGAAAAGGAAAAACCACATCAAAGAAGGCAATTTGGTGATCTAACCTCTTACCCAAAAAGATCACTCGCATCTCATGTACAAATTGCTCAAGTTGGAATGTATTTGATGCTTTAATGTTGCTGTAATGGTGACACATAGTATTTCTATACCAGTGGAACAATGGTAATAAACATGAATAATATCTCCAAAGGATGATTGTACAGGAAGACAAGTAGCAAGCTCCTCAGCAAGTATTTTGATGATTGATTTGATCAGTTTGTTGGAACAAACAAGGAATCCCTTGATAAGGATACTGGGGTCAATAGACAAGAATTGCTACACAGAAAGAAGTGATTCATTACTTTATCAGGGGTCTCCAACTCTGGTCCTGGAGAGCTACTATCCAGTAGGTTTTCTGTCCTATTTGGCTTCTGATGAGCCACACCTGCTACTGGTATTTACAGGTGCGACTCATCTGAAGCCAGGTAGGATAGAAAACCGACTGGATAGTAGCTCTCCAGGACCAGAGTTGGAGACCCCTGCTTTAGATGCTGGTTAATTGCTCTGTCTCAGTCCAGAAACATCTGATGTATGCATATTGTCTAATGTTGGTTGGTCAAGTACAAGCAGAAACTCCATCATTGGCTTTGTGGTTATGAGGTCCTGTAAACAAATGAGTAATTTTGAAGTCATACAGCAGTAGGCAGTATGTAGTTTGTAATAAGCTGAATCAAAATGTTAAGTAAGTATTGAAGCTGCCTGCTGTCACAACGTCTTCTCCGATAATCCATTTTTATGACTCAATTTCCAGTATGTCCAGCTTTTTTTAAATTTTTTTAAATTAACCTATGATTATCCTAAGTACCATGAATTACACTGGGGAATACTTTTAATGATCATGCAAAAATGTTTATCTACTTTGCATTCTGCTAATCTCCCCCCCCCCTTTTCTTTTAAAACTGCATTTTTGTCCTCTAACAGGTGACAGTCACATCCCTTTACCCAAATCAATGTAGAAAGCATATATAACTACAGTGTTTACCTTGAACAATGTTTGTTTGAAACTTTAAATATAACTGGTAAAATCATTTGAGCTGTGAATTCTCCCTCAATCCTGTCTCCAGATGCGCTGGACCACACGACCGCCTGGATTAAGGCATCTTTGGAGATGCTGCTTGCTGTGCCCACTGCCAATCAGTCCTCTGGTTCTGTAAAAGGCACGCCGGCCCTCCCCAGTCCCACGCAGATATTCGACACGGCCTACATCCAGCTCCTGAACTGGGACCACCAGAAGAATGTGCTCCCTGAGGTAAGTGGCCGCTATATGCAGTGTGCTATAACTGTTAATGCATGAACGCCAAGTATTGCGGGTTCTAATACCGAATATTATAAATCTTATGACTGAAGTAAGTCTTGCTCATGAAATGACTGGAGTGCCACGTCTCTTTGTCCTCAGACATTGATGACGGACGAGGCGCGCTTACGTGAGCTGCAGCAGCGTCTGCAGCTTCTTCAGACTGTGGCCTCCATCTTGCTAATTGTCTACAGCACCATCGGCGGACCCATCTCTGGGCTTCCCGGATTGGCCGACCGGCTTAAGAAGATGGCCAGTGTCCTTTTGGAGGGCATGCATAGCCCGTGAGTCCCACCTTAATACCTTAATAAAACGTGTGATTTTGAAGCTGGTGGTGTCTGCACAGTTGCTTACATTTTGTAGCAATGCTATTTCTATTACCCTGTCTACAGGGAATTTGACCTACCTGAAGCCCTGGAAAATGTCAGTGTCCAGATCTACTCGGAGCTGAATAAGACCCTGGTGGGGTGTAGCTACCCTGCCATCTCGCCTGAGGTGCAGGCAACACTGAAGGGGCAGATTTGCAGCATCCTCCAGGAAAACAACCCCATCCATAATCTTGTTGGTGAGGCCACGAGCGCTGACCAAATTCTTTCTTTCCTGTTACTCATTCCTAGTAGTCTACAGTCTCCTCAGTGGTAGTATCCTGCTTCCACTGCCTAATAAGTTGCTTTCATACTGAAGTTCCAGAACCTGGTCCCTGGTTACAAGTTCCTGAGCTGTCAGGATCAGGGATTTTGTAGTTCCTGGCCACTCTCATGCATCACTTTACACCGCATAACAAAACTTGCATGTTAAATAAGCATGGGAGATGCAAAAAGCTTGTAGGTTAAGCTTCACACATGACTCGACTACACTGCCATCCCAAAACAACGGAGAATAAACAAATTGTTTTGTTAAGCTATTTGTTTGTTAGTTGCAGGGTCTTTCGGTTTCACAGAATACAAAACGGTGTAATGCATTCCACGAATAAGTGCAGACAAGTTTTGCCACTGGTACTGGCAATATTAAGCAAAATTATATTGGTTATATATCAAATTTTCCAATGCAGAAATATGAACAAAAAATGTATTTGTTAAATGTAACTGAAGTACAAAAATAATTCCATCTGCTCAGTTTTTGCTCTGCTAATTACCTCCCTTTCTCTGCTTTCTCTGCTCTTCTGTGTACCTTCCAAGTTAGTGCTGGTGCTTGCGGTCAACCAATCAGCAAGCTATCTGCTGCAAGCCCCTCTCCAGTAGTTCATGTCTGAATGAAAAGTACCTAGTCTGGAGTAGGCACCAAAGAAAGGGTTCCATAACTGCCTCCGAGGAACTACAATTAGGCTTCTTGCTTCTGGAAAAAGTTTCTGGTTCCTGAAAAGTTCTGTTATTTATTTCTTGGAATCTGTCTGCCTGACCTTAACAGTAAAGGTTAGAAGTAGTTGACTGAATCTGGAGTACATCCTGAAGTCTGTCTGTTGTACTGCCCTACTTCTTATGACCAAGCTCCATTTATTACAAACTCTTCTCTTGTAACTCTTCATATTGCCTTGACTCTGTGACCTGATGCTCATCACATCTCTTCCTGAGAATCCTGATTTAAACCTGATTTAATAAACATGAAGAGTGCTTTCCGTCATCAATACATTCTTATGCAAACTTATTGGTACAAGGCCTGCATAGACATTCATTAATGGTATGTGTGCCAGTGAATGGATGCTTATTAATATTGCGGCTGAAAGCAGCGGTACAACTATTTATTGATTTCATTGACTTAGAAACATAATTATTCATTATTTTAAAACACAGAATTTAAATGACAGTGACAGGGAGTCTGCCTTTGTGTCACTGGCAGTGCTTCTGTAGTTACTACTCACTGAATCATCCACTCCTATTCTTTCATCTCCTTTCAGAGGACAGGGTGCAACAGTACTTCAAGAATTTCCTGACCACACCAAACTCCCACCTCACTCCTCCCCCCATTCCGGGTGGGCTCGCCATGATTCAGCCAGAAATCAGTGTATTGGGAGCCAATTTCATCTCCCTAGTGAACTTCAACAAGCAAGTGTACAGTCCCTTCTACATGGGGATCTTAAAGGACCTGCTCTTTAGCGGGATGTGCCAGAATTCACCCCAGAAGACTGCTGTTGCCCCAGTGGATTCGCAATAATAACCCCTTCTGGGAACGACCACCCTATTGCCCCTGACTCCAAACACCTTGTATGTTTGTCTCTGCAGCCAGCCAGCAATTTTAGTGCAAGGTGTCGTGTGCTGCATGTTTAGATGTCATCAAGGTTAGGGATTCCCACAAAGTAGTAAACTCCACACTGTCCCCTGGTACTATTGTGGCATCCCCCGAATGTTATGCCAATAACTTGTGGTGCTTTATACAATGTTATGCAAATAATAATGTGGTGCTTTATGTAACAAGTGTCGAGCAGACCTACTAGCAGTTCATTAAATTGTGGGCTATGTTTGCCTGTAAAAAATACATATATAGGTAAATACTGTTATTGGATTTACTTGATTGTTCTATCTGACAAAATAAAGGATAAATATTGTAATGTCTAGTTCTGTTATTTAGGAGAATATTTAAAAAAAATAGGAAATATAAAATTTACCTGTAGCCATTTATATTTCATAAAAGAAGATTTTATATAATTAGTTTTGGATGCTTTCCACATTGATTCGGGTAAATAGATTTTACTGTCACCTGTTGGAGGACAAATTTTAATAAAAATGGGGAAAACTGTCATTGGGTTGTGATTCAAGTGCCACCATTTCTTACCAAGAGATGGACCATTTTGTATGCCAGGTCCCGTTTTTAAGTCTGTGACTCGTAACGGCAGTGTTTACCTTGAGTAATGTTTGTTATAACTATATATGTAACAGGTAAAATCACTTGAACTGATGCTGTTCGCTTAATTTTAGGAATGGGCTTATGATGATTTTTTTTCAGGTTTGGAATTTTGCTTGGCATTTGGTTCACTTTCCAAATGCAGATGCAGCCATCCATGTTGAAGGAACAACTGCGGGGAATAGGTCACGTTTAATTTTATTGGATATCAGTTTGAACACCTTAAATAGTGATGGACAAAACGAAGCTTCTCAAACCATTTGCTGTTTTTTTTTACCCCACTAGAGGGTGCTCTTGGTTTGTTTTTGGGCAAGTGTTTTTTTTTGCACAGAGAGCACTATCTAGTGGGATTACAAATACAACAAATGGTTCATGAAGCATAGTTTTGTCCATCACTATCATTATGTGTAATTTCTGTATCTTAGCTGTTTGAAGAACTCATTTTACCAACTAGTCATAGAGGTATCGTTGGTCAATGTTGACGCAACCATTTCAAAATAAATATGTAAGGTTTGTTGTATTTTTTTTCTTCTGCTGCAATGGGTAAAATACAGTTTTTAAATGTATGCTTTACTACTCTGTACTGCAGGCGACTGTGTAATGCATTTTAATGCGGCTGTATTCATGTGTTTTGTTATGCGACGCTGTCCTTTTGACCAGAGGGGAAATAATAGCTGAACCTCAACATCCATGATCACTAAACATTACTCTTTTGTAAAAAGTCACATTTACTACAAACAGAATAGTTTGTGTGTTATAAGAATTCATGTAACGCAGTTATATTATGGTGAAATAAATGCATCCCTTTTAAACCAAGATTTTTGTTGTGTTTGACTCGGTGAATGAACATAGGTGTACATCAATTTGTGATGGACAAATGAAGCCTCATAATCTATTTGCTGTATTTTGACCCCCACTAGATGGTGCTCTTGCCCTACTTTGGGCCATGCTTTGAACTACGTTTATGCCTGTGTACAGAACTTTGGCTAACTGTGTTGTTTTAAAGTGCTTTATAAATTAATTAAAGTTAAAGCTTTGAGTCCCTTTTTTTGAACAGCCAGCACCATCTAGTGGGGTCAGAAAACACAGGAAGTGGTTCATAAGGCTTCATTTGGCCATCACTGAAATCAAACATTCAATCTTTATTTATATTGCACTGTTTTAACCACAGGGTTTACTAAGTGCTTTACCGATATTTTAAATAGAAAAAACAAGCACACAAGAAACTACAATTAGCACCAAAAAATGATAAAATGCCACCATAAATGTAGGACGTGGGAACCCTTACCTTACCGTGGCCGCTACATGGAAGTAAATCAGTCCTCTACCAAAGTTAAAATGCTGAGAAATGCCGATGAGTTTCATAGCACAACACCCTCTATAACAAGCTCTTTCCCTCTCAAAAATGATATCCTGTCTGTAATATAATGTGATCACATTCAGACTGTTCAACATTTTAGACGCTTTCACACCGCAGGAACTTTTTCCCGAAACCAGAACTTTTTTCCAGAGCCAGGAACTGTTCACACCAAAGGAACTCGGCCTAATTGTAGTTGCTCTGAGGCAGTTCCAGGACCCATTTTTAGTACCTACCCCCAGACTATGTACTTTTCCTTCGAACAAGAACTACTGGTGAGGGGCTTACACCAATAAATTTCTGATTGGTTTACCATGGGAATGGCGCTAACATTGAAGTTACGTCGAAGTGCAGAAAATGAGGTGTGGTGAGGCAAAAACTGAGCAGATAAAATTGTTTTTGTACCCCAGTTAATGCATCAATCAATTCATTTTTTGCTTGCGTCTTCATATTTCTGCATGGAAAAATTCCATCGCTAAACAATATACTTTAACCATCAAAACGACTTTTTCATCCTCTATTGTTTTACGTGGCGGTTCAGTTTCGTTTGAAATTGTACGTGAAGTTTAACTTATGAACTTTTAGCGGCGTCGGAGCTTATTTAGCATGAATCTCACTGTTCCTGTGAGTATTGTCAAAGCGACACACGGAAGTACCCAGGAGCTACTGAAGTCCAGGAAACTGTAAACCGGGAGTCCGAGACCAGGTTCCGGAACTTCGGTGTGAAAAGTCTTATAATAATGCATGGGCGGAATTTCTCAGATAACTAAGTTCTTCTAATGGACATTTGTACACAACAAAATAACCCAGGAGCATAGTAACTATACCGCCCAGAAAACCGACCTTCCAGTTTTTCTAGTAGTACTGGAACAACGATTTCCAGTTTATCAAAGTTTCCTTTTGAGTATTTAGGAATTTGTAACCCAGGGGGGAAATGCGTTGCGGTTCAGCTGCATGGGCTGCTTTACAATTCGGGCCAGCTTTAGTCCCGATCCAGTCAGATTTGGGCACTGCGGAGCGTCGCAGTCTCCTAGCAACGCAGACCGTCGCCGCGTGACTGCAGAAGGAAGAAAGGTCAGATTCACAGATTTAGTGATAAAATGGCATTAATGGTTATGCAGTAATACTCAATAGCTCAGGACGGTGCAGCGGGCGGTAGTTTAAATATATAGCAGTTAATTAGTTTCAGAAAAATAGACAACGTTATGTTTGACAACACATGCATGTCTAGCCAGTTGTTAACAGTGATCGTTATTTGGTGAAAGGTTGTGTGCTAAATTGGTTAAGAGTATGTTAATATTGTGTAAGCTAAGTAGCCGACTTTGTTTGGTACAATCATTTTTAAAGGTAACTTGTTCGGGGAATGTATGTATAATGTTTGGTCTGCTAAAATTAAAGTGTATAACGATTAGGGGTCTTTCATGTAGGGCACCGTGTTTCTTTTAGCGAAGTTGCAGATTGTCTGTTGCACAAGAGACATTATATATGTTGTTAATCTGTTTTAAGTAGTATCCACAATATGCATTTTGTGCATTACAACAACGAAGGCCGTGATCACGCTGATGCTGCAGATCTGCCCAAGAATCCACTTTGAAACTCCAACCGGCTCTGTGCCCTGGTCAGCCACCCAGCTGGGGTATGAGGCGAGGCAGCCCGATGTCCTGTGGCCTCTGGGGAGTGGAGGAATCCCAGAGCAGACATGTAAGGAGGATGGACCTCCAGGCCCTGTCCTCCTGTGACCACCAGCAGTGGTACTACAGCATTTTGGGACAGCTGACTCTACATGAGGGGGAGACAGGTGAAACTTTATCCAGGTCCGAATGTAGCCTACAGCATGTAAATGGGATTTAATTTGTGTGAAAGTGAGCAGGTGAGATTAGGGTCGGAAATTCCCAAATATGAATGACGTATAAATGCCTAATTTGTCTTTATAGATCGATACAGCTGGAAGATGAGTAAAACAGTCATTTAATGCTCAGGTTTCTGTCTTTATCTTGGCAGCCGGGCATCAGTTCTCCATGAAGAACTTCAGTGATCACCCTATTGATCAAATCCAAAGCAGGGTCAGGTAGACTGTGTGTGTAATAGATGACGTCTTCCAGATAGGACTGTGGAGGTGCATCCTGTATCATCTGTCTTGGAGGACCATAGACTCGCCCCCACCTCTTTATCAGATTTACGATCCATGTTGGAGGAGTGGATGCGGAACCAGTGCATCCTCCATTCAGTCTCTCAGGATGACCAGCAAGCCCTGGTGAGACACACACACACACACAGATCTGTACTCTGTACAGTCTTTGTGAGGACCGTCCATTCATAGCTATGGGCAAAAGCCTAATCCCAACAATGACAACTGTAACACCTACCCAGCCCTAACCTTAACCACAAGTAACTAAACAAATTACTAGACGTTTGGCATTTAAAAAATTTTAATTGCAGTCATAGATTTTTACAAGATTGAATTTCACCTTGTGGGGACCGAAAAAATGGTCCCCATAACATCAAAATAATAGGTTTTTATCATATTGTAGGGGGCATTTGGACCACACACACACACACACACAAACACACACTACATACATCAAAAATCACATGTGAGTACAGATGGCTACACTTCTCCTCGCCCCTGTTTTTTGTACAGACAGCTACGATGATGTCACAGCTAGGGCTGATTTGCCATGACCTCTGCGTGGTGAACCATGACCCCTCGCTGTCCCAGGAAGACAATCAGCAGCTCCAGAGTGACATCTTCAGCAAGATCCTCCAGGTGTGCGAGCGCCTGTATCTGCACTACATCCACCTGCGAGATGTCCTGCGGAAGCGTGGTGTCTTCGGTGATCGGGCCAATCGCAGCCGCTTATGTGCACAGATGACCTTGGACTGTGCCAAATTGTGAGTAGCAGGCATGAGGATGGGGGAGGGGCATGGACTGCAGGGGTCTGTGGGTGATTGAGAATACAGGGTATTGAATTCACCAGTGTATGTGTGGGGGAGGAAGCCCCCCACATTATTCTGTGGGATAATTCATTTGGGAAGTAAGACATCGTAATACACATTGCAACAAATATTTGTAACACAGAGGGGAATTCAGGTAATATAATAATTATCCCTGAGACCTTTTTGTGTGCAAACAGTGTTGAAGGTAATTGGATATATGTACAGCAATTAATTTTTAAACTTGCTTTTTCTTTTTAGTTTGAAGTTTTCTGTCTGAAATAAAAATTTAAGTTGACCCTGTTGACATGGTTGTTTGTAATCCACAGTTTAAACATTCAGGCGATTAGGCGCAGGGTGACTGCGGAGATTAAGGCTGCATGGAAGGCGAAGCCTGGCAGTGGACAGCGGGGGGCACCAGAGTCAATGGACAGGAAGGGCAGGAAGAGTGGATTTGAAAATCAACAGAAAGCTTCCATTGAGAGAGACCTCCAAGAGGTGAGAGCTGTGCCTCTTATTGCAGGCTACGAAGAAAATCAATAAAAATCTATAGTCAGTATTACATTGTTTTTGTTTGAAGGATGTTTATTTTTCTAACAATATTTACCCACCCAGAAAAAACAACATAAGGCAGCTATTAAAGAATAAAAACTGTATGAAGGCAGCTTTGTTCTTATTATGGGTTTGGAAGGTCAGCGATAAATCAGGACATCAAACATGCTTTGGGAGCTGCTGTTAGCAATGCAGTCAGATCAATTCTGCCTGTAATTACACAAACAGAACAGAAGAGGGCAGTTTTGTACTATAACGCATCTGTTTCACCTGGCAGATAGAGGAGGAGATTGGGAAACTGAATTTGGATTGCGTGCATGACCTCATACCGTGTCACCTGGAAGAGACCACCCACAGAGAACAGTGTACGGGCATCACTAACATACAAGTTCTTACATAAACTCACAGGTTACATGTTTGGAATGACAGCAACGTTGTTTTATGAGTGAGCAGGTGCTGGATAATATCTTGAAGGCAACAGACACAAGGTTTTGTGAATGCCAGTGATGTTAGTGTGTAAATGCTAATGAGGTGTGTGCGTGTGTGTCTGCAGATACTGTGCATAGCTGCACTGGTGAGGCTGCCAAGGTGGGGGCGGTCTGCTCTCCGAGTGGCTCTCCCATCAGACTGAGGGTGAATACAGCACTGTTGTCTCTCCATTAAAGGAAGGACCCCCTCCCCATTTTACTGCAGCCATTTTGAATTATTTTTGGGATATTGATGAATTTAAAATTTTTAGATTTATTTACTATATTTTCTGGTGAAGTGTTTTTTTTTCCTCAAGGCATATGTTGCACTTAAATGTGGTATATATTTCTTGTTTATTATTTAGCATTAGTATTTTCCATGCTATTACAACATTATGTTATATATATATATATATATTATTAATATATTATATTATAATTTCTATTATATGGGTGACAGATTTATTGTAGTGATAGGTATGGAATTTCTTCTTCAGAATTCAGGCTTGCAGTGAACATGCACTTTAACCACTGCGCCCCTGTTGAGCGTCCTACCTGCGACTCCTCTCCAGGGCTGTCAGTCCATGCCGGAACTAGAGCAGAGGTCTCTGCTGGAGGAGCTGGGCTTGGAGCCGCCGCCGTCTCGGGCATCCTCTCCAGTGGTGCTACTGGGCCTGGAGCCAAGCTCCTGCCGTGAGAAGGAGCCCATCAGCGCTGCTGAAGACTTGAGGAGGTGTGGCTTGGGCTCCTTCCACTGAATGAGCACGGAAATCTGCAGGCTGGTACTGTGTCCAGGAGATGACAGAGCAGCTTGGAGATGCCAGTACGGGGTGATGTCATAGGATCAATTTGCGGTGATGACTGTGAGTGATGTAATGATCTTGTAGATTGGTGCAAGACATTGGGTCTGTGGGTGAGCCTAAAATGACTGACCCCGAGATAAACCTGGAGATGGACCTGCCCGCCCTGATCAGCACTCTGCATCGAAGTAGCTCCAGCAAGCTTCATCTCCTGCAACAGACCTTACAGGTAGCGACACAGCCCAACACTGCATGCCCTAATAATGGCATTTTTCATCCACACACTTGCCGTCTCCCATCCTCCTTGCAGAAGTTCAGCGAGGAAGAAGAGGACCATGGCACAACGAAGAGCACTGTGATGGAGGAACCTCAACACCCACAGCCAGTGGCTGTCAGTGTCTCGTTCACTCCCAAATCCGTCGCTCGCACAGCGCCCCCCCGTGTCTTTGACAGGGTACTTACAGAAACAGTCAAACTCCATATGTACCCACCTGTCTACAGCCATCTCACTGGGGAGGTAGGCGCCTCCGTTACATATAAATGCTCTGTCTAAGAAAACTTTGTATGTCCACTTTTTGACAATTCACTTTTTGACAATTCACTTTTTACTGGAATAAGAACATTCTAATAATAATAATAACAATAATAACAATAATAATAATAATAATGATAATATTAAAAAGCTGTTATTTTCCATTTGCCCAATGAGAGGCTGAATTCTTCTCTTTGCCTTACCTATCGTGCTCTGCATCGCTTGGGGGGGGGGGGGGGTTCACAGCACAGGGTGAGTCAGCGTGCAGTGCCCCTGGAGCTGGGGGATCTTGCTCTAAGGCCCACAGACATGTGATTATTCTGCCAGGGCCAGGGCTCAAAGTGGCAATCTTCCAATCAAGGGCACAGAAACTCGTCCGCATCTAATTGACATCCAATAGCATTTGAAATCTAATTGACCAATGAAAAGATGGTTTATAAAGTCATGTATGACTAGTCTTTCTGTTTATACTGGTTAATATATGTGTTCATGATAGCTATTTGAACTAATCACTTTATATCTTTAATTTAATAACATTGTTAGATTAGTTAGATCAGTTTGTATTTTGTTGACTCACATATTAGTCTAGCTGACAACAATCCACTTATCAATCTAAGTAACATTAAACTTCATTGATGGCTGTCTAAAGATAGATTTCCATTTGTGGTGCTAAAGGTGCCTCAGTATAATGTTTTTGGTTTGTTTAGTAAAGCTGTTTATTGGAAAATGCATTATTTTATGCTCCTGAAACAATAAGCCAGTCTTAGTGTAGGTGTGACATCCACTCAGCAGACAATCAGGTCTTCCGCCAGTAACCCTACCCTGCTTCCATCCAGTTACACTTACCCTACTTAATGTATTTTCATTAATACAGAAATCTTTCCTCATTCATTGAATCATTCCACTTCATTAACAGAGATCTTTTCTTAGTGTCAGACGCAATCCCCTCATCCAGGAGAGAGACCGTTCATTAGTTGCACAATCGCTTCTCACCGTCAACAGATTGAGCCCTCTTCAGTGAAGTGGCTGGACCGAAACCTGAACCCCAGGAGGGAGGTAACAGAGGTCTACAGGGAGCTCTCCAAAACTGTTTCCAACCACTACCTGAACTTTGATGAGGTGTGAAACGTTTTTTTTCCGCAGTTTTATATTATGAGGTAGAATGCTGTATAGATTGATTCTGTTTACCGTGAATATTGGAGGTATGTACTGTAGATGTAGGTACCTACTTTGTGCAGATAGTGGCTGTAAAAGCAAGTGAACAAACAGAAAATAAATAAACAAAGGAGAGTTGTTTCTTGCATTGTAAAAATAGTGTATGACAGCGATGTTGTCTTTTGCAGTCAGACCCGGTGATTGAGCCGGCTGTGGAGGATGGAGGTGATGTGTGGAAGGCAGAGAGTCAGAGGACGTTCAACCCAGAGCTGAAAGGGTCTGGCATCAACCATCCCACCTACAGGTGACCTTCTGAAACCAACTGGGAAACAGCTTAGATAGCGCAGATGTCAAGGGTAGCAGATGGTGTGGAGGTTAAACTGATACGTCACAACCTGAAGGTTACTGTTCTTCACGGGATCTTGTGCCCTTGACAAACTTAATTCCAATAAAATTACCTACTGTGTAAGTATGGTAAATTTATTTAGGTAAATTATTATTATTATTATTATTATTATTATTGTTTATTAACAACTACAATAACAACAATAATAAACAATAATAATAATTTAAGAATGGTGACCAGTATGCAATTAATACATTTTTAGACATTTCTGATGTTTTTCTTAGAAAGACAGACGTTCTCATGCAGCATAAGAAGCCCCACAAAGTGACATTGGAGACAAATGACAGTCGGCTGCACTGGTCACACCTGTGTGTGGATGACTACATGAAGTATATTTCAAACCAGGTAATGCTTTTTAATAATTCTACTACATGATCCCCTTTTCATTTGCATTGCCGAAAACTTCAAATCATTACTGGTTTTTTATGTTTTCTTCAGAGACTGGATTACCTAGGAGAGGTATTTCACCTGCATGACAGTGACGAAGAGGAGAACAGGAAGAGGAAGGCCTTGGCTCAGCACCAGGAGAAAAAGAAGTCAGTGAATGGTTCGTTAGTACTCTTTCCACTTGATATCATTTGTGGTGCATGTCCTGTCTACTTCCAACGTCACAGAAGGCGAAGTCAGAAGATTGGCTTTCAGGAGAGGATAAAGGAGGAGTTTATGGCCGGTGTTTGGAATGTGAACTCTGTGCTGCTGGCGGGTCTGGGGAACAAGCCACTGCCGAATGGTAATTCCCTCCTACCCCCTCCCGAGGGCGACCTTCCAAATCCCTATGGTACGTGGAACGCATCCAGCCAGCTTGTGTTTTGTTTTGAAGAGGTGGACAGTGAAGATGAGGACAAATCTTCTAGTTCTACACAGGTAGGCAGCAGACCTGTGGCTTTTCAGTACACTGATGAACATTTACAAACGTGCTAATACTTCTATCTCACCCATATTGCAAATATAATTGTTACTTGAATTACATGTTATGTGTGAAGGAACGGGTGTCATTTATCCAATGCTTTGTTTATGTGCTGTATATGGTTGGTTTTCTGCAATTTGTGTGTTTGGTCATAAGTTGCGTACACACCAAGCCAAACGAAAAAAACTAGCACCACCCAAGGCCAACAAACGAGCGACTCCTGGTTCCTCCCATTGACTGTGAAAATTTGCACTGGAAGACACTGGCACAACTAGAGATGACAGTTGACATACAGCCCAATCAGAGAACTCAGTTTTACTAACTAGTTTCTACTGGGATTCAACATCCTGAAGCAGCATAAAAAGCGGCAATAGGGACCAAGGATGTACGTACCTCGGTGACGGGCAATCACCGACTCTCACCAACAGTCTAACGGCTTCCAACACCAGAGAATCAGCTTGGTGTGTTCCAGGCTACACCGTCTATCCTTGTAAGGTCTTCTGTAGATCTGTGCGATGTTGTGGGTCTTGTGAGCATCTGAATATTACAAAATGTGTTATAGGTATCTTATGTGCTCATTAGGTGCTCAGTGTTTGAAGCTGAAATTAAATGGTGCTTTATTTGTCATTTGCACAAGTGCACCGGAAGGCTTTTTCCCCCATATATCCCATCTTGTTGTCTTACAGCTGCATGTGTGTATCTGAGAGCAAAGCTTGGGGTCCAAGCACTGGGTCAGCTGTTTATCCAGCCCCCCTGAAGAATTTTGGGGAGGGGGGGGTTAAGGGCCAAAGTATTTGGAAAATCCCAGTTTCAATCCAGCAACCGCTACTGTGCTGAGCAAGCGTGCTACCATTTGATCTATTTCCCCAGTCATGTTTGAATGTATGTGACACTGACAACCTCTCCCCAGAGGGCCCAGGAGAGACTGGGCCAGCCTGGAAAGGAGCCCTTTGTTGCAGTGAGTGAGGACGACCAGTTGCAAGTCTGCCTGGAAAGGATCTGGAAGGCTCTGTCCTTCCCATCCAGCCAGAGACTGGAAATGGCCATCAAGTACAGTTCGCCCTCGTACCAGAGTCGCCTGAAGGAGGTGCTCATCCTCGACATGCTATCAGAAACTCTCTTACAGACACATACATTCACACAAACATGCAGCACCAGATGAACAAAGATGCTTCAACTGTAGGTACATCGCTGCCAAGGATGACGTGTTTCTGGCAAGCGTCTGGTTGGTGACAGGCATCCTGAACGTCTGCTCGTGCACCCCTGCTGCTGCTGACACCTCCCCCGCTCCTTTCCCATGATTCAGTGCAAATGTGATGGTGCCAAACATGGAGGCCACAGAAAAATTGCTTTCAGCATGCAGATGTGTACATGCTATCTGCTGTGTTTTACCTGGTTGTACCATGCTTTTGTGCTGGAAATTTTACTATGGATTTTTAGTTGTTACCCTCTGTATGGATTCCAGTATTGCTCTTGGCGCTGTCTTCAACCCCACCATAGGACATTAGCGTTAATATTCCCATATGTTCTGCCTGCTTCATTCTGCTTGTTCTCAGGAATCTCTATTTTCATGATATTCTGTTGTCACTCTATAGTGTTTCACACTCTTGTAATTAGACTTGAAGTATATTGTTGTTCCAGTTTTCATAATCATAAAATGAGCACCTTTAATGATTTGTTTCCCGGTATTTACAACGTGGTCTTAATTCCCTACAAACATTTTACAAATATAGACTGTTCTTTTTTCATGGCACCAGTGATTCATGCAGAACTGAATGTTAGACACTGGATAAATAATGGGGGAAAACACATTTAAAGTAATTATCACAAATAACACTACATCAGTGTTAAATGTCAGTAGTTAGAAACAATCATGATTGTGCTGGCCAATAAAAAAACACCATTTTGCAGTATATTTTTATAATTCCAACAAATCAAAAAGCAGCGAAGCACCAAGGTAACTTTGTAATTGTTCGGAAAAGTGCATACTGTCATGAGCTATATTTAACATGTAGAACAGTGTCTGATTATAAATAGAATTAACTTACTGTAATATAATTTTGTGGTGGAAATCTATGTGTCTGGAATAGGGGCCCCATTCCACCCAGCTGAGACACATGCCGTGTTGCTCTTGGGTCACCCCCCCCCATTCCAAGCGACTTCCAGCATCAGACCAATGTGGTGTTCGTCCCCCAGGCGATTCCAGCGTGGGAGCGCACTGCCAAGCTCATCCAGCAGAGGGAGGCACTGCTGGCCCAGCTGGAGCTGTTTGAGAGGGGGGCGTCTGACCCCAGCAGGTTCTTCCAGCATGGTATGTCTTCCATCCACCGCATCTGCTGCCTTCTCAGACATGGCTGCTGAGTAGGGAAGAAATGTTGTGTGTGCATAAACATGTCATGGCTGACTCCTCTGCACATTTCCAGAGAAGTCGGTGATATTTGCATAGGCTGTGGTAATGTATCAGGGCCATAAGATTCTGACTAGTTTTGTGTTGTCAAGTAAATTAAATTTCTGAAGATCTAAGGAACAAAGTTGTTGGTGCCTGTCAAGGTCATAAAGCCATTTATTAGGCTCTGAGACTCCAATAAGATAAAATGAAACCATGTTGTCTACTCCCACACTTCCGGACTGAGGAATAGTTTCTACCCCAGGAGTAAATTATGGGGGGGGGGGGGGGGTGGTTTGTAACATCCCCAATAATCAAAACCGGCTACTACAACTCCCCCCCATAATCATGTCTCCCCCTAAATGGGTGGGAACCATAAACCCCCCAATGTTCAAACCAAAGTTACACCCTTGGTTTCTATCCCGAAGCCATCAACCGTCTTAACCAGGCAAGAAACGACAAACTGAAATAACACCACCTCACCACGCCCTCAGGAGTGCTCCATCTGCACCCTTCTGCCAAACTGCCCCCCCCCCTCCCAATTACTGACTGTTTACCCTGTTGATCATTTTTACCCATATGACTACTGCTAATTTTAAAAATCTACATTGTTACGATTAATGCTGCTAAAAAAATTATATAATTGTATTACTAAACTTTGTTTCACTATTTAGCCACGTTCAGTATATCAATTTCGTATATATTATTACTAATAGAATATGTAGTTTTCGTGGAAAAGGCACATAGTTTTGTTGTATATGTACAATGACAATAAAAATATTTTATCTATCTGCAGAAAATCTGGGGCAGTAACCAGTCGTAGCAGGAGTGGCCATCTTAGTAAAATCTCTCCAAGATATGGAGCTTTAGAACAACATACTGCAAAGCAATTGAAATCACAGGTTTAGGCACTGCCGATTTGCCAGCCTTCCTTTGCCTTTGAGCCAGTTGTTGGGCCTCTTTGCCCAATCAGAATCCATAATTATTAAACTAACTGCCTGGGAGAACTGAAAACAAGGCCTGGATTTGGAATCGAAGGCCGGATTTGAAGAGCCCTGATATGCAGGGATAAGCAGGCTTCTCTTACTTCGAGCACAGTGATTAGTTGAAAGATGGATGGATGCATGGAATGATAGACAATGCCTCTGATGAGATACAGCAGGGAAGGATGGGACAAAATTCCTTAGCAGAGCTTTGAGAGACTGCACAGAAAATGCACTCTGAAATATGCAGATCAGGCACAGAACAAATGCATCATGCTGTATTTCATGTACACATACTGTCGTATTTGTATAGCAAGCTACAAACCACTATTTGTCCATTACAATTTCTATACAAGAGCTGAATTGTTCAGAGATGATAACCCTGCACAGATTTTTTCTAAACATCTCAATTCATCTCCCAAACGGCCAGTGTTGACAGAGTAACTCCACAGTGGGCGGTGAAACATTAATCTCTCCCAGGTTATCGAGGCACATCGATTGCAAGGATGGATGAGTCCAGGCGCAGGCAGAAAATCAACAGGCAGATATCGGCCCTGGAAAGGCCCCTGTCCGAGGATATCCGACTCATCCGGAACCGTTTCTGCGATACCGTCACTTACAATGTAAGCATGAGTTCCACCATCATTCTTACCCCAGTGGAGAAATGGAGACTGGTATAAAAGTCAGATCTAAGGCTGTGCTTTACAAAGCAAGTTCAGGGGCCCTTTATATCTGTCACCTCCTGTCTGTACTGATGAAGTAATATATTCAGCACATGTCAGTGTCCTTTTTGTTGACAACTGTAGGGCAGTATGGTAAGCTCTTCTTCACCTCTCATACTATTAGTGCTGGGAAAGAGAGAGCAGGTACTGAACCTTGAACAGGTACTGAACCTGAAATACTCCAGCTGTAAATAAAAGTAGATAAATAAAGGTGTCACATTGTAAGTCACTGTCAATAGAAGGATTTGATAAACAACACATTTATTTTACTTCTCTTGGGTGTCTTTCAGGGGAGGCCTTACGAGCAGAAGATGCGCTGGGATCGCATTGAGATGCTGTACTGGCTGCAGCAGGAACGACGTGTGAAAGCTCTGGATAAGCTGCTGGGGACAGAGAAGTGCACCAACCCCAGGCTGAGCCCCCTTGAACAAGTTCATCCCACCACCCACGAACACACCCCCTTGCCTAACAATGAGCAAATATGCCCACCAGGAAGCAGCGATCCCACTCCCATGCTCATCTCTGGCACAGTTTTTGGGACTGCTGTTGACAAAAAAGGTTACCTCTGATGTGAAGAAAAAATATATATGATATTAAAATTAACGCCATTACATCGCTAAAATTTTCACAGGAAACCAAATAAAAACACGGTACCATACTTCGTTAAGAATAAAGAAATGTTAGCTTCTTAAATTATATTTTTAATAATCACTGGATGGATGGGTATAAATGGGCTTTTAAAAATGTATTACATAGCCGTTTAAATGTCATTTAAAAGTTGATTAATCTTTAACATTCATGGAACACACCCTTCCGTTCACTGGCAACAAATCTGCCTGGATACGTGACCATTCGAAATAACGCGGCTCCGTCACGTGATCGCTGGGCGGCTTGGTATTGGCCGCTCGCGAACAGGGAAGTTGTTTTGTTGAAATTCAGGGACGCGCACTTGGAGATGATATCACCGTTAATTTCCGAAACTCACGGCTGGTGTAAACACTGAACAGGCAATCTGACGGAAGGAAACCAGCTGACGGAGTTTAGTAAGTTATCGCTCTTCGTAATGTGACTAGCTAAGTAAAAATAAGGGACGAATATAATTTTGTCTAGTAACTATTCAGACGAAGTAATGTTGTGGTCGACCTGCTGTATTTACATGTTTATGTACATTTTTAAACTGTCCAACCAATGACTAATACAATTAGCGGTTTAATTACGGGCAACAGTACGACAAATTTAAAGGTTATTAGTAGTAAACTTATTTTTTATCACTAAGTTGCAATCTACGTTGCTGCTGTGCATTAAGTATAAATACTTTTGTAGCGCGCTTACAAAACAATACCAGATTTAATACCATCAATATACTGTTGGTTATTTAAACATAATGTTACATCTTGACGTATTAAGGAAAGAAAACAAACCGTAAATTTCAGAGGTTCTTTTCTTTGGAAAGTGTCTTTAAGTTTCTTACTGGTTCCCGTCGACGTATTTCCTTAAGGCCGTGTTGATTTGACATTAAAGGTTTCCTTTGAATACACTGTATGATACTCCCCGTTGTGAGTCATTCTGAGACGCATTGACCCCGTGACCTGACCTTCATCACCGCGGGCCGAGGAGCCGGAGCTCAGGATGGAGGAACGGGCTCGGAGCTGCCTGCTGCGCTCTCGCACTGAGCTAGAGCAGGACATCAAGGCCTCCTACCTCATGGACCACATGGTCAGCGACACAGTGCTGACCACTGATGAAGAGAATAGTGTCAGCAGCAGGGTGAGTTGTGTGATTCTTGCAGTGATGTTGGAGTCTTCTGAGGTTTGTTGAAATGATGGGAAAGGGTAAGACCCTGAAACACAAGTAATTTAACTGTAAGCAGTGTGATTTGTTTTAACAGAGTAAAGGTCTTTTAATTATTTATGAAAATGGTGTAAGCCAAGGCAGGTGGGATGCCTCGTTTATACCAGTGCAGTGCCAGAGTCTGTGCCGGGTTTTTTTCCCCCAATCTGCACCTGGTTCCATGTGTTTCTACTTAAAATGGCCCTTGGACAGAAAAACAGCACCCCAGAAAAGCTGGCGTGAATCTCAATATGTGTACCTGACCGTACTTGCGTTCTTGTATCCCCGTTTTACGTCATCTTCCATTGCTGAAGACCAGTTCCAATACTAAGAACGCATGTACAGAGAACGGTAAAAATCCCCGGATGCTGATCGTCCCAAATATCAAGCACACATCGGTTGCATCCTCACCGAATGAGACCAGTCCCATGATTCAATGCACTCCAAGTTCATTCTTGGAAGGCAAGTTAGAATGTTCGGTTTTGGCAAAACTACAAGTATGGTCTTTGCATTCCTGGTATTGAGATTCACCATGTTCTCATAATTTTGAAGCATAACGGCAAAAGTGGGATAGGCTATTGCATCCAAAACTTAGATATACCTGGAAAATTTATTCCGTAACTGATGGTTTTGTCTAATATCGCCAGTTCAGGCAGTGAAACAACTTGTCAGCTTGTTAGTGGAACAGCATTACATAATTTTTTTAATTCTGTGGAAAACAAAAGAATGATTGGTTGGCAAGATTCAATAATAAATTATAAACATGTCACAGGTAGAATGAATAAAACATTGTGGCAATGATATCATGAGGCAAACAACAATCCTTTAAGCAACCCTTAAAAGGACAACGGTAAAACAGCGAGCAAGAATAAACTCACTCACACACACAGACTGGGGAGAAAAGCAGCCTTTATGGAGACTACAGTAGATACAGGCCATAGAGACAGAGCGCAGCGAGTCTTACTCTGAAAACTGAGACTTAATGGCTATTTTTTCAGTTCAGCGGCTTATAGACTCAAAATTCAAAACGTATAAAAATAAATTAATATCAACTTTTACCCTCACTTAAGCAGACATAACATTTCCATACCGTTCTTTTTTTGAAACCGGTGGAAAGACATGCAGGTTCTCAAAAGGCACCAAGCAAGAACCACTCTAGCAAGAACAACTAACTCTGTGTCGGTGGAAACAAGACATAAAATAATCTTATAGTTTTGAGGCCAAATGAGTCCTGCATATGTTTTTAAGTGGCCCATATTTGTAAAATGGGCCTAGAGTAGTGTAATTCTGCAGAAGAAAATGCTGACCAGCCTCTGTCTCTGGCTTGATCCAGGCCACCAGGAGAGAGGAAGCAGCTGCCCTTATCGACTTGGTCCTGCAGAAGGACGACCGTGCTTACGTCTCCCTGTACAATGCCCTCATCCGCGAAGGCTATGGGGACCTGGCCTGCCTGCTACAGCAGGATCTGCCACTCATCTCCCCAGAGGTACAGAAGAGCTACTCAGATGGAGGAACTCCCTACGGTAAAACTCTCCCCCATGCTGCAGGGAATTGTGGGAATTGTCTGGTATGATCTAGGATCTAACACAGGCATCCTCACAATCAACAGAACAATAATGGGTGCAATAGTGTCTTTTGTCTGTCTTTACTATTTTGCATTCTTTCTTCAGTGATCTCTGTGTGTCTGTACCTATGCTAAAAGAGTGCTTGTTGACCTCTCGGTGTCTGTACCTATGCTAAAAGTGTACTTGTTGACCTCTCGGTGTCTGTACCTATGTTAAAAGAGTGCTTGTTGACCTCTCAGTGTCTGTACCTATGTTAAAAGAGTGCTTGTTGACCTCTCGGTGTCTGTACCTATGCTAAAAGAGTGCTTGTTGACCTCTCGGTGTCTGTACC
>JAODUD010000001.1:10466383-10477614 GCA_026784285.1 Stomatorhinus walkeri | reverse complement strand
CCCCATAAGGGAAAAAAACCAGATATTTATCACATTATGGGGACATTGTGTCCCCATAAGGATAGGTATACCCGCTCGCGGCTGCGTATTCTGAAGCGTAAACAGGCACAGGCAGGCATTCAGCAGCAGCTCACACATAAACGTAAATACATCGCTCTCCTCGTCCCAAAACAGTAACACGCACAGAGCGCTCAGGACGAGGATCTATAAACAGCCCCTTCATCGTAACCTTTTCGCCAGCAGTGTCCAATTTTGCTCTCTCTCTCCCCGCACTTGTACCAGAGAAATTTCTAGCAATGTCTTTCAGCACACTGCACCATTTTTTTTATTCTGTCACAGAGTTTTATTTTTTATTCACGCTCCAGAGGATTCTATGTTTAAGTTTAAAAAAGGAAATCAGACACATTTCTCAGTATAAGAGGGCCTTCTGACATCATTCCCATTTTCCCCACGCTTATAAATGTTACACAAAAACATATAGGCACTCTATTACAAACTGCCCCCCCCCATCATTTGTTAAGGTAAAGCACTGACAAGCAGGGCCACAGACACAGAAGAACACCTGCATTGTGTCCATAATGTCTGTGAGCATTTGAGCAACCCAACCTGCAGGCACAGGCAGGCTGAATTATTCAGGGACTGTAACCTAAGCAGTGGCATAAAAGCCCTGGGTGACAGTGACACCAAGGGCCCAGCCTTCCAAATAGCTACCTATCCACCTTCCCAATACAACCCTCCCACCACCAATCAGCACTCAGCAGCAGCTCGTTCATCATAATGTATTTAATTATTTAGCAGATGCTTTTATCCAGAGTAACATACAGCTGAGAAGGCAGGGTCAGCCAGTCCCTGAAGCATTTGTGGGTTAAGGGCCTTGCTCAGGGACAAAAATGGGGCATCACCCCATTGGCCACAGGATCTGAACTGGCAACCTGCTAAATAGTAGGGAGAGTGTCCTGACCCACCGAGCCATCCCCACGACGGCGAGCGACATGGCGATGACCCCGAATTCACAGGCTCAAAACCTAGAAGTTTTGCTGATGCATTGCTCAGAATTAGTAACCTAATATTAAACAATGAAGTGTTACATCCATAAAAAGGTGTAAAACATATGGGTAAAATCAGCTGTTACTAAAAAGGATCAGCAATGAAGTTTAACAGTGTATCAGCAACGCTACATCATGCAGAAAAACAAACAGAATGAGAACTCAAGTATTAACATCCCCAGACTTCTATAAAATAGCCAGATATCGAATTCTTGCACAAAAGTATAGAGAAAATCCGACTTTCTTATCACATACTGCAATAACAAGAGGAAGAATGATTAGCGCTGAGGTCTGATTAATCATTTAATGGGTTTCTGAAAGTCTGATGCACAATTGCATTGTATCTGTGTCACCTGCTTCGGTCGGCTGTCCCAGCCTGAGGAAGAGCCATAAACCGAACCAGCCTGAGACCAGTGTAACTGACCCTAGGCCACGGGGGTGTAAGAAATATGGGGACTTCGCCCGTGTCTCAGTCATGCATTCAAAGCAACATGCTTTCAAGAGGATGGGAATATGTTTGCATGGTCTCCACGCCTCCTCCTTCTATGCAGGCTGTTTTGTTCTTGCTACATTCATCCTCAAAAAAAATCCAACCTCAGGAATCCAGTCACGTCACATTTAAACCACTTCCCTATGGGCAGCCCCCTAAACAATAAGGGGCGTCTGTACCCTAAACACAGCAAACGTGCTCAGCACATTTTCCGAATGCCGGCACAGGCAATCATATGTTAATCACCCTCCTATCATCCCTGACAATGTATTCATGAGACGCGAGTATAATATTCATCGACTACTATTCCCAGATGAATCTGTCTCTGGTCCAGCACAGCTGCCGTTGCCGCTTGTCAGTCTCTTCTCAGTTGCGTAACTGTGGAACTGGATTGGAAGAAAGCGCTTCACCCAGAGCCAGAGCCAGAGCCAGAGCCGATGGAGCCATTATTGTCACATTAGTTACTGTTGGCTCTTTCTTGTTTAAACAAGGGTCTTTAAAATACCGGGGAGTGATTGGGTGTATCTGAATGCTGCTGTATATCATTCGTAGGGATTTACTATCTCTACATGTCCTCGAGGAGAAACCCCTGGCTGCTCCTTCCAGTTGTTGGAGGGATGAAGCTGTGAAGATGATTTGACTCACACCTTTGCAGTGTCTGCTGGACCAGTTTCGAAACCAAGAGAGAGAAGAGGAGCCGCCCTGAGAGTCACGAAAAGGGCTGAACAGCACCTGAACGCCCTGCTGTGGGATGGCTGGACGTTGCATCACAGGTTCTGGGGCGTATCACGGTGTCTGTGTGGCACGCTGCTGTTTGGGGGAAGCCGTTTCCGAGACGTGAAAGAAGCCATTCATAAAAAATGAGATAAACACCTCCTGGGTGAGGGTGGCACACTTTGCTGGTCGCGGAGGTGTGAAATTCACCCCCGGAAACAACAGTCTCTCTCTAATCACGCTGAGCGGCTGCTTTTCACCGGGATGGGAACCGGAGAATACTGCGAGAACCTTGGGCTGTAACCAGACTGTGCCATCATCCAAAAGTTCACGCGAAGGGGCTAAGTTCTCACACCATAATATCACAACACAGAAATGCCTCATGGATCTGTCAGATTAAACCTGAGAACCAAAGACTAATGCAGCATAGGGGACAGGGAAACTAATTTGGCAAATTTGGGGCTTATCACTGGAAACTCGTGATATGATCCCCCCCCCTTCAGATGGAAGGATTCCCATGTGGACAGGTGAATACACAGAGGGAACCCCGCCCCGCAGAGACTACTGCACATTGGAGAACATTGTCCTACGCAGCATCTCCTCAGCACGACTTGAGAGGGAGCGACGGATGGACAGAACGAGGATGAAAGGACAAAGGAGAAGACTATCAAAGCCCAAATGACCTACGATTACTTGCTACAATGTAAACACTTTAACTAGCAGCCATCTGGTAACTGAAATTAAAGAATGGAACTAAAAGTGAGCAGTGAGACCTTTAATAATGAAACGTGAATGTTCCACTGTGCATGAATGAGTTTATCAATATGGTCCACTGGGCATGCAATTCATTTGGCGTGACTGGATATATGGGTATTAACATGTTACTACTGTGTCTGTGTGCCTTTAGTGCACATTTGACATGTGTGTGTGTTTGTGTGTGTGTGTGTGTGTGCGTGTGTTGACTCACCTGTGGGCGGATCACTTTCTCAATGTTTTTTAGTGCCGTGTCGGGGGAGGGGGGCGAGCAGTCTGGAGTCGGCCCTGCAGAGCCGTTCCCATGGTTACGCAGATCAGGTTCTGTGATGGTCACATGGGGGGAGTCGTCTGGAACGGATCAGAGAGACACACAGAGGGGTAAGTGACATCGACAGAGTGTGAGCTGGCCGTCCTGTCGCTATTATCATGATTTTCTGCCAGCTTTGCATTTACGTATCCCTGAAGAGACTTTATTCATTAGACCAGCAAAGTCATAAGACCTTAACCATGGTGGGTGAAGCTGCCCCACCTTGCCCCATTCAGACACTGAATGTCTGGGACTTTGAAATTCAGTCTTCAGCACAACTTAATAACACTTTGACTGCGCGAACTTTGAACTTTGATTAATTTTGGTCTCTGGTCAACTGACTTCCCCACCTGCCATAGCCATGCATTTTCTTAACCAGACTGGCGTTACTCTAGCACATGACTGGTTCCCATATTTCTGTTGATACACCCTCACACATACAACCGTGCACTTCCATTCGCTGCGATTACACATCGCCATGGCAACCAAGCAGGTAACGGTGGAGTGTACCTCAGGCTTGTGAGTCACACTCCTACACATGCTTGATTCTGTATGTGTGTGTGTATCTGCTGTCTTTATTTCTGGCGAAGTAGTATCTTATCAAACTGCAACAAAAGTACTTTGGTACAAAAAATTCATGGACACACACTCACGCACACACAGACACACAGACCTGTACTCATATGTTTATGGGGACTCTCCATTCATTTCTATGGGTATAATACTCATCCTAACCATGACAACTCTAACCCCTACCCAGTCCTAACCATATGTGAACTTTTGGCATTTTTTTTGATTGCAGTCACAGATTTTTATAAAATTGAGGTTATCCTTGTGGGGACCAATAAAATGTACCCGCAAGGTAAAAAGTTGTAGGTTTTTATCACATTGTGGGGAAGTCTGATCCTTACAATGTAGTAACTACAAAAACATGTGAGGGCACACACACGCACACACCTGCATAAGGGCCACTCCAGGGGTCAGAATATGTCGTCTTGGTGCCTCTGAGAAATAGCTGGTGAACAACTTCTTGAACCGGAGTGCATTTCAAAAGCGTGTGATTCATTACCCAAGGAAGGCAGAGGGGGAAGAAGAGATGAGAATGGAGGTGGACTGGATCTAATTTACACAGCCAATTAGACAGTAAAACACTCCTTATCAATCAGCTGCTGCTGCACATCGCAGCAGACACAAACAGCCTCCTAACTGGCAAACCCTGTCTCCACATCCATCATCACACACATCAAACAGCGACATTCCAGGAGCCAGGTGCCTTTAGGTCACATGACACGACTGGCACATAGGAAATGGAGGAGAGACACTAACTGGGGCACAACTATAATCTGCTGTCAGATTTTTTTCCATTTAAGCTCCGATTTGTGTTTTATTTGCATTCCATTTGCATTAGCGGTGCTCAGATAGCGTGACAGATAGATGTCAGGGAGCTTTTTGACGCCTCCTGCTTGTCCTGCTTTCGTCTCCTCCTGCTCCTCGCCGTGTCCCGTTCATTCCTCTTCCCACCGTCTCCTCGTCAATGGGCTCTCGGCGGGAAAGCAACAGGTGAGGACGGCATCTGTGTCACTGCGTGTCTCTCTGCCTCGCGGCCAGAAAGATGAATAGAAAAATGTTTAATTGAAAGTGTTGAACTCCTGGGAAATCATTTGAGAGCGAGATTTCATTAAGCGATCTGGCTGAAGGACCCATGAATATCCACCACCATGTGGAGCTCCTTCCCGCGCTCCTGACACGCTCCTACTCCTGCGCCTCTTTGTTTTGTTATTCTCTCAGATTTTTTTGGTCTGCTGGTCCACTCTTGTGGCGCTCAGTTGTACAGACTAAAAGCGTGATGCCATCTGTGTAGATATTCACTGAGAAGACGTTGATGAGTACACAGGACTCATAAGAGTATATAATGGCTGCCTACGTCACATTCAGTTTGGCTGGGGATCCCCCCAAAAGAACGCGGTACTCTTTCCCCTTTGCCACTTAGGTCCATGTGTATATTTTTAAAATGTACATTTTACATATTTAGCAGGTGCATTTATTTAAAGTGACGTTCAAATAAGGCAAATAGCACACTGCACAAAGCACACTGGCTGGACTTGTTCCCTGATAGCTGTCGTCTTATACTGTTGGGAGTTGGTCATCAGACCGAAGTCAACAGCAAAGAGACCTTGTCTGAAGCTGGGGGGAAGGCAGAGGCCTGGACAGAGGTCTTTTCTTGAGCAAAGACAGGGAGACGAACACAGCTGCACTCATGCCCCTGGAGGAGAGGGTCGGAGACCCCTGCTGAGTGAAACATCCCACTTGTAGGCTCATCCTGGCATGAAAAGTATAGATACACAGAGGACCTGAATGCCGCAGCTTTGCTGGCAAAAGGAGAATAAAAATGCATTTGTTTTCAGGCAAAGCAAAGTCCAGTTAATGAATATAAAGGGCTTGCATGGTATTATTTAGTGTGGTTCCCATGGACACTGATTCATAGGAACTCAAAGGGTCGGCTTGTGAGAGACCCTTAAAGCATCTTCCTGCGCTACTCTTATGCTGCAGCACAGGATTCATACAATCAGTGACAATGGAAAGGAAAACACTAGATGACGGTGAGTCCTACCACGGCAACCGCTGTCCCCGCTCACTGCGCCACTCACCCAAATCAATGTCAGCGTTTTAGCACTCAGGCCTCGGCTGATGCGCCTCCACACATTTGGGCTTCATTCTCAGGCGTTATGAGGTCAGGTGAAGCTCATTGCTGACTATAACCGGCCATGAGTGTTGAGCGACTCTGAGCAACTCTGCCGACTGCGGCTCTGGCTTCCGCCACGGGAGAAGCTCCGCTCCACGCTGATTTGCATTTGGGATTGGAGACGGAAGCATCTGGCTCTGATTACGAGACTCCTCTTTGCAGGAGGTAAATCTGGACGCAGTCTGCAGTAATAAAAGCTCCCTTGTGATAATGATCAAATGTGCCACAGTAGTGCTCAGATACAGTGAAGCGTGTCCCGCACATTGCAAAGCCTAAAATTGTTTCATTTCTTTCAGGGTGAACACCGGCCTTGCCACCCCCCATCCCACAATCCTAAACAGGATATGTAACTGGAAGATAGATGGATGGATGGATGGATTCATTGATTCATCTTCAATACTAGCTTGCCCTATACAGGGGTGTGGGGGTCTGGAACCTATCCCGGAAGCTAAGGGTGCAAAGCAGAGAATAACCCAGAATGGGGCGCAAACCCGTTGCAGGGCGCATAAATGAATGGATAAATATTATCATCCCATTTACACAGACATTTTATTTACTGATTCCATGTTATTGACAGCATAATATCTGACTGGACATAAGCAATGTTACACATTAGCTGGACCTGTGAAAGATGGCAGCCATGTTGCCAATATGACAGTAAGCTGCAGAAAAGAGGACAAGATCATCCATGCTGGTTAGCTTATCACTGCTCGCAGGCCACCATGACAATGCAGTAGGCACTGGGCACAGGCAGCCATGATGGCCAAGGGGGCTGTTCTGAATTTCGGTAAAAACACTGCAAGGTTCTCGCTTTGACCGAGACGCGGAGGCAGCGGTGGTATGAAAATAATGGCATGGAAACTCTCCCGCTGTCAGCCTGTACATCCTGTACCTCCTTCAGAAATGGATCCTGAGGAGAGCGTGCCGAGCAAGGCTTTTACCGCGGAGGGGTAACTGGCCGTCACAGTGCGCTCAATAGTTTAGGCTCATACTTAGTTTCTCTATAAAAACGGTCCAGACCTTTGGCGACTGCAGTGGCCTCGTCAACTGGATTCATCTAATGCCGATTAATTACCTTGTATCGTTTACTCTCCATTGGCATCGTCCCCCACAGGCCCATAAAGATGATTAGATCTAATGGGCATTTTGAGGATACAGCCTGTTAGTATCCGACCTCCTCCTGGTATTCGTTACTGTTAATGTTGTGGTTGCGGGGTAACTTTGCACACAGTTTATGTTTATGCTATAGCAGAATATTTACTATGGTGATTCTGGCACCAGGGCAGTGGTCTTCCTCCAGGGCAGTGAACACCAACTGGGACTGACTACACTCCGCATTGGAGCTGAAATCCATTCGGATGTGGACCACACGATCCAGAGTCTGCGTTCCAGAAAGCAACAAAGTAATCGCTACCTCCGCACCCTTGCCCTCTCTGCAAATTTCTTCAGATGCAATAGACCATGGTTGTGCATTGCTGATGGAATTTGGCTCTCATGAAGCCAAATAGATGGGACCCCCCCCCCCTTCCCTGCTCCACGGCTTGGCTCCAGTTTCTGAGTGCTGAAATTTTTTGCCCACGTTTCCATTGATAAAACATTGGTGTCAGGCAGGCACCTTCACCGCCCCCCACCCCAGAAATGTGAACCAGGAACAAATGTGGACCAGGAACAAATGCGAACCAGGAACAAATGTGAACCAGGAACAAATGTGGACCAGGAACAAATGTGGACCAGGAACAAATGTAAACCAGGAACAAATGTGAACCAGGAACAAATGTGAACCAGGAACAAATGTTCATGATGCAGGACTTTGACTTGCAGCTCCTCAGATCTCCTCTGCGGACAATGTCTGCTATGTGAGCTTGATGGCCCAGATGATGCTTCCGATGCTGAAGACGCTGCTGTTTTGCAATCGGAATGAAGACAGAAGCATCTGGCTCTGATTACAAAGCAGCTCTTTGCAGGAGGTAAACCTGGACACAGTCTGCAGTAATAAAAGCTCCCTTGTGATAGTGATGAAATGTGCCACAGTAGTGCTCAGATCCAATGAAGCGTGTCCCGCATAACGTGGGGAGTTCAGCACTGGCTATTCCTTAAACCATTAACCCCATTTATTTTATGAAAAATCAGATACTGACATATATTTTATGAGGAGAGATTATATGTATATTGTTAACAGACAAGTTTCAGCCAAGCAAGCACTTGTAGTTCAAGATCCAGGATGAGAGGACAGGTATACGAGCCCCCTCAGTCCTGGTTGGATGTTACAGCAGAGAAAAAAAATTCTCCCAGCATGCCTCTGTGATATCAGATTTGATTCACACCCTTTGCACAGAGCCCTGGATAGACTGGCCATCAGCACTCATACACACCGTCCAGACCAACCTCTAAAAGCCCATTTGAGGTCTAAAGGATTTCGCCCCAGTTGCCTCCTCTTATTATAAGGAGGTGCTCCAGGAGAGCAGAGGCTGAGAAAGATGCAGTCCAAGAGTGAGAGAGCCAGACAGAGCGGAACAGAGGACAAAAGCCCACCGACAGAAAGGCTTCGTGACGATACCTGACATTATCATCTGGGACCCGCGACTTGGCTGCACTCTGTGTGGTTTTCCATGGAAAATTGAAAAGGCTGTGGGGGGGGGCCACCGCTGAGAATTGTGGGTAGCGAGCTCCGATGACACTGCCACCTGCTGCTCCTCACTCGGAATGAAGCGGGAGCAGCGTCACTCGTGACTGGCCGCCGTGCCCTTGGGCCGCCGAATCACATCCGCTGTTAATCCCCGTTAACACGACTCATTAAGGAAGGCTGTGCTTCTGCCTGTCCATACTGTAAGCAGGCTGCATGTACGTGTACTAAATTTACATTTACATCATATTCCTTTGGCAGACGCTTTTACCAAAAGCGACATACATTTTTTTCAGTAAGCAGGGTCAGACAGTCTCTGGAGATCCTGGGGGTTAAACGGCCTAATAGTGACATCATTTTGCTTATCCAAGGATTTGAACATGTGACCTTCCAATCACAGAGACAACACTCCAGCCTGCTGTATATACGGCATATAAATTTCTGCATGTATGTGTAGGAATTAACAGCTATGTGATTAATAATTATGTGGCCAAGCAGCCCCCAGGACTGACAGACAGTCACACACCCCCCCACCCCCCCCCCCCAGGACAGAGTGAGCTGAGAATTAAAACCCGGGACAAGACAAGGAGGAAGAGAACAAAAAGAGAGGAAGAAAGGACGGGTCCCCGAGTGAAACGGCCTAAGAGAAGTGTCCAGAAGAGTCTAAAGGAACATCCACTACACCCAACCTGGCCTGGACCAGCATCGTTAGGGCTCACTAACCACAATGCTCAGCGGCGGCTCCACCAGGTAACTTAAACTCATACAGGAGAGGGGGCTGCAAAAATCTTGAATAGTGAATATTAAAGATAAAAGAGAATAAAGAGGATAATACAACCCTGAAGCCAATATAAATGTGGATTTTAAGTGAGCCCTTCAATTTCACATTCAGTGCAGGAAACTAGGCAGAGTTGGTCCAACAGCCGAACCGTACAGCAGGTAAGTCACTCCAGGCCAAGCTAACAAATAAACACAGCACTTCAATCTGCAGCTGTACAGATCCTCCATCTCCTGCTAAGGTGGTAACCTTGGTAACCTCAACTGTGCTACATCAACCATAAAAGTGGCACAGGTGAGGCGGTTACCATGACAGCGATTCAGGCAGGACAAGAAAGAAATGGACGTCAAGGCGACCCCGGATCGCCATGGACCTCACCTTCCTCAGAGAAGCCGGTCAGACGGCCAATGTCCAATGAGCAGGGTTTGCGCGTGACGGCTTTGGTGACAAATTCGAACGGGTTGTCCTCGTCCTCTGGCAGGAAGACGTCGAGTGACGGCGAGGGGATGATGTCAGTGGACTGCTTGGAGTCCTGATACTGTAATGAGAGATGGGGGGGAATTAGAATCAGCATCACAACATTACAAGAATGCTCAAAATAAAACAGAGATGTCTTTGTAAATGATAGAAATGACACTCGTCCATCTCCCAAACACTTATCCTGATCAGGGGCACTGGGCACACTTCACAATCTTAATAAAATAAGAAACACATTTTTGTGATGCACCATAAAATGAAAGTATTCTAAACAAAGTAAGGAAGTTCCAAGTCAACAGACAGCTATTTGAAAGTGAATGTGCTGAACTTACAATAGGTTTATAAACACTGCAGTTCTGTCATAATGCCCTCATTCATAAACCAAAACGCCCACTACAAGCCACTTGCCCCGACCTACTGTACAAGCAGGCAAAGGACCAGGGAACAGGCAGGCAGGGGGTGCTACTACACTGTTACGCACTCTGCAGAAGTGCCAGCCCTCCTCCCAAATCGCAGGGAGGTCATACCGACACTACAGCCATACAGAAATCCCACACAAAGCTTTGGAGAAACCAGGAACTTTTCTCTGCAAGGAATTAGATGGTCAACACAGAGATGAAACCAGAGCTACTGCTATTGTCCAGATTACACTCAGATGGAAGATAACGGTCTAGCACAGTTAGTTCGCATCAATCAACTCTTTAGCAGCGTTAATTAGTCAGATGACACGGCTGGAGTGGACTCTGGATTCCGGAGGTATGTGTGTGTGGTGACCATAGTGTTTGACCACAGGCCCCAGCAGACAGGAAGCCATAATGGTCGGCCATCGGAGGCGGGACGCGAAGCTCCTGCTGGCACACAGCTGAGATAAAAAGAGAGAGAAAAGCAGATAAGAAAAAAGAGCGAGAGCACACGGCTGCGGTGTGGAGGACAGCTTGGCCTGCTCCTTCACCCACTCCACCTCTCATACCTCCAGCACTCCTGCCAATCTGCAAGTCCATCCATCTGCTGTTCTCTCTCTCTCATTTATCTTTCTCCCTATCCTGCTCTAGCTTTCCTGCATGCCTTCTTTCTCACTCACCGTCACTGCCTACCCCCCCACCCCGCCCCCACTGTCATAACCTCCCGGCTCTTCATGCAAGATCATATCCCTGATTGTGCTAGATTACTAGTATGGGAGACTTGAGCCGAACTCCATAACTAAGCCCATTTTGCGCTGCCGTGGTGGGGGGGGGGGGGGGGGGGGGGGGGGGGGGGGGGGGGGGGGGGGGGGGGGGGGGGGGGGGGGGGGGGGGGG
>JAODUD010000001.1:10455436-10466283 GCA_026784285.1 Stomatorhinus walkeri | reverse complement strand
TCTACACCCGCTGCCCAACCACCATATCTCTTCAGAAATCCAGCAGGACTCGCAAGCCCTAAACAAACATGACTCAAAAGCCCTCCACAACAGCTGAATGCCCACAGTACAGCTGGACCTCAGGGCCTGATGAGATAGAGGACCAGTAAGGTGTGACCAGTAAGGTGTGCTTCCGACTGGTGCCATCGACCAGTGCGTTCCAGCCCACAAGCAGCGTACATGTACCTGCGGTCCCGACGCAGCCCTCAGCCCTCCCTGCAGAGATGAAGCCCCTCACAGACCGTCACAGCATCACGGCTTTCTCTCTCTGTCCTTAAGAGAGAAGAGACATTGCCGACCTTGTCTGTCCTACAGGAAGGCGACAAACAAAATCTCCTCTGGCCCCTAATTAGCCAGCTCTGCATTCAGGCCCACGATACTATACAGGAAGTTCTTTGTTCCCTCGCTCCCAACCCTGGTGCTACATGATCTCAGGCCTTGTGGGGTTCGGGTTGGGGGATTTAATCACCACACCCTTCCCTGAGTCTGCCCCCCAACATACAGACCCCTGGGTAACTGGTCAATGACAGTCCCGCACTATCAACCCACACAAAGTGCTCTTTCTGCCCATGCCAAAGAAGCACTCTCACGGTCTGATGTAAAAGGAGCTATTACTGGCAGGAATTTCTTGATGTGTCCAACTAGGTTACAGCTTCCAGAGCGAGGCTGTGAGGGAGGGGCCTCAGCCAGCCATGGGAGAGAGGGAGATATAAGCAGGTGTGGCAGGTAGGTGTGCTAATAGAAGAGTCGGAGAAGGATACGCACAAGTCGAAAAAGGAGGCAGCTAGACTGAAATACGGCAAAAAGACTGACAGGATGACAAGCGGATGAACAGAGGATTCCTCCATTACCAGTCATGAGTTTAGAATCTGTTGCTAAAAAGTGACACAGGAGTTTTATGGAGGCTGAATGCAAACTGAGGAGTGAAAGCTGTAACAGTCTGAGCCCAAGGAGAGAGGAAGTATGCAAGAATATGACGGCTCCCTTACTCTGCAGTTCCCTTACTCTGTGGGGCTCCCTTACTCTGCAGCTCCCTCTTACTCTGTAGCTCCCTCTTACTCTGCAGCTCCCTCTTACTCTGCAACTCCCCCTTACTCTGCAACTCCCCCTTACTCTGTGGCTCCCCCTTACTCTGCAGCTCTGTTACTCTGCAGCTCCCTCTTACTCTGCAACTCCCCCTTACTCTGCGGCTCCTTCACTCTGTGGCTCTCTTACTCTGCAGCTCCCTGACTCTGTGGCTGTCCTTCTCTGTGGCTCCAACTTACTCTGTGGCTCCCTCTTACTCTGTGGCTCTCCTTCTCTGTGGCTCCCCCTTACTCAGCGGCTCCCCCTTACTCTGTGGCTCCTTCACTCTGTGACTCTCTTACTCTGCAGCTCCCTGACTCTGTGGCTCCTCCTTACTCTGTGGCTCTCTTACTATTTTAGCGGGAGAACATTTTAAAACAAACTTTAGCAAGCACTTCTTTACACAGCATGTAGTTAGAGTATGGAATAGTCTTCCTGCTAGTGTAGTGGAAGCTAAAACCCTCGGTTCCTTTAAATCAAAGCTAGATAAGATTTTAACAACTCTGAGCTATTAGTTAAGTTAGCTCCTCTCATTTGTAAATTTCTTATGTTCTTACTCTGTGGCTCCCCCTTACTCTGTGGCTCCTTCACTCTGTGACTCTCTTATTCTGCAGCTCCCTTACTCTGCAGCTCCCGACTCTGTGGCTCTCTTACTCTGTGGGGCTCTCCCTTACTCTGCAGCTACCTTACTCTGCGCTCTGGGTTCAGTTCCTCTGCTGCCACAGACGTGGACCTCATTAAACTGCTGGGATCACATGATGCTAATTCAGGCACGGCGGCATCACTGTGTATCGCTCCAGAACTGTACGTACATTTCTTTTTACAGTCACGTTGTCAAGAGAGGCATCTCCATAGCAACTGGTTGAGTCAGCTTTGCAGGGAACCTTGACAGCATGCAAAGTATAAAAATATCCAAGGCCTGAATTTCCATCACTTCTAATGGTGTAATTCACTCGAGCAAACATCAAAGGTGACAGGAAGCTCTTTCACAGATCTGTGACTCTCGTGTAAGTACAATGATAATACCTGAGATACTCTAAGCATCAAAAATACTTCACAAGTGAGATTCTCAGCAGGGTTGCCAGATTGTTGGGAGTCTCTCTGAATCATTGCTGACCAACGAGGACTTGACTGGTTTCCAGGTTTTTCTTAACTTTTCTTAACTAGCTTATGATCATCTGTGACCTTCAAATCCAGTCTTATCTGCACCCTCGGGACAGGATGTTTGAAGACCAAAAACCTGCACCCGCGTCAAAGTCACACTCATTCTCTGTCGACCCCTTAGATGGATTTTGCAAACCGCATGAAAGGCAACTTTTCAGGGTGAAGCTGCATAACGTGACAGCGCAATGAAGATCAACGAGACTATTAATGACAATGACTGGTCAAGGGCAAGGAAATCTTCACCAGACCAATGAGAAATCAGAGTCATCAAAACAGGATTTTTTACCTTCAGTTTAGTTATATAAACTTCTAAGTCATGCGGGATGTTGTCGAGGTCACTGGTAAGAGGCTGCAGAAAGCAATGGGAACGGCATGTTACACACTGCCTCAATATTCTAGGAGATGTATTGTTATCACAAGAAGCCCAGATATTAAAATAGAAGCAAACATGACAATACACAAGAATATGTCTTCCGAGTCAACATTTACATCACTAATATCTGTTACTGTTAATATTCTCCCGTATTGTTCTGCGACGCCTTGGCAGTATGGCACCTCTCTTCTGAGTTGTTTGGACTGATGAATTTGACTGCTTTGACTGGGAGACATGATGCAGGAGAATGAGGGACTGAGAGATTCAGGTTGGGGGGGGGCTGGAGCTGCAGCTTAATGGCCTATGCACGGCTGGGAACTTCCTGTGGAACCCGCGCAGGCCTCTGACGCGTCCTTGTTGATCAGGCCTCAGATTTGTCAATGGGAAGTGGGTGGATATCCCACGCCTCATACTTAATGAATTCTATGTCTCCTAGCAACGCCGGAACACTGGTGCTCTCCTTCTCTCTCTTCCTCTCCCTCTCTCCTCCTGTTTTTGTCCCTCCCTCTGCAGGGTTTGGAAATTAAGAAGTTACTTTTTTTTCCCTAGTCTCTCTGCGCAAAAAAGGAAATTCCCCTCCCTGGCAGCCAGAACCAACCTCCCCTCTCCCCCCCCGCCACAGCCACCAAATCGTCGCCCCCCACCGCCTACGCTCCCCTCACACCTCGCTATCGTCATAGAGATACTGTTGTTTCAAATGGAGACAGGAGGAGGAGACGCATGCATGAAGAATATTCCACTTCAGGCAACGGGGGGTGGGGGGATCTTCCCAGCACTTGTACCTGCACCCGCAGCTATGAGTGCCACTGACCCCTGTTGGACACTTACAGAACTGCATTCACTCCTTATAACCCCCAAAAATGACCTTTCACCCAGTAACTACATCTACACACATCTGCTGAGGGTAATGAATTAGCCTGCTGCCACACAGCCTCAGTAATAGAAACCCCAAAAAATCTGAATCTTTATTGCCACATGACCAAGAAGCAGTACATACACAAGACTATAAATTTGACCATTCAAATAATGTTTAATAACCCGAATGGCTGCTTTTCAGTTACACTGTGGGAGATGACTAGGAACACACAACTGCATCGATACTCCAAATGTCTCCACCAATAGAGATCTGGCATGACAAGACATACCTGTTACAATGGGGGGGGGGGGCATATTTGCACTGTTCTGCTTCTTCAGAGGCTGTCTGTTCCAGCTGGGGAAGCGAGCATAGTCATCAAGCTTGTTCACATGTGGCTGTGTCTCCACTAAAAACGCACACAGACATGCACTCAGATAGCATGTCCTCTGAAATGCCAGGCACGGTTACTGTCCAACATTTCAGCTGCTTACAGATGGACTGTAAGGACAGATGATGTAATATACAAGAGGATGTTGTGAGGAACTAGGGGACAGGGGACTTTGTGAAGGACCACACAACATTATGAGGGACAGGGGGCTTTCTAAAGGGCAACAGGACACTCTGAGGGACTACAGGACACTGAGGAACAACAGGACACTGTGAGGGACAGGCGGGCCCTTTGAAGGATTACATGACACTCTGCAGGACAAGGGACCTGCTGAAGGACTACAGGACACTGAGGGACAGGGGACTGTCCGAAGGACCACATGACACTCTCCAGGACATGAGACTTGCTGATGGACTACAGGACACTCTGAGAGACAGGGGGCTCTTTGAAAGACTACAGGACAATAAGGGACAGGGGGCTCTCCAAAGGGGTAGAGGATACTAAGAGGGACAGGGGATTCTCTGAGGGACTGCGAGACATTCTCAGGGACAGGGGGCTCTCTGAAGAAATACAGGACACCCTGAGGGACAGGGGACCCTCTGAAGGACTACAGTACACTTTAAGAGACGATGAGACAGAAGAGAGACTGATCTTATGAAGTACCCCATAATCCAACACACATTCTGCCATCATGGAAAGATCTCAAATGTAGATTGCAGAGCAGACCACGTTCCCCTCAGAAAGCCTGCCGGCATTCTCTAGCAGAGGGAGGCTCCCGTCACAGAGGGGGGGTGACAGCTGCACTGTCCCCTGGAGACCTGCAGCACTCCATCCCCTTTCTCCCTCATTCAGCGAATGCCAAGCATCTACGAATCACTTCTGTGTATGTCTCTACACAGGGTCTTCGCCACCAGACACAGAGGTGGTTTGGGGCTAAAGTTTAAAGGAAAACATCTGACAGACCATGCAACAGGAAAATGACTGACAGATCATGGCAGACAAAAAACATGGAAGATCAGTGATCAGGGACATGTGAAACCTATGGTCATGGGATATAGACCTTTGGTCAGTTATACAAAGGATCTGTGGTAAGGGGGACAGGACTGTGGTCAGAATAGAAACACACTCAGAAGAGAGATAACCATGGATACATGACCTCACAAGATCTGTGATTGACCCAAAAAATTAATTGGCAGATCTGGATGTAGCCACCGAGTGGGACGCCCACAATCAGCGGGATATAGCGCATATACAAAAGCGTCAATTGTCCAATTTGCCCAGATCTCGTCCCCGGAATTAGTGACATCCTCATTCTAATCCTTTAATCTTCAGCGCTTTGCTGCGTTTGACTCCAGGGGGCGCTGATGCCATGAAACTGCTCGCTGACAGAGGAATGGGCGTCTCCGTCAGCACTGCTTACATTCGCTGTGCTGCCATGGCAACGCACCAGCATACAGAAGCGCTTACAGGGCGCGGGGGCATCGCAGGCATCGCGGGCTGTGGTACTGCGCGGGAGTGGGCCGCAGAACAGAAACAGGAGCGTCAGAATTCACCGAGCTGCGCGTCACCTTCTCCGCGAACCGACCCAGTATTGGCCGATACTTGTGGTATTTTCCAGATGCCTCCATCAGGATCAGGATGGGCATCACACACTGTCAGCACGCACAAACACCGCGTGGGGTGGGGGGGGGGGGTAAGCATTAGCTTCCGGAAGCAGCATACAGTGCTCTAGAAGCTACAGCACTCAGTATCATGCAGGGAAATTTAAGTTAAACTAAAGGATAGCATATAGAGAATAATATATATCTAAACAAATACAAAGCAAAATATATACTGCAGTCAAGCAAACGATATACTGAAGGATATAAGGAATAGTACATATGTAATCAAGTATAATGCAAAATATACATGCAGTCAAGCAAACTATATGTATACTGAAGTATGTATTTGAAAGGTACAATGCTGAATTGACCATAGAGGTCAGGGCAAAGTTTGTTGCACAACTTTCTGTTTACAGTAGAGTTCAGTGTGGGCCTTGCTGAGTGGCAATGCACAGGAGTGCAGGTTACTAGCTCTGTGTTTTATGAGCAAAGGTGAGGAGATCCAGGATCATAAAGTACCTGAGACAATCCAGGGAAACCCAAGTTCCGGCAGCCATTGCAGGGCGTGAGCGCCTCCCAAAGTACAGCTGGGCCACAGCTCTTCTCGCTCTCGTCCTCCTCGGGAGCTGGGGCCAGCGGAGGAGAGCGTCGCTGTCACAGCAAGGAAGCAGGGAATGGTGAGAAGTGGCCAGTACTCACCAACATGAAGAACACATCAACCATGCTACCGGGAAAGACTCATCATTACCCAGTTCAAAAATCCAATCCTCAGGACTCATCATCAACCTGGTCATACATCCAACATCCAGTACTTGTCAGTCACTTCATATACAGAAAGTCCAGTACTCATCATGTATCTAGTATTCATGTATCTAGTATTAGTCATTACCCATTTCACACATCCAATCAGCATTCACCATTATTAGTTCATATACCCAACACCTAATTCTCATCACTTACCAGTTCAAACATCTAATACCCAGTACTCATCATCATCCTATTCATACATCCAATACCCAGTATTCATCATCCTATTCATATATCTAATACCCTGTACTCATCATCATCCTATTCATACATCCAATACCCAGTATTCATCATCATCCTATTCATATATCTAATACCCAGTACTCATCATCATCCTATTCATACATCCAATACCCAGTATTCATCATCATCCTATTCATATATGTAATACCCAGCAATCATCATCATCCTATTCATACATCCAATACCCAGTATACATCATCATCCTATTCATACATCCAATACCCAGTACTCATCATCATCCTATTCATACATCCAATACCCAGTACTTATCATCTATCTCATATACTCAACACCCAGCACTCATCATCACCCAGTTCATATACCAAATATCTTGTACACATCATTACCCAGTTCACACATCCAATACCCAGCTCTCACCATTACCAGTTCATATACCTTAAAAGCCAGCACTCACAGTCACCCAGTTCATGAACCCAGCACCCAGTACTCACCATCTAGTCCACACATAGAACATGACCAACCAACAGTGCAGGCATCAGGAAAGATAAAGTCTACAAGACTGATCTGACCAAGAGCCAACAGAAGTCCGATACGTTTTGTGGCATAGAATAACGACACCTACCACAAAATTACCCATAATCCCTACTTAACAGGCACAGATGCTCCTCTAACTGAATTTGTACCTTCCATGCAGGGGAGGCAAAGCACCCAGGATCATTACTTAAAGTGAGCACAGATGTGAGCAGCCTGCTCATCCCTTCTCTGAGCGATAATACATTTGGCCAATTCTGCTTTGGCCAGGAAAAGAGGGGGGCACTCATGTTTAATGTCGATCAACCTCATGTTTACCTCAAACTGTGAAGGTATAAGCAGATCTTTCTCTTCGGAGAATGTAACCGAAGAGACCTGAGAGCTGTTTTGTGAACACCGCACCCCCTAATGCCAGCCAGTGCCCACCCCAACAAAACAGCATGCTTCTTTCGTGCTGGCATTGCGGAGGGTCCAAGACAAAGAGACACTGGCGTGTTAATCTGGCACTCGTTCAGAAGATGGCGCCCTAGACGGCCATGTATGTCACCTAATTGTTTGACTGGCACTTCCCTCCCCCTTTGATGCGGACGCTTTTCCGTCATGATCACATCAGAAATCCACCGAGATGATCCTCCGCTGCGTCAATGAAAGACTCTTCTAACCCGGCCCTGCTGGACACAGACCCTCCACGCCGTAGAATGTAGGATTACAGCCGTTCCCTGGGTTGGGGTCTAACCTCCATGGTGTTCAGACTTATCCTCCACCTTCTTACTCACTACTCCCTTTTCTCTCACTCTCACTTTTCATCCAGCTGTTGCTGACCACAGAGACCCCCAGGTCTCTCATCTTGACTAACCCATATCCATACAGCCGAGAACCAGCTACGCCAAAAGACCCCCACCCCCCAGATCTGCAGCCCGATCAGACATGCCGCATACAGAAGACTTTGCTTGACAGCCACTGCACAGCAGTGCGATGCATAAACACACACGCGCATCTGCAGCAGTGGTTTACCGCACAACGCATATGTGCCTTCACTCCGACTGATGCTAGCAAGCAAACAGGGAAAAAGCCATTTCTGCTATAAATAGATAGCAACGATTATATAAACAGAATGTGCCCCATCCTGAATTTAATTCCTGGTGCAGGCTGCCCTCTACTGGCAGCAGGCAGGACAGGCAGCAGATTGGTGTGGAAAAGCCAATGTACAGAAATGAGGATGTGCATTTCCCATTGAGAACATGCATTACCCTCTTCATAATATTGATAAACATGGTCAATAGCAAAATAAGTCAAACAGAACTCCTCAAAGGAACAGTTACAGTACCAGACAATAGTCCGGACACACCTACTGAAAATCGTTTGTTTTTCAACAAAAGAATGACCCTAAGCTCACCTTGAGGTCATGTAGAACATTAAGCATTTTCTTGTTAACAGAGGTAGAGATGGAGTGATGTGACAGGTGACCTGGCCCCCACACCCCCCTGTCCTAAACCCTGCTGGTTTGGGATTAGTCAGAAAGAAGAGTAAGACTAAAATCTGTGCCCAAACTTTGTGGAAACTCCTTCAGGACTGTTGGAGAAGCATTACAGGTGGCTATATCTGGGAGATGGCTGAAAGATCAGCAAGAGTCTGTAATAATATCACTGAAGCAAAACGGTCTAAAATTTGACAGAATTTTGAGATGTTAAAAACTTCTCTTGGCCATCGCAATATTTGTAATGTATTACTTAACTGCCTTGAGGTCTTTTATGGTAAGGTGAAATACGGTAGCTAAAATACGGACTTTACATTATGATACATTATACCGGTTGTGTCCAAACTTTTGACTTACGGTGTATAGACTGTTTCCCAGCAAATCATCCTTTTACTGCCAAACTCACAGGCAATGGACAGCACCACCCACCCCCTTCACCTTATTGACTCGTGTCAAAGTTCCATTACGCTGCTGGTCAACATGGCGGCCGCCGCCAAAGCTCTCCATGGAATGTGAGGAGATGGTATGGCACAGGTCCTCGAAGGAGTACTCTTTGTCTCGGCACATCTTGATCTCGTTCAGCAGCTTGGACAGCTCTCCCGTCACAGCCTCGTCTGGAACACAGAGGAGAACATCTGGGCTCCCTGACGGTCCGTCACTGGGAGATTCCTGAACCTCCAACAGGATCCTCAAGAGTCTGACAGCAGCAGATGATCTATCACAGCATGTGGGACATCAGTGTTACCTCACTCTACTCCTACCCGAGGTGTTGCTGGAGTGTACCATGTCCCATTATTTATGAAGTCATATATTTTGAGGAGTGATTACCATTAAGTCCTGGCTTCAAACACCAACAGTGGCTCCCTGTCTCTGACTTGGGTCGGTAACCTGCTATATGTGGTCCCAAGTTCTCTGAACTTCTCAGCCTCACCAGGCTCCCAAGCACATATCAGTGAGTCTTGCGTAATTCTACTTGTACGAGTATTAATGTCTGGCAGGTAGCATCATTGGCTTAAAATAAGTGTGTGGGAGTAGGTAAGAGATTCTTAGTCGGGGAGGGTTGGGGGAGGTAGAGGTGGCTTTGGGTTTAGCATGAAGGTGTGAGTGATGTGTGGCAGAGGGTGGAGAGCAGACAGAGAAAACTGAAGTGGGTTTCAATCCTCAGAAATCCGTAATCAGATCCTCCTCTCCTTTCGAAAGCTGCCAAACATAAACACCCGAAAAAGAAGCCTGTCTGCAGGAGCGAGGAGAACGCCAACGCCAGCTTTCAAACAGGACATCTGTAAGAGCCTTCAGCTGGGAACCCAAAGCTCTCCAATTGGCAGATTCGTCACTTCCCGTATGGTCGATAACACACCACTGCTCCAGCTTTTACGGTCCTTGATCACAGTAAAAAGAAGGTAAGGGAGAGTGAAACAGGACGAAGAGAAGGGAAATTGCAAACTTGCAAATTTACAACTATTGTGGAATGCTCCTGGGCTCCATGGGAAACAACTCTAATATAGCTGAACTGCCTGTAATTTTGGCCCAATGGGTCAGAAATCAGCAGAGGAAATCTACCCTCTGCAAAACAGAGAGCACAACTCAGAGTTTCTCAGTGTGATAGTAGCTATTCTCACCACTGGGGGCAGCATTGACCACATTTAGGGAAGCCTTATCCTCAAAATCCATTCCTCTTTTTTGTGAGTGTCATTTTCAACCATTCAGTCTAATCGGCAGCCACGTGACTTGAGAGATATGTCCCACAGGAACGCACACAGCTCAGTTAAAGTCTCTATTCTCCTTGTCATCTAGCTTACTGTTCCACACAGCTCTGTTGCCAGAGCAGTCACTTACACCTTAGCTCTAGAATTCACCTGCAGCTTTAATTTGCCTACAGTTTTAGCATTGAACTCTTCTATCTCATCTCTCAGTTGACCTCCTGAGCCCCCTGCTATTGGCTGACTGCTCTGAAGCTCCGCCTATATATAAGAGTACCACTTTCATGTGGAGTGATGACGTCTGCCCAAGCCCTTCCCACAGCTGATGAAAGCAGGCCACCAACAGCCCGTCCGTTTACTTAATTTCCCGCCCAAATGGCTGGATGAAAATGAAAAGCGCGGTTGTAGGACTCTGGAGGTGTATTTGCCTGTATTCATCTGTAACCGCGATGCAGCCCTGCAGCACTGCAGCAGTGAACTATCCCATTGCTCCAAGTTACCAAAAGCTCTTTACTTGTTAACAGGCAAAAGCTTTGTGCTCCTGTAATGTTATCTAGCTGCAATTCCACTGAGTAGCTCCGGGTGGGAGCAAAAACCTGAAAATCCAGCACGGGTCTCTCAGACGGTTCACACCCCCCCCCC
>JAODUD010000001.1:10413863-10426511 GCA_026784285.1 Stomatorhinus walkeri | reverse complement strand
AAGTGAGGTGCGTGTCAGTTACCATGGCAGCAGTCCTGCAAGGTAACGTGGCTGGGGCCGTGAAGCGTGGGGTGGTGGGCTGCGTAACACGGTGGCCGGCAGCGTGCTCGTCTGGCAGTTCGCCGCACACGCCAGTAGGTAAAGGGGGTTACATCAATACCATCCACCCCCTCCACCCCAAAGTCACTGCCGTCATCAGTGCTACCTGACACACCTACGGCCACATTTCTGGACTCCTCAGATGTGGCTCATTTGGCACAGAAATCCCACAACGCTCAGTTCTCCATATGCAAAAGTGTAGCGGCTCCTCTATATTCGGTAGCCTCTGACACAACACTTTACTCGCTGCCATTCTACAATCCATCTTCATCTCGGGAAGCTGACAGGTTTGGTGGGCGGCATGTCTCCTGCGAGTAGTAGTGATGCAGATTTATGCTATGAGAGGAACAGTGAAGGACAGTTTAACATCATGGCCACATCACATTACCAGTGGAGTTCGTGGGAGCTTTCGCTTTCTTGCTCAGCTCATAGCTGCTGGATGCTTCCTGAAACCAATCAAAGGATCTGAACCCACAACCACCACGACATCAGCTCAGCTGATAACCAATCACTCCTTATAATGAAGGCTGAGGTGAGGGAGACAGCTGTGAGATAAAGGCCAGTTAGATGGTTTTCTTTTACATGATTCTCTGCCTGTTTAAAAGCAATTAACTATGTTGTGGTAAGAAAAAAAGTCTGAGAAGCGCATGATACTGAACACCCAAAGCATCTCTCAGTCCTGCAAACATTCAAATTGAGTGTGTGGCTCAGTGAGTTAGGCTGCAATTCCTGTGACAAGAAGGTCATGGGTTCAAAGCCCATAGCTCGCAGAAGTTTATTTACATTCAGAGATTCTGCCTACTGGATCTATGAGCAGAAAAAACAAAACATCAGACTTTCCTTGGCCTGCAGGATGGCATCTCTCTCTCCAACTCTCCTGCCTTTCTTCTCTTTCTCTCAGTCACTCTATTCAGTTGAATCCCTTTCAAGGTCTTTACTGGCATGATGGATACATTTTCACATTGCGGCCACACGCCCAGCAACAGTAACGGCAGCAGCAAGCAGAAAAAATAACAACATCATCAATGATAATAAGCCCATCAGCCAGGGATCCAAATTGCCACGCACAGAGCCACCAGTGTCACAGCGCCCCCTGCTGCTTGGGGGGGGGGGGGGGCAGGGTTTCTGATCCAACCCTATTAGTGTGTATTGGAGGTAACAGCACAGGGGTGTAAGAGTCTGTCCTCTTTCAGCTGGCCGGCCTACTGCCCCCTGCTGGGCTTCCTTAGTCTGCATCCCGTCTCTCTGCTTTTACTGTCTCTCGCCTTTGACTTTTTCCCCGTATTTCCCATCATTTTGCCTTAAAGTGTATCTGACTCTAATTGTTTGTGAGGGACCTGTTTCCAGGCCAGTCTGAGTGATTGTAGTGATCTTAAGCTCATGAATAAATGGCAGAGGCAATGCGTCTCTGCATTCATCTCTCCTTCCTCCTCCCTCTCTCTCTCTCTCTCTCTCTCTCTCACACAATTTCTCTCTCACATTCACTTACTTGGGCGAGCAGTGGAATTTAACAAGATTTCTCCTCTCTCATCTCATTCGTTCTCTCTGTCACACAAGGACACAGACACATACATACACAAACCTATAAACATACTACGCTGGTTCATTTTCTGTTGCAAACACCCACACAGTCACACACACACACACACACACACACACACACGCAGTCATGCAGACACACAGTTGCAGCATTTCAGCTCCTCAGAATGGGTGCTCTGTTCTGCAGCCCCCCATCCAGGTGGAGGCGCTGTGCCAGTATCATGAACCGCCACCGCCTTTGCAGCCCCCGGATTCTTCGTAACACAGGCTTCCTTTCATATAATTCTCTTCACCGCTATGTCTTCAGATTATGCTTTCCTCCACCCCTCTGTCGCGGCCTGTTCCAGGAGAGCTGAGGCTTATCGCAACGGAAAATTTTACTCTGCTTCGAGACCCTCACTACTGGCTCTATATCTGGCTTCTGAATCAGGCTTCAAAAATTCTTCCTTTTTTTTCTTTTACTGGCAGCTTAGACACAAGTGCACCCATTTCTGCTGACTGAGTGGAGACCGACGCCGACATATCATTCAAATTCAAACTTTATTCTAGGTAGAAATATTGCACGTGCTAGAAGGGGAACTTGGGGAGGAATGAAACACGCAGGAATAAACACTGCCACGAGCGGAGAGATGATATTTTGCAACGAGAAATAAACAGATGAGAAGCAGACATGGGATCTGGTCTCCTTGGTCTGATGTGACAATAGAACAGAAACATGTTGTCTATCAGCAAGAGAGCAGCACAGAGTTGCCTGAAAATCTCCCAACTACTGTCTATAAGGTCCTGGGTTTAGACCACCACTCCAGCAGAACCCACAGCCCCCAGATACACTGATGATTATTTATTAGATGCCTTTATCCAAATTGATGTACAATTGAGAAGGAAGGGTCAGCCAACCCTTGGATCAATTTGGGGCCAAGCGTCTTGTTCGGAGACTCAATGGCAAAACCACTCCCCTGACCCTGGGATTCAAACTGGTGACCTTCTGATGACAGCCACCTGCTACCAAACCCCCCAAGCCACACACCTCCACTGAGAAGCACTGTTACAAAGAGGAGTCCATAAACCTCACGTGTGGCTTTCGCAATAACAGGATGGGGGGAAGCCAAATTACATATTGAGTGGTACATGCCCCCCCCCCCCAACCCTAACCCTAACCCTAACCCCTGCATATATCAATACATGCATTATTATTATTATGTGTTTTATTACCTATACAAACATTCTTTTTGGTTTCTGTACTGAGCACCTGTGAGGTAGATCCACAGTAATCTGGCTAAAGGAACTAGATACATCCCACATCAGTGTCCTCTCCATACTTCACTGAACACGGTTTAATGATCTAACAACAGCCTCACAGTCTGCTATCGTCAGGCCGCTTTTATGGTGATTCCTCAAACGTGGCGTTAGGGGGAATCCTCGCCCTTCTGAGCAGTCCTTAATGTTTCTGTTCAGAGGAGAGGCCACTGAAGAGGGAGAGGCAAGGGGATGACATCACAGCTCTGGAGTTAGTGACTCACTGGCAAAGACCCCTCCAAGAAAAGTCCTACCTCCTTCTCCTGGAGAAGTGTCCCCCCCCCCCGGTTAATGTCAAGAAATGAGGCCCCAGGTTTAGGGCTTTAGCCTGAGGTAAACTATAGGGGACACCAGAGACGATTGCGGAAAGGGGTTAGTATTCTTCCTGCGTAAGGTTTAGATTCCCCCAAATTCCACTGACGTTTAGCAGAGCAGTATAACTTCACTTGGAGAAAACTGTTTTTTCCACTGCGTCATTTTTATAAATTATACAAAAATTTACATAATTCAGCAATTATTCCTGGTCTCTGTACTGTTTGCGAAGGAAGACAGATTTGTAAACAAACGGAGGCTAGAATGGCTCCGAAGTATTTGTAGTGTTTAATAGTCTGGGACCTGGCGGGGTGGGGGGAACGTCCCTTTTTTCTTTAGATTGAAAGTGGTAGCTTTACCCCTATTAAGTGCCTAACGAGCCAATGAAATCGTCCCCCACTACGGAAAATGACTGATCGTCCAATGCAATCATCTCCATTACATTAGCAGCTGTATCTTCAGCAGGGGTGCTGCTGAATTTGAATATTGATTGTTTAACTATAAATATATTCAGATTTTTAAAGAATACAGTTATGTTAACCAACATATGGTGCCTCTCACTGCATTCTACATTTCCCGACATGCACAATCACACGATGCCCAGAGCGCAGTCACACATGCAGGAGGAAACAAGAGGATAGCTTTGGACTCTTCTCTCTATTTTGCGTCTTTTAAGCACCCTGGCAGAATGCTGCAAGCTATGGGGACAGCAAGCCCCCTTTGGCGGGTGGTTCCTTAAAGGTAGCTGAACACGCTGCCTCCATCCCCGTCAGCATCCATCCCCCGTGGAAACGAAAACGCCATCATCGCTTCACTAAACCCACTGCTGCTTCTGCTGCTGTCCAATTCTGTGAGAAAACAGCTTCAAGCTCCTCCTATCCGGCCACTGAATCGGGAGGCGATATGGAGGGGGAGAGCAGAGATTTAAAAAAGGAGGGGAAAAAAGGGAGGGGGAGAAGGAGGAGAGAAAGGGAGCGTACAAGGCAGGTTTTTAAAGACATCATGGGCCGGGCAGCTACACATACACCATCGCAGGAAAGCTGGTCCAACTTCTGGGGCCATACTGAGCATATTCTGCCGTCGCATGAGGACAATTTCCTTTCATTAATGATGAAAATAAGACAAGCACAGCCTGAGAGGCTCTCTTAGCAGTGCCAGCGTAACGCTGGATCACGTCCCCACACATTTATAGCCTTTTTTCGTCTCGGTCGTAGAGCTTAATTATGCAAACAGAAACGTTTTTTTCATGAAGCGCAGTCATTTGCCACATATTGCCAGACTAATGGGCCCAAGTGCAGAGCATGTTCCCACCGCTGTTCACTCACATTCACCACCATTAAGTTGGTAATGAGGGGAATCGCTTAAGGGGTAACATATGGGGAACGCTTCCACACTGGGGGGGTGCCCTGGTCATCGGTATGGAATCGAGGTCTAGCAGTAGCCCAGAAACCTAAGAGTAACCCTGAGACAGCCAGTCCATTTTCATGCGGGGAGATGTCTATGTGTATAAATGTTTGGCTGACCAAAGCTTTATTCTCACCTGTATATGTGTGTGTGAATATGTCTGTGACTAAGGAGAGCAAGATAGGGTATGTGAAATGCAGCATTCCAAGGCACCTGCACCCATGCTTGTACAAACGATAAAGAAAACATCATTAAGAAGTTCAAAATTAGCACAATGACAATAACAATAGTGCAAGATAAACAGATCTGTAAACAGGGACACAACTGGTATATCTGGGCCTCTCTGACATGCACTGGGAGGCTGTTAAAACGCCCTGCTGAAGACTGCTCCCTATCACTACAACTCCCATAATGCAGCTCTTCAAGTCACATGAGGCCGCACTGATCCGCACACTGTAGCCCAGTAGGATTACACAAATTCTCTTCACAGATCTGCTTTCAGTGACTCGGTATAAATTCTCCGAATGTACATGTTCTAGGTCATATCTTTCAAAGGGAAAAACAGCTGTGCTCAGAATCATCAACATCAACATCAACAAACATGCATGTAAGTAACGCTTCAGTTTCGTCTGGCAGTACAGCTGGTGTATGTGGGTCACCGGTGGGAACCACTGTAGGTATAATCAGGCACATTCACACAGCCTATAGATTTATTTATTTATTTGGTGGAAGTTTTTGTCCAGAGTGACGTGCGTTGAGTACTGATGAACCGGCCCGGTTAGCAGACCCACACCCGGTCCAATTACTGGCATGAGCTCAGTTCTCTCACCACACTTCCAAATGTGCATGTGTGTTTTTTTTTATTCTACACAACTTTTCTGCATTCTGTTAATCGGCTCACAGGAAGAATGACGCCATCGCCACCAACCTGGAGTTTTGTAAGTTACTGAGAGCAGCCAAAAAACACACAGACACACACACACACACAAATACACACACATACACACACGCACGCGCTAACAGACAGCTTCAGCAGCCAAAACATGAGTCATCCCTTCGCAGCCGTACAGGAGCACAGGACCTTAAATGCTAACTCTGCCGGCAAAGCCAGGAAACCGAGTTTTCGGGGGGTGGAGTCAGAGTGACAAACAGCCAATGAATGGGGAGACCAGTCTGCTGCAACTTACATCACCTCCAATGATGGAGTTCAGTCTAAGTCTCCAGGTCTGTGTGTGTGTGTGTGTGTGTGGGGAAGGGGGGGTGTCTGTCACCTGTTCTGCATTTACATGCCACCTCCACACAGTCACACAGAACGTGCACGCATGTGCGTGCATGCACACACACAGACACACAGACACACAGACAGCTGCTGACACCGAGCCACGGCCCCTCATTCGAGGCAACGCCGACATCCACAAACCCACAGGGATAACGGACATGCCGCTGGCTCCCCCCTGGCCATGAGGCAGCCGAGCAGCCGGCCTGCTTGGCCTGTGCCTGTGGCACCGAAGACAGCCTCGGCTCCTACAGCCAAACGGGCCCCCATGTACGGGGCCACCCAGGGGCACAGGCTGTTAAAAGCATATCAGTTGTTGGGAGTCATTTACCCAAATCTCCACGATGCACTTTGGCTGAATATCCATAGTCAGGCCTCCAGAGGCCTAGTCACGCTGGTGGGTGTGCACCCCTCCAAAAACACAAAGGGAGGAACCCCAGTACCCTAATCCCCCCCCCCCAACCTTCTGCCCCCAACAAACACAACCACTGGTACGTCTTCTCTTTGATCCATCATTTTATAAATGGCCATCTGGGATTGTCTGGACACCATGAGTCACCACGAGTGTGGGCATGTGAGATTGCCTGTTTTCTCAGCATATCATACACGGCGCCGTGACAATACCAAAAGCAGGAGAGTGGCAGCGCCCCCTGAAGAGGGAAGCGAGGTTACACTGGAGACAGACGCCATGAGGAAATTCAGGACCAAAGACAGCCAACTCCCCAGCAAGGTGCCCCTGTCCTCAGCACCACTCTCTGGAAGTCCAGTCTCCTCACAGCCAATCGAGTTCCGGCGAAGGCAGGTGCTCATGAATATTCATGAGCAGACTGTTACTGTACTTGTTTGCTTATGATTTGAAGAGTGTCTGTAAATGCAAATCAATAGCAGAGAGAATACAGTGTAGGCCGGCGTCCGCAGAGGCAGAAGTTTTCACATGTAATCTTGAGCACAGCAGGAACAGCACATAGTAAATGCAATCAGCACATTCTCTTTTCCAAACTGCCCCACATTCATACGTCATAGAAAACAGCTTAAAGCTCCTCAGAATGTTCCCTTTTGTACAGTGATGTACTAACGCAGTTGGGAAGTCATTTCAGTGCATGACCTTTCTTCATTTTGCTTTTGTCTTCTTATTTAGTCTATTGGATTAAAATACATAAAACAAAAGCACTTTAATGACTAGTAAATAAAAAAAAAAGATATTAGATCATAATACCTTTACTTTGAATGGATGGCTTAATGAATCATAGCCACAAGGCATAAGAGTGTATATCACAAATATATACAGGGTATTTTTGATGATAAGACACACAGAATATATCACTCATTAACAGGAACAAATAAGTTTTTTTTAACTCCTCAAATTAAACTAAGAAGCATTTCCATCATTGTGTGTACTTAGCACGAACAAACGATCCTTAACAGGCAGACCGGCAAAGGCGTGATTTAACAAGGATGCTTGAGGATGATCACACGCCACTCACAGTTTTGGACGGAAGCTCCCTGACAGCGCGTGTGAGACCTCAACCCTTGGCGCACCATCCCTCCATCTCCAGCCTGTCGGCCCCAGCAGGCAGTCGCAGTCGCAGCCTCTGGCAATCCGTGAACTGACCGGTCCTAACAGCGTACACGCAGCTGCAGATCACAGCGCGCTCGTAAGCTCCGCGCCTGCTCTGAGCCAGGCCCAAGCCCGAGGCCCGAGGCCGAACGCATGAGGACAGGCCAGCCGCCTACAAAAGGCCTCCTCTGCTTTGTTCGGCAAACGGCACGTAGAGTTTGTCCTCTTGACACGAGAGCCGCAATCTCCCAGAGCCCGGCAGAGAGCGGTGCAATCGGCTCATCTCCTGACTCGTCACGGAACAGATCTAGCGATTAGAATGAAATGGCATTATTGATCACACCGCCCGAGCACAGAACCCTGGAGTCAATCACAGACCTCCTCTTCAAAACTGGGGAGAGATGAATCACCATGGTGATTACCGTCCACAAGGTACCTGTATAACCCTCTGCCTGAATGCCGTAATTTTTCACACAAATACTGTACGGATATATTCAGACAGACACACGTACTGAGCAGAAGACAGCGACAACAAGAAAACTGGAGTTATGACGATTACTCGATAAAACTCGCTGACTCCATTATTAAAAAGCATCGATTAAAATTTTCCTAATCGATTACTTGGCAATTTGGTGGAAGGAAGACGGCACATGCAGGATGAGGGTCCCGAAAAAGAATGAAAATGTCAGTTGTGTGGAAGCACTTCGCATTGACAGTGAATGAGAAGGCAGCTGCCTGCCAGTATTGCAAAGCAGAACTTAAATATCACCACAGCATAAATGCAAATACATCTTAAAAGAAGGCATTCAGGCTTGATGGACTCAACCAGTAATTGTTATGTGCGATTTAGCCTCTCAGAGTAGTTTAGTCTGTTTTTGTCATCATGTTGACTTAAATTATTTTGATTAATTTACTTTCTATGATTCCCGTATGTCAAAATAATTGCTTCTGAAACTAAGGTTAGCACTGTTGCTCAGCTGCATCATTTTACATAATGCAATAGATATAACCAATTACTATTCTACATTTTTTGCGAACTTGTTCTATGCAAGGGCTGAACAATAAACGGGAAAAAGTTTATTTGAAGTTTTTGTGATATTTAGTTGTAAATGAACTTATTTACCGACAGAGTCTGTCGAGTAAGCTGGTGGTGCCTTGCGTTGTGGCAGCAGACACAAACCAGCACTGAAAAATCACTTGCTTCGGCTCAATATTGTCCCAATGGAATACAAAGTATTTCCATGCGATGCGAGTAGATGAAGAAGGGAAGACCTGCACACACAGGACAGATAAACGAACCCCCGCTCTGCCTACAGCAGCAGTACATTTACCCATTATTTAATTTACATATTTAAAACCTCATTTAACAGATGCTGTTATCCAGAGCAACATACAATCGTAAAATGCAGGGTCAGGCGATCTTTGGATCTTTGGTTATTCAGGGGCCCATTGGTGACATCACTCTTCCATTTGAACCAATGACCTTCCGTTAACAGGTACGAAGTCCAAACCCACAGAGCCACACATCGCCTACTATTTACACTTTAAGTTAAGTAACGAGCCGACGTACGAGGGAGTAACTCCCACGAGGCCCTGGAGCTCACTCCAAGACTAATGTACTCTCTGTTTTGCCAACATGGCCTCCAAAGTGTTACGTCAGTACAGCTTTGGCCTACTTGGCCAAGAGCCTTTTCAGTCAATGTGGAACAAAAGGTACGCTGCTGAAACAGCTAAATCCCCAACGCGTGCTCGGGTGCGAGAGTTGGCGATTTCATAAACGAAAAGGGGCCAGTCAGCTTTCCGCTTCTGTCAGGCTAAGGGAGGGCTCTCATATTAACCAGAAGTGTCATCTTGCCTGTGAACCCAGTATATGCAGGGTGTAGAGTCACATGACACCCACACCCACGTGAAGTTCCTCCTCCACGTGAAGTGTGAATCCTGGAAGAGTCACCAGAGAAACTGGGATGTATTTTGAGAAAAAAGTGATTCTTGGATGTATATCAACATTTTTTTCTTCAGGAAGTTTTGCCTAAAGGACAGAAATGTCATCGCCTTCCAGTAAATCCCATGGAAACTTCACTGAAGGAATTTCCCATGGCCTTCTAGGGCAATTTGGGGCCATCTTAGGGTGCCCTCAGCCCCCACCAAATACCTCTATGCTGTCCTGGTTGCCGGAATGCCAGAAGGGCTGGTGTGGAGGTGAGGGACCATTCAGATGAAGGCTACTCATGAGAGCTGGGGGGAGGGGAGATCTACAAGGCCTGGATCTAAATCCCAGCTCACCTTCGCGCCTGCTCTTTGAGGGACAACTGGAACACCATCTCTAAACTGCTGGTCTGTGTAAGTCCTGCCCTGCTCTTCTCCACCAGAAATTCATCTGTGAGCCAAAACCAGAGAAGGCTGCACTATTCCAGGCCTGGCCTCACGGTCGCCGTGTCTACCATTTCGTCAGCACATGGAAAGATAGGTGAAATCACTTTGAAAGCAAAGCCTTTCATTCACCTTTCATAACCTAGTAAACATGTGATAGAGGTGGCCATGGGCCTAATTAATTCAACTAGAAGACCACTGTGCTAACAACACAAGGGTTGTGGGTTTGAAGCCCAGGAAGCTTACATAAATTGTAACCCATTCTTTTACTATAAGTTGCTTTGGATAAAAGCATCTGATGAATGAACAGATACTGAAATTGGTAAAACTTGGTGGGGGGAACTAATAATCAACCAGTACAAAGCTATTAGAAATGCTTTGGCCAAAACAAGCATATCAACCCACTAACAGTCACTTAATAAAAATCAGCACCCCTCCCAGTTCTGAAATACCAGGCCGGCCACCTTCCGCTTCAGGGTTCATTACTCTGGGGCACTTAGATTGATGAATAGAGGTGGCCCTTCAGAAGGACCACTGACCCAATTGACAGATGGCTGCAGGACACAGTGCACACGCCCTATATCTGCCAGGCCTGTTATGTCCCATATTATCTTCCCTACAACGTGAGGCCCCCGCATTAAAATTTATAGCCGCAGTCAGTTTACCAAACCCCCGTAAATCAATCGGGAGACAAAACGTGACAAAAACAACAGCCTGGGAGACAAACGCGTACACAGACACAGCACCAGCGGTATCTCTCCCGCAGCAATAACCCTGTTTACCACAGTATTTATAAAACTGGATTTATTTCCTGTAGAAATACATGCAAAGTCTTTCTATGGGTGCCTCTTAATACTTATTAATAGTGGTGACCAAGTCAGTATCTTAACCACAGCGCCACTTACTGGTCATTATTTCATATTGACAGATTTAACTGATTTTATATTCACTTATTTTAATGTGCCATTTGCTTTTAGCAGATAATTTGATCTAAGCACAACTGAGAAGGCAGGGTCTGCATGTCCCTGGTGCAGTTGGGGGTTTACGACCTTCCAATCACAAGCACAGAGTCCTAACCTGCTAAGCCACAGCAAAACAAGTAATACCTTGACACAAACTCCTATATAAAGTACGATCACTGTACAGAAGCTGAGAAATCAAACCCGGAAGCCTGATGATAGTTGCTGTGTCCGTCGGCTGTCTGACAAAGTGCCCCTTGGCTCTGTCAAAGCCAGCCTGCAGAGACAGTCAAGCATTTGGACCACCGGTCACATTTATACTCTCAAATCTATAACTGGACAGAACCCACAGATGGAATCGTTTCCCTCTCCTCCGTGTTGATTTCGTTGCACCGGCACAATTTTCATTTAACCTACTGCGTTCGGTCAGCTCGGGTAGCATGGTTGCTCGAGACTCGTTTCAAGAAGCACGGCGTTCCCTCAGACTCTGGCTTCGAGAAAAACAGTCACCTCCATCCATCACGAGCTGCCTGGCCCACTACCCACAATCCCCCTGATGCCGTCTCACACTCTGCACACCGGCTGCAGTCAGTAATCGTGTAAAGTGGTCCTTTCGCCATAACAGAACAGGTAGCTGTCCCCAGCAGAACAGTTTGTTTTTTCGGGATGATATTAATGTAAAAAATGCAGACAGATCAGATCACACTCACAGACATCTGACATGGAAACCAGAGGAGCAAAGTGGTACAAGTGTATTCTGAGCGTAACTCGTATGCATATACACATCAAAAATCCCCACACATATCAGCCTGCACCCAGAATTGTAAGAATTCCAGACCTGCTTATTGCTTTTGTTGCGCATGTACAATGACAATAAAGATGTATTCCATTCCAATCTATTCCATTCTAAATGAGAATTAATTGACAAGGGTTTTCAAAAAAGACATACAGAGTGATGAGGCAAAAGAAAAATCCAATTAAGACAAACAAACAAGTTAACTGGGTGAAACAGGTGGCAGCTCCGTTTTTCCATTTCCTCACCTTGATTCGCTCTTACCCACAATGCCCTGTGTCCAACAGGAAATGGCACAGAAAATTAGCCAGATTAGCGGTGACTCTGAGGTTGCTGGCAGACACGCCTCACTCTAGGACTCACATGACAACCCACTTTTACTTGGTGTCCTTTTCCCTCTGATCTGGCCTGAAACACCACTGAGACAGAACTGCACCCCCCACCTTCACCAAACCTGCAACACGCTGAACCAAAGCAAGCCTCGCCCAGGGGGGCCTAGTGCTGTTTTAGTGAGTTGCTTAATTATTACTGACAGGCGTCTTTCATTTTTATCCGACCCAGAAACCTTGGTTCTGGCTGAGTTCTGCGGACCATGTGGGAGTCACCTTGTTCTATGAGCGGCTGCCAAGCTGGCCCATCGCGGCGTGCGCCCCGGTGCCGAAAGGACTCGCTCTGGCCCACATTACCACCACCCCAGGGCATCAGACAGGCACCTCCAGTGTGGGTCCCGCTATTGACAAAATGTCACCGCCGGTCTGCCACAAACAGAACACAGGGAACGACAACGACAAATTCCAATATCTTGTTTTCCCCAATTAATTTCTTGCGCTTGGCGGCGGGAGTGGTTGTGGTGAGGACTGGGGCGCGGGTCGGGTAAATGGGACAGGCTGGAAAGTGTCCAGCTGGAAAATCCATATGCCACTTTCATTAGGGCTTGCACAGAGTGCATAGTGACACACAGGCCCATTTGCAAAGGTCTGCCCACCCCCCCACCCCCCAGCTTTCACACAGTCCTACTCACACCCCATCCCCGGTAGCCCCC
>JAODUD010000001.1:10396597-10406679 GCA_026784285.1 Stomatorhinus walkeri | reverse complement strand
ACAGCCACATGATCAGATGGACAAAGGAGGCGTGTCTATCAGAATAAGTAGGAGGAGCTACTGAGTCACACTCAGAATAGCCACATGATCAGATGGACAAAGGAGGCGTGTCTATCAGAATAAGTAGGAGGAACTACTGAGTCACAATCAAAATAGTTACATGATCAGATGGATAAGGGGTGAGTATCATTGACGTTTACCTGAACAGTTAAACCCAGTCTCCAGGGCCCTGCCCTACTGGGAGAACAAAGCTGGTTAGTGTTGTTGAACCTATCCAGCTGTGGGCTGACACTGGGGAGGTGGCACATACTGATTTACAGGATGCCTATAATTTCTCACTTGACGACACAACAAAGCACTGTGCTTGACACTCCCATGAAGTCCAAAACATGCCACCACTTCAGGCGTCGAAGGGGACCTTCACCGCAATGAGAAACCACTGGCAGATAACGATGAGTTAGAACTGAATTAACACTTTCATGGTGAGACAAGAAATAATTCATACAGTATTCAAACCATTGTATTAACACCCAAATAAAGTAGGCGCATAGACAGCATAAAATACAGTGCCACGTGGGCTTTCCGGCATCATCCATCTGCTGATGTCACGTGACGATTTGAGTTTGTGCTGGTGCGAGTGTGTTAGCAGAGAGGTAGCCCAGCCTTTGGCATCTGTCTCCAAGAAACTTGGCAGCATGAGCCAAACAGTTTGGCCACCACCCTAATTGGGGTGTAAGCAAAAGTCCTAGGGTTCAATCACCTTCCCTACTGGATGACTAGAGTGCAGAAAGAGTGTTTAATTACAAATCGCAGCGGCCCCAAAAAGTGTTTGCAGGCGAAACTGGAGGCATGGAATGCTTGGCACACACACACATCTCCTCAGGAAGAGCTAAACAGAAGCATCTACTGACTCCATATTCAAACGCTCAAAAATCAATCGCCTCAAAATATCTGGGATGCGATTCCAGGAACAGATCAGCAGAAGCCCGTCCTGGAGGCACTGTGTTCCGGAATACCGCATCCCACAGACTCCAGTTATGGCAAAGGCTGTGAGCATGTTTATGAAAAGGAGCTGTAAGTTTTTGGCGAGGTCACTAAAAAAAATGCCCGACGTCTTATCGGCAGGCCTGGAAAGAGCCCCAGACATGTAATGCACCAGTAGGAGATTAATTTATGTGACGCTGTTCTGCGCTGGAGCTCCAGCAATATGCCCGAGAGAGGGACAGAGCACTTCTGTTAGGGCCTCAGTGATATGCATCGCAAGGTGAATACACTGCTCCGAAAGCACATCAACAGATCAGGTATCAGTGCACTGCTTCATTAAATATGCACACTGAGTATTATGGTCCTGAAGGAGCATAAGATCATACTTTTGGTCTAACATTTGCTGTTTGTACCTCCATGAGAACATCTTCACAAACCACAACACTTAACATGTCAGGCCCCTCTCCAAAAAAGATGATAATAATATAGATAATTTTTGCAGCTTTACATAACTCACGTTATCATCCCGCCCATTTAACTGTATAAATCCACTACTACTCTATAGGTATATAAAACACACACAGCACATGCAGGTATAATACCCAGCACATACAGAGAAAGTCCCCCAGTATCCCACAGTCAGACTGCCAGCACGAATGACACAAGGACCCAGTGCATGAAAAGATTAAAACGTGTGGACAAACATGGGGGGGAGGGGTGGTAGTTTCTCATTTCCACCACTAGGGTGCCGTGAAAGAGCATGTAGGCAGAAGAAAATGGGGAAAAAAAACATCAGACACCAAGCATTCAAATGTCACCCCAGGGACGCGATAAACAGTGAGGTGAAACACAGTAACACGCAAAGTCACCAAGGAGCTGCAAGGTCTAACATAAACAACTGCCCCCTTTTGAAAATAAACAGCAGTGAGACCCTCTCCGCTGCTCACCGCCAACTTAAACAGACGAGGACAGAACGTGAAAGCCCCCGCACAGCTCAGGACAGCCTGTTCACTATCACCACCGCGACTGTTTAGAGCAGGGGTCCTGGAGAGCTACTATCCAGTAGGTTTTCTATCCTACTTGGCGGCTGATTAGCCACACCAGGCCCTGGTATTTACCTGAGAACAGGTGTGGTTCATCAAAAGCCAGGTAGGATTGAAAACTGAGTGGAGAGTAGCTCTCCAGGACCGGAGTTGGAGACCCTTGGTTTAGAGACAGTGATGACAACTCCACTGCCCTCCGCTGGATGGGTGATACAATGCAGTCAGGGTGTAAGGAAGTAAGATTCGCTGACTGCCACAAAAAAAAACAGTGTTTCAGGGAGAAGCCCTCCAGTCATCATATCTGTCATCACACCTTCTGTGCTGTCACAGAGTACAGAAATATTCAGGGAGATTGGATTCTTAACTAACACATGCAAAGCATGAATTAATTACTGACAATTCAACCTTGCTTGACTGAGAGCTCTGTGCCTGCCTGTGTTATCTCCACACTTGCTTCTCTTGCATAGATACACTGCATAAATGAAAAGATGTCTCAGTTGAGGAGTTTTCAACCCTGAGTGACAAACAGCAGGATGAAACAGCTGGACTTTGGCTTCTCCTGGAATCCCTTGCGTGACCATTGCAGGGACTGTTTAAGCCCATAAAGGTCGAGGAAGACGCCACCTGTCAATAGTAAACAAATGTAATATATAACAGAGCATTTTTTCCCGTGTAGTTTTGTACTGCCCCTTTTGCAGCACAAATTGAGGGTACGACAGAGGATTCGCTTCTGGGATATGAACGTGAAACTTTCAGGTCCGATGCCATTAGGCTAACTGCCCTTTGCTTAGCTGACACGTGCCAATAGGTACAGGCCAAAAAAAAAATCTGAATATTGGAAAATTGTGTAAAAGCATATCTTGGTAAAGCTGCATATCGCTCCCTGCAGCTCCAATACAACACTGCCTGCGGCATCCGCGCACTCACACACGCCGGCGTGCGTGTCTCCCCCTCCCCCATCCCGGTTCAATGCCGGAAAGCGAATCACCTCCTCGCGCTGCTGCAATCTTCGGCTGCCAGGTTCCGTGCTGGGCTGCCTGTGCATTTGCGCTCTGCCAGTTTTCTGCATTCCCCTTATATTCACACCTTTTAAACAACCTACCTGGGGCTGCGAGGGAATGTCTGGATCGTCCATTCCCAGCGTGGAGAGGGGGGGTGTTTAAATTGTCCGCGATTTAAACTAATACTCTCCTATCCTAATTAAAGAAGTGTATACCTACTTTTTAATTGTACGTAACATATGCGATTTTAACGGCGGTACAATGGGTGCAATTGTACCTCCTACTCGTCAGATGAAAATGATATTTGAACATGTTATGTTATGTTAAATAAAATTCAATTATATTTGAAAATGTTATGTGAATTATACCAATGTGCACTAATTTATTGTAAATGTATGTACTATTTTTTCATTTATTTATCTGACTGAATGACTGGTTGGGCTCTGTCACTTTGTACCCCCTGGGAGAAATGCCAGATTCGCCTATGGTATGTCACGTTTACTCTTTATCACAGTAAGGAGGCTTTTTTTAAAACAAACTTACCATGTAGCCTACTGCTGTTAGTGTACTTGAACTGTTAGTAGGCTATTACTTAATTATTCTGCCTTAGTTTATACATATAAACAATGACAGTTTGGGGTTTTAAAAGTTGAACTGCTGGAGGCAATCTGTACACGAGTCCGTAGGCGTGTACGAACTGCACCGATGCCAATCCACCAGGAGCTCGCAAGGGCGGCCGAGCCGCCGGCTCGCCGGCGATGGCCTTCCGGGACCCCCCCCCCCCCCCTTTGTGGGCGGAGCTTGCTGTCACGGCCACGCGTTGCATCTCCTCGCACCTGGGTCAACCGCTCGCGCCACGGAATGCGCCGGTCCGCGTGACCGTTCAACGGACTCGACAGTGAAACAAGTTGGGGTTCAGTACAATGGAGCCTCTCTTCGTCACCAGCGAAGAACCAAACCGGGGCAGCGCGATACGTAACACCGGACCGTGTTGTTTACATACCTCAGTAAACTCGGCAGCGGTATAGATCCAGATGCGGTGCCCAGCAATCCTTTCTTGCCACTCAGTAATTTTTCCACTAGGGTTACGTTCCCGGTCCGCGCCGCTTCCAGTAGTTCTTGCTCCTTTCCCATGCTGACGAAGTAAATTAACAGATATATCCAATCCCGGGTGGGTAAAGACAGAAGAAAAGGTATCCTCTCACTGTCTCATTGTATCACACACCATTCTATTTTTACTCTCTACGGCAAAGCGACGTCCCTCGAACACAAGCGGACTTCCACCGGCAGCTCCGCTGCAAAGCGAGAAATCCTCGCTTTTGGTTCACAGAATGATGCGCCGTAAATAGCGGGTTTAGCACGGCGGTGGCTCGGCTGACTCGGGGGAGCGCGAGCCGTCCGAGGGCCGGTTGCCTGGATACAGCGCACTATCGGACCGTCAACCGTACCGCTCCTTGCTCGCGCGTCCTCTCCACTACAATCACTCCTCTCAGACATACGCACTCCGGCACGCATTCGTTCTCACTCTGGCCGTGTGGCTCTGCGTTGCCTGCGAGACTTAGCGTCCCAGGTCCTCCCCTGTCTCTCTCTCTCACTCTCTCTCTCCCGTAGCCTCACAGCGCCACGCACAGCCTCTTTCGCGGCATGCTCTCGGGACCGAAATACAGCATGGGCGTGGATACCTTAGCAGCTCCAGAGAGAGGAGAAACCTATTGTTGGCGCTGGTATTGCAATACTCCAACAGAACAGTAGCATACCTTTGTTTTTATATTATTTTAATTCCATGGCTGCCATGTTTCAAAACAAGGTAATTTTGAAAAAAGGTTTAAACAAGGTACATATTTTGGCGAGTTTTTTCCACTGGAATAAGATATGCTGCTCATTTTAGAATTCAGTGCTGTAAAATGAGTTCTGATAGGCCAATTCATTAATGTTAAACCAACTGTTCTAAGGGAGAAAGAAGCCTGTGGTACCATTGGGAAAGCATAATTCTCTGCCCCTTACACACATGCAGGATTAATCTTACTGAACGCCCCCACCCTCATGTGCAAGAATAAGAAACATATGCAGGACATTTGTGCAATACACCGGCCTACTGTGCAGTCCCACTCATGACGAGTGAATGACAGAATGATTTTATTTATACAGAAATACACAAGCAGTCAACTGCCGCAGACCAGGAGGTGCTGCAGAATGTGTGGTGAAAGGAAGGAGGCTTTGTTTCTTTGCTTATGGGATCTAGACACTGGAGGTGGTCAAAATGCACATTCAGAGGTTAAACATTAACGCATGAGGATTTTAGCAAACTGGGAAGCAAAATGTGTGCCTTGGTGGGAAGGGGGGGGGTGGAGTCAGCAATTTATAAGGACACTCTTGGGATACAGATACTTCTTTGCCCATAAGCAGTCTAAACATTTAAAAGCTTGGTGTTTGTTTATTAAACACAGGAAGTGAGTACATCAAGCAGGGACTCTGCAGCAGAGGTCAGGTACAGAGTCACTCGGATTGCTTTGGCCTGCACCTTCAAAATTGAGCTCAGTACCAGATAAACACACAACACAAATGGGACAGCAGAGGAGTGTAGCTGACCCACTGGACTTGCCACCAGATGTTCTTGGTGACTAACAGGAAGTGCCTGAAACCAAAATCCCCTAAGCTGATTTCAACACAGCAATGCACACCGTCCACACTCAAAGGCATCCCCGAGACAGAGCCAGTGCAGAAGGCACATGGGAAACCGTGTCAGAACTCTCACCATGAGAATACCAAACCAATACATGCCCCCTGAATCAGCGTCCTCCAAGCCCACAGGGGGCAGCCCCAAGGCTGTCTGCTCCCTGAAATTCATTATAAATGCAGGATTTTTGTCCAAGAGTAAAACTCCTATACAGCGCAGATGTACCCCCCCCTCATACAGACACACGTTTCCACAAAGGCTCTTCCAGGTCACAGGACCAAATTTGGCTGTCTGACAACAGCTGACTTTTCCCATCTGTGGGCTGGGGGGTGGAGGGAGGGGCTTGAATTAAGAGTGTCACGGCCAGCTTGCGCCATCAGGAACACAGACAGACATCCTGCAAACTGGGGGAAATTAAAAACGGAGCCGTTACACAAACCAGCGGGATGCAGTCTTTCAAGCGATGCAGAATCACCCAGTGTCAAGGTGCATCAAGGTTATGGAGGATCAAGTGAAGTAGCCCAAAAAATAAACAGAAAGCTTTGTGCCATTGTGACAGTCCTCTGCTGTAAACTGAAAAGCAATGAGCAAAGCAGAAAAGTGTTTGAACAGCCTTAATAAACAGATATGCCAATCTTTAGCATCTTAGAGGCTGAACAGCACAAAGCCATGACCAGTCTGTAGATGATACTGCACAAAATTACCCATCTAAGCACTGCATTCCAACAGACAGGGGGCGCAAGAGAGCCTAATTGACTGATCCAAGGGGCAGGCTCCGCAGATCTTCTTGGCTGTGGATGGTCAAACGCATTTGAATTGCAGAGGAAAAACAGAATTTAAAAAACCAGATTGGATAGCCTTTTATTTTTACAAGATTCTGCAGTTTTAACAGACAAAATATTACATTATTTTTGCAACATGTGATTATCCCACTGCCTAGAGGTAAGAAACAGAACAATTTTATGATTATGGGGAGTGGCTATAATCACAGGAAACGGGATCAAACTCCTCCCTCAGTCTTTATGCAACTGTAGTGTTTTATCCTTCCCCGCCACTTCAGGTCGTCCATGCTTTTGGAAGTCGGTCTGGATTCCATTTAAAAAGAATACTGTAAATCAAGCTTGGTTGGGCTTTCTTTGCAGCACATTCAGGCCCTCAGCAGAAAAGGAATCCCTGTGCCAAATTCTCCATTGGTGCTTTATAACATGACTCGGTGGCGGATCCCCCCTCGCGACTAAACAGAGACAGATGGCCTGCAGTCCTCCATTTTGGCTCTACAGTGGCACAGTTTGCCAGCTTCTGCATTGCAACTCAACAGGGAGAGACAGCACCTGCTCATCCATTACGGCTCTATAGAGGGATGCTGCCCCAAATCTTCCAGCGCAGTTCAAGACAGACTTACGCCCTGGGTTCCCTGCTGCAAGATACCATTCCAGGTTCTCCATCAGGGTTCTAGAGAGGGAGGCACTTAAGAAGCCTTGGTTGAGGCCCATCAGGCAGCTTCCTTTGCATTACACAGAAAAATAGTTTTTCTAGCATGGATAAGGGGAGATTCAGTTTCAAGGGCTTTCAATCCTTCCGTCCGGCTGTCGTAGTGTGAATAGCAGACTGGTCCTTTCACTGCCATAATATGGTTTAGCAAGGGGGTGTCAGACTCGAGCTGGGCACAACATAACGGGAAGACGCTGTTGAGTTTAAACCACCACCCCCCACCCTTCTGAAGTCATCATGCCACCCGAATTCCCTCCCCTCATTGGACGGCCATCTCTCAGCACGCTAGTGTTCCCTGCGGCTCAGTTTGATTTGTTCTTAAAGTGCAAATCTGGAATTAGTATAGATATTTTACTAAAACGCTCTAACAGGAAACCGGCATGTACGTATGCATGTGCTGTATGTAAAAATGAAAGCAGACGCATAAGAACGCAACACGGCGTCCGGCAGAGCTGCGTGGCGGCTAACGCTGAGACCCCCCCACACCCCTGTGTTCAGAAATCTTTAGAAAAAAACAGACATTCTGCACACAAGTTTCTCAAACTACAACATATCTATCTAGAACAATTTAAGTGCTAAACCGCTATCTGTCATTATTTTAAAAGTATTAAGAACATGATGTATTTCAGTACAGTGCAAATCGTCTCCTTTGTGACATTCCTTCAAAGGCATGTGAGCAATGTGACATTTTTCCCACCCTCGACCCCTTTGTCATCCTATGTGCTACGGGTAGAGGGACCTGGTCTTCTTTTCCCAAAAGTCAGGAGTTCGCTACCCTCCCCAACCCCCCCTGCCCACTGCAATTCAGACGTGTGGAACGCCATCCTGCAGCTGATTCACCAGCAGGAGGCAGTAGCAGCTTTGCTAAGATGGTCAGAAAAGTCGGACACTGACGTAGCTGAAGGGGGGGTGTGTGTGTGTACGCAGGAGAAACGCTGCCTCTTCATCACACAGAGGCTCCTGGGACAGTGCAGGGAGGCAGTGTGGGACAGAAAACAGGCCGAACTACCACACAAAAGCACCAGAAATGTGCTGTGGCCTTCGGGGTCCAGCAGGGGGCACAGCGACAGCATCTGCCACCATGCCTGGCCCAACACCCCTCCCTGCCCCAGCACCACGATTAGCTGTTGCTCCCGGTCGTCAGTTTCAAAGCTTTCATGCGGTGAAGCAGCGAGTCCTTCTCCATCTGAGCTTCAGCCAGTGCCATCTTGGCTCTAGAGAGCTCTAGTTTCAAGCAATCATTCTCCTCCTGCAGCAGCTGCGGGGGTGGGAGGAGGAAAAAGGCGGGGAGGGTAGAGTGTCAGGAAGGGGGCACGGCCACTGTGGGCCCATAAGGGCACCTTCGGTTGTATTGCTGAGAAAATAACACGGCTAAACGGCCAAGAGCACTGCATATGGCGCGAGCACTGAATATGGCGCGCAGTGCATCTTGACATTTCCCCCCCTGAACACTGCCGTTTCAGACTGTTGACCCTGCAGAATGAGCACCTGCCCCCCGTGGCCCACTGAGCGCCACCCACTGCTACAGGACCAGCAGCGCTTACCTGCTCTTTGCTGCTGCCGCCAACGTCGGCATCCCCCGTGAGCGCTGGGGCCGTCTGCGTACCTCGGGATGCGGCGCTCGCCCCGGCAAAGGTCTCGGTGAAGCCGCGCAGGCTCCCGGTGTCCACGTGGACGCCGCTTTTGAGCCCCTCCCCAGAAGGCTGGTCCCCTACCATAGAGACAGAGGGACACCAAGGTGAAGAGTTATGCTACAGGCAGGTTTTAAGGGTGTTTCTGGACCCATGGACGCACTGGGCTCACCTCCGATGGAGAAGGAGCCGTCGTCTCTCCGGTGGATCAGCAGGTTATCGATGTGCAGCACGACGGGCTTGGATTTGTGGTCAGAGACACCATCACGGGGACTGTCATCCTGTGCAGACAAATGGGCCAATCAAAGATATAAAAACCCTCCCGTCCAATGAGGTTCCAGAGAAGCTCCGCAATGCCTCAGCCTCCTATCCTTGCAGACCTGGGTACTGTCCAGGTGTGTCCTTAGTCAGATTCACAACAAGTGCTCCCCACTGAGTTAAAATGCAGCCAGAACATCTCAAGATGGCCCACCGAGCCATGGCGTATCCTCCCCCACCCCCCTCACCTGCAGGTTGACTTGCACGTCGGAGATGCTGATCCGCATCGGCAGGACCTGACCGGTGGAGTCATCATCCTCCAGAAAGCGGGCCAGGCTGCGCAGGGAGGATGTGAGGAAGTCGGCACTCAGGTCCTGCAGGCCCGCCTGCAGGAAGCCATTGTGCGCAGCCAGCGGAGAGTGCGTCGCTGCGCTCAGGCCGCTCTCCAGCTTCACCTGCACCTCTGGCCGTGACTTCCTGGCCGCTGGGGTCACCGTTGGCCCCGCCCCTGGCATCAGAGCGAAGCCAGTCAGTGACCCTCTCTCCTCACTCATACTTACCCCAGTCCTGTTGGGTAAAAGGCTGCCTGATCTGGATCATGTGACCCACAGCTGCTGATGTTTACGGAGGCCTGACTACAGGTGGGGAAGGACACTCAGCCACCCACCCACCCACTCACGGACGACAGTTGCGGGTCAGATGTATCCCATTGAGTCAAAAGAAGGGGGATTATTAGTCCCCTTAGTAACAACTGAATTTTAACTGCTGTCTGTGTGTGTTCACAAAACAGGATACCAAAGCTGCCAATACGAATTTGCAAATCAGGCAGAGTAATTTAAATACAATCAGCCGTGGTGCAAGAAAGGGAGAGATGGGGGAAAATATGGCCGTGTTCAGGCCTGCCCAGCGAGATGGGGGAAAATATGGCCGTGTTCAGGCCTGCCCAGCGAGATGGGGGGAGAATATGGCCGTGTTCAGGCCTGCCCAGCGAGATGGG
>JAODUD010000001.1:10378951-10393556 GCA_026784285.1 Stomatorhinus walkeri | reverse complement strand
GAGGCTGGGTTTGAACCGGCGACCTTGTGATTACAAGCACACAGGCTTAGCCCACTGAGCCACATGCTGCCCCCCATACACGAGGACCTGAGCATGCTCTCGTGCATTCACGGATGCTCATGGGCGTAACCGAGAGACAGCTGGGGCAGGAGAGCCAGGATACCTCGGTCCAAAAGGCTGTACGAGTCGCTGTCCTCCAGGCCCTGCTCCTCCAGCTGGTAGCTGTCAATGGAGACGTTGTCCAAGGAGTGCAGGGAGGGGCTCTTCTTCATGTTCTTATAGGAGACGGAGAAGCTGGACTGGGATTGATCCCGGATGAGCCGCCCACTGCAGGTGCCACAGAGACCAGGAGAGGAGTTAACACACGACAAACCACGACAAACCACAACAAAACACACGACAAACAAAACATCAAAAGGTCACAAGGACGATGTCATCTCTTAAAACGTGTAAGTGCAAGCCACAAGTTACTGGCTATGTTCATTCCATTTCTGCATGACTGAGTACACATGTATCTATTTGTACGAGCGTGCAAAGGTTAAGTGTGGGCACAAGCACGGCAAGTGAATCCCGAACTGCGCAAACCTATGACACAACTTACCAAGAATCACCACCAATGACCATGAATCACAACAGGCTAAAAATATATATTACCACAGACTAACCAGAGATATCCACAGACTAACAGCACTGGGGACCACAGATGAGCACAGATGACCAGGGCGAGCCTGGCTAAGGGGTGCTTACATGTTGGACATGGAATAGAGCGACGTGGACCTGGGGTTTGCGCAGCTCGGCAAGTCAGACACCACTGACAAACTTCCTTTCCTTTGAAGAGGGTTAGGGTTAGGTTTAGGGTTAGAAGGGTAGAAGATGTGTGCAAACACACACACACGCACACACACACCATCCGTGAGAAACCTATGAGAGACCCTAGCTTTAATGTTATTAGGACACCTGTGGGGTTTATCCTGATTCTGTGGTTCTGAAGAGGCCAGCGTGAGAGACTTCCTGTGACCAAAAGGCACCCGTACCGGCTAGCACATGAGGGGACGTTTTTAGGCCGAGTGAAACTGCACGAGTCAAGAACACAAAATCAGAGCAGGCTGTGGCTGCGAAACCCACAAGACGAGGGCAGTGAGGTATCACACCGAGTAGCCAAGCTGAGTAGTGTAACACGGTGACACTGTGACTTACAACCATGAGTGAAAATAAATAAGTAACATATAGCAACCATTCAGAGTGTTGTGCAAGGGAGCATCGTGATTGGGAGCCAGGCAGCTTTACCTGGACAGGGACTGGGGCAGCCGGGCCCCCGGGGGCCGGTCTCTGCTCTCTGTCCCCTCCCTCGGGGCGGGTCGTTCGGCTCTGGGGAGCTGCTCCGCATCGGCAGCCGCGTCCTCCGAGGTTGGGGGCTCTGGCAGGCTATCCGAGTCCCGCTTCTCGCCTGATCCAGCAGCCTCATTCCCCTCCTCACCATCAGGGGGCACCTTCAGGGGCTGGAGGAGAGAGGGGCCCTGCGGGGGTTTCTCGCCCTCACTCGGGCCGCAGCACAGCAGCTCGTCAGCAGAGGGCGGAAGCTCTTCCACCCCCGTGGCACAGGAGCCCTTCACGTCAGAGGGGGACAGGTCAGATCCCAAGGGGCTGGCGTTTTCTGAAGGGGCCCTATCAGAGGAGGTTGGGACGGGCTGCATCAGCAGGGCCACCTCAGCACTCTGCAGCAGCAAGCCCATGCAGACGTCAAGCGGCTTGGCGCGGTCGCACTCCTGCCGGTCGGGGCGCCGGGCGTCCACCAGCTTGCGGTCCTGCTGCAGCGTCTGCTGCAGCGACTTGAAGGAGCGCTGGAGGCGGAGCAAGGAGATGTACTGAGGGTGGCTCAGCTGGGCACTGAGGTGCTTCTGCACATGCACCAGCACATGGACATCGGCGTCAGCTGGCGATGAGGAAGAGGAGGAGGAGGAAGAGGGTGAAGGGCCAGGCGGGATGCCATTGGCACCATAATATTCCTTCAGCAGCCTCTTGCGGTGCATGCGGTCAGCCATCTCCATGGACTCACTGCGCGCAAGGCCCTTAGGGGGCCCAGGGGCCACTGTTGCCTGCTGCTGCTGCTCCTTATAGCGGGCAAAACGGGCAGGGTAGCAAACCCAGAGGGCCAGCGGGAAGGAGTCAACGAATGGCACCGGTCTGCCACGCCCACCACCGCGGCCCTCGAAGTCGGCCCAGAACTGGGCAAATCGCAGGGCCCAGAGGTCGGCGGCGGCAGGCGTCTTGAGGGCGTGGCTGGTTAGCGATGGCGGGGCCTGGCCCCGATAGACGTCATGTAGCCATGTGTCGCGCTCGTGTGCATGCCGCAAGAAGGCGGGATGCAGCACGTGGAAGGCATTGGCCGGGTGGGGGTAGGTGGCGCGGCCACGGCCAAAAAACTCCTCCCCCTGGAAGTCCTGCAGCAGTGACTCGAGGCAGGAGCGGCTGCAGCCGGCAGCGTGACGCGTGTTCGTCGCCACCATCTCCGACGTCTGGATGGACACGGAGCCCGGCATCTCCGCAGAACCCGACGTGTCCTTCTCTATGGGGGCCACCAGCTGCAGACATGCGGGGACACGTAAATTCCGGAGTGCGGAATTTAGGCGTTTTAAGATTATCGTGAGAATTGCAGTTCAGCATAATTTATTTTATTCTCATTTAGCATTTTTCCACCGTCCGAAATGACGTACTTTTCGTCAATTTTCGTCGCTCACTCTCACATAGTGTCATCTCAGTTTTGATGTGTGGCAGTGGATCTCAATTTAGTAACTAAGATGATGCCCAAAAATCCAATTTGGTTGGGTTTTAAACAAACAAAAAATTATCGCAAAATTGCAAAAAAATATACATAAATATTAATATGACATTTTATCCAAATCACCCAGCCCTATCAGGATATAAAAGTACAATGAGCATATATTACAAGAATTATGTACCCAGTACAGGGGCCCTTAGATGGCCCACAGACTCCCACCTTCAGCATGAGACCGTCCACTTTGACGTCGACATGCTCGTCGGGCTTCTGCGAATCGTCCAGCTTGTAGAGCTGCACAAACTGCTCCAAGCTCTGTTGCAGGTCCAGTGCAAACTGGTTTAACCAGACCAGGCTGCGCGTGTCCAGGACCAGCTGCAGGGCGTTCAGCTGTGCGTACAGGTTGGGGCATGGAACTGGAGGGGGGGACGGGAGGGAGGGGTGCCTTTGTCACACTAATACTCACGTTCCATTCTGCCTGTAATAACCAGCACAGGAGCATCTTAAAGGGACAGTGCGTACCTGTCTTATGGGAGCTTTACTTGAACAAAAATGTTCTGAAGGCAAAAGGAAAAATGATGAGGTAACCAATCATATTGTAGAGAAGGCGGGACTAAGATAACTGATTGGTTGATCCTGCCTCCTCTAGCTCATTTAACCCACCTCTTTTTAACCCACGCTACAATCTGATTAGTTATTCCTCTAAACCATTTTCCTTCTGCCCTCAGATAATTTTTATGTAAATAAAAGTCCCATGAGCATCTGTCTTACTGGGATAATCTTTGTCATCAGGGAAGTAGTACTCTGTGAACTCCACGTGGATGGCGGGCATCTCCTGGGGCAGGTAGAGGGATTTCTTGTTGCAGGAGATCATGGTCTTGGGGCTGGATCGGCGCTGCTCGGCTGTGGAAACCTGAAGCCAGCAGAGTGCAGTCAGCTGGGAGAACTGGGCAAAGTCCAGCTGAGTGTGCACGGGCGTGTGTGCATGGGCACGTGTGCATGGGCACTTGTGCATGGGCACGTGTACCTGGTAGATGCTGAAGTCAGCCATCCTAAGCACAATGGAGCTGGACATGAGCACTGGCCTGTGCGTCTGGGCCGGGGGGGTGAACGAACTCGTGGATGTAGTGGAGATCTTCCCTGCAGGAGAGTTAACACAGAGTTAGCACCTCAGAGCGCCCCCCTTGGGCGCCCCACCTGATGCTCATACCAGTCTCGGCCCCCAGCCCTGAGCAATCCACAGGCCTCAGGTCCATAGACGGGCAGGGAACCCGGCAGGATTTTCACCGCACCCTAGCCCCCATCAACGAGAACAGCATCTGCGGGAGCAATAGCATACCGTGCTGAGGGGAGCCGTGGGGGGGGGAGCCCAGACTCTGCTGGTCTTTCACAGCGTTCTTCAGCATCTCCACATTGGCCTTGAAATCATCCAGTAGGGCCTGCGCCCAGCTCTCCCGCGCCTTGGTCGCCTCGCCATAGTGCATCCAGTGCTGGCATGTCTCTCCTGAGGAGGTCGTAGGAGGGGGGGGGCATGTTATAAACACAGCACCTCACTTAAAAGCGACCTCACCATGGCTGCACCACTCGACCCCGTGACATTCCGCATCATTCTGTGTGCTCCCCCAAACACCCAGTGACAACCCCAGCCCAAAGCACAGTGCCCTCATCCCATAAGCAGTGCGGACAGGAGGAAGAGGAGGAGGAGGAGGAGGAAGAGGAGGTCAACCTGCTGCTGCAAGATGCTTCAGCTGGGCCCTGGCGTTCTCCCCGGGGGTGGAGTCTGAGTCAGAGTCTGACATGACATGGAGCATAAGGCCCGGGGCCATCACGGGGGCGAAAATACGAACCGAAACACGACCCGATCGAGAAAGAGGACAGTCACCGCAGGTCAAATGACTGCGGTATCCCATCGCCATGGCAACACTGGGACATTTACCTGCTCTGTGAAAAGGGTAGTAATCGACGGTGATGAGACTGAAGGACAACTGCATGGCTCCACCTGCGATGCGTTTATCAATCACTGCAGAGGCAAAGAGGCAGCATCCATAGTGCATCGTGGGAAAAAAAAAAACACACAACCATAGCTGGATATTTATGCAAGTACCGGAGAGGAGACCTTGCTACCTCGGTCCTTAATGTGGACGTCGTCGCAAATGTGCAGGTCCAGGTGGGTGATCTGCAGGTGGTGGGACGTCTCACGCACGTCGTAGGCGTTGAAGAGCTTGGCCATTGCGGCATTCTGGTCCGCCGCCACCGTGGACTGCTGCGTCCGCACCTGCTGCGACGACGTGACCGAGGCTGTGCCCTGGCGGACAGAGGGAGCGTGCCTAGTCATTTCTGCATGTCCAATATGAGTAGGATGACATGGCTTCCCGGGAGAGGGGGGTGTGGAGATTCGCGGAGGGGCAATAACGTTATGGGGAGCATGGGGCAGGGGAGGGGGGGCACAGCAACAGAGCTCCTGCTAAATGATGAGTAAGTGATCAGTTAATGAATCATAATGACTCTTACTGTCCTCTCAGGAGCAAGTCTATATTCAGGGTGAAAGTATGGAGGAATCAAAACAGGCTGAACAGAAAAAAAACAGAAGAAAAAAGGAAAGACGTCGTAATACGTAAATAACTATAAAATTGCTAAGCGATGAGAAGCACTCAGGGTAACCTCTGAGAAGGTGCTCTGCAGGGGAGGTGAGGTTTCATATCCACAAAAGAGCCAGGCAGACAGCGGCTGCTGCTTTGATGTGGGAGCTACACCTGAAGTGTCTAAGGGTCGGGTGCCTGAAACACGAGCGCCCTGCGTCACGCTCCAGGGAGCCGGCACCCTGCTCCCGCGGCAAGGGCCCCCACCTGCGAGGACTCCGGAGCTGTGCTCTTCCTCTGCTGGGCCGACTTCTCCATGGCTTCGCTGAGGGACTTGGCGTACTGCACCATGGCCTTGAGCTGCGAATCCGTCAGAACCCACAGCAGGTCGTCCAAGATGAGGATCAGCTTGGAGGCCACGACGTTGCAGTCCTTCATCTAGCGAAAAAAAATGTATATATATATTATTTATCAGCAGTCAGCTAAACGCAATTCTCAAGAGCAGTCTTAGCCGAACCAGTGAAGTCAATCAGCCATCCATTCGTAACATTAGCCCAGCTGTTCCTACGGGTAACAATACAAAGGGCATTTTTGAACAATTTTGCAGGGCAATGTCGCCGACGAATGTTGCCCGGGCACTTTCCTACTGATATTGGGCAACACATTTCCAATTGAAAAGTTCTGATCAGCAGTGGTCAACTTTTCGCAGTTGTCCTAAGTATCGTCACCTTAAGTCAAAATGCAGAACCACACAAAGGTCTTTGAAGTACAAGACCGGATGATTTCTTCATGAACAGCGAGGCAACAGACCATCCATTTATCCATTTCTAATAGAGGAAAGGAGCAGCAGGCACACAGTGCAACAGAAGTGGGGGATAGAGGAGTGACCATAATGAATCGCTGGGAGATTTATGCAAACAAGCAAGATGTTCTAAAAATGCTTGTCGCCCTCTGGCTGTAGACAGAGCGTAACCACATCCGTCTCATCCTTCTCAGGGTGTGAGAGTGCGGTTGCGTGCCAGTGTATGCGTGCTGCTGCACACACCCGTCTCTTCAGCGTGACTCGGATCTTGGACTGGTTGGTGATGAGCCTGATGGGGGCGCTCAGCACCTCCACATCACCGCTCTGGATGGCGTCGGCCTCGATGCGGATCATCTGCCAGCTGATCTCTTTGAAGGTCAGGATCTGGGGGGGTGGACAGGAGGCTGAAGTCAGCTGAAGCAGATGGGAGGATCCCTCGCTGTACAAGTATGTTCTTTCCGGCCTCCATAGTTTTCTGTTTGGCCGAAGGTACTGACAGAACTGACATAACGGGGCACCCTAACTTGCTGATAGCCCTGTTGCTCATGACTGTGGCAGTCCTCCCCACCACAAGATGGCAATGTTGCAATAATGACCAGTCCCGCTAGAGGTCCCCATGCTGTCATTCCTGTGGAAAGGACCAGGCGTGCTGACCTCCCCACGCTGTGGGTCTTGGATGCGGGTGAACCTCAGGTCGCTGGCCACCCAGCTGGTGTTCACGCTGTAGACCTGCAGCTGCGACAGCTCGAAGGAGGCATTGAAAGCCTTGGCGCTGATGCGGATCACGATGGAGTTGATGGACAGAGAAATACCCTCCACCACCTTTTCGGCGAAGCCATATTCACTGGAGAGACAGATACATACACACTCAGGACAGTGAATCTGGGTCATTCCTGGACATAAAACAGGTAGGACCAGACACAGACATCCATTCACTCAGTGACAACATATATTAATCAGTCCACATTTTTGCTCCCTTACAGCTCCCAGCCAATCATGAAAAATTAACCTCTAGGTTTCACATTTTAGGCACATTATATGGTCCTTAATAGGCTAAAGCTGGTTACAGACCGCTGTGCGCGCTGCGAGGCTACTGCGCAGAGTAGGCGTGGTTTTCAAAACTCTCTCCTGTCATTTTGGCTCGTGGTCAGTAGTGACGATGTATATTTCGCATTCGAAAAAATTCTACGCTTGTGTGATTTAGCTCTGGGAACTCAGACACAGACAATATAAGTTTTTCCTCCATTTCATTTTCTGTGTTCGGTTCGGTGCCGTGTTTCTATTGATCGTGCGACAATGCGTCACAACGTGCAGCGGTCAAAGTTCATCTTAGACCACAGTACTCGCACAAGCTCCATGAGCGGTGCACGGCAAGGAGCGCAGCATAGTGTATGGCGCGCTCAGTCTGAAACCGGCTTTAGCCTATTAAGGACCATATAAGCCTGATTAAGGTAGCATTCTGGCAGGTGGGTCGCCAGGAACAGGATTGAGAACCACTGAGCTAAACAATGTCAAATGGTATACAAGAAGAGGAGACTGACATTTCACAACAGATTTATGTACAGAAAGGCCAACAGGTTTCCTGACCTCTGACCCGATGCTGTTGCTATGGGAGACGGCCCATTGGGTGGCCGGGGCTCATCACATGTGCTCATCTCCATGACTACTTTGTCAAGTGACTGCGAGAGGGAAGAATAGAGGGAAAATAATTAAAGGTACAGGCCCTGCAACCAGACAGCTCATGCAAGTTCCTCTTTTGTGTTAATCCCTGGATGTGAGGCTTTGAGGCAGAATGCTTACCAAGGAGATGGGATGGGTCTTCAGCTTGGTCCATGGGATCTAGAAAACAAGGAAGCGTTTGAGTCACAAAGCCCATGACCACAGCAGAGTAAGCCCGACCTCAGTGTGATGTGACACTATCACGGTGGGGTTCAGTGCAGTGACATCAAACACGATGTGCACGATTCAAGGCCGCTGCGGACCGCATTTACACAGGGGGTCTTCCACAAGCATACAGTTTCCATTTCTTCAAGGACAGACACAGGCTGTGTCAGTGCGACCCTTGTCTTGAGGGGATGGGGGGAGAGAAAAAACCCCAGAGTCGATTTTTGGATTCGTCACAACGGGAGTCACGCATCTCCGGTCTGGGTTACTAGGGCAACGCCAGACAGATACACAGTTATGCACAAACTGCTGGGGAAGAGCATGAGACAGTTCTGAGTGCAAAGAGCTAAGGAAACCTAAAGACTTCCCCAGGAAGGGGAACTTGAAAACAGATCTAAAGCCTGAACTTAAAATAGATAAATCCTTCAAGATGCCATGCCAGATTACTCAGCTGTGCACATTGATTACTTGGGTATCATGTATCTTGTAAATATCTGTAAAATAAATGATGCCTGAAAATGAAATAAAGGCTTCTGGCTTTTTTTCCCCACATGGATCTGTTTTATTGAATGATGTTCTTTGACGTCACTGAAGATATGATCACAGCTGATTATAGTTTGTAATCACAGCTCAGCCCTCTTGCTATTTTATAAAAGCTCATTCTCCTGGAAAACCAATGGGATCCATTTCAGATCATCACCAGAAAGAAAAATAGTTGTGAAGGTCAAAATGTGAATATTTTGCTGTTTATTTGATGATTTCGTACAGGTTACATTCATGACCTTTCCATTTCCTCACGTGCAAAAACCTTCAACTGAAAAACTAGGGCAACAGTGAATGCTTCAGCTTAAAATAGTGAGACAATGAGATTGTATCTTTTCTCTTAAACCTCACACCCTCCTACACAGAAAGACAGCAGCATGTGGGAGGAAGTGCGTGTGACTCAGTGAGTCCTTGAGCCCATAACCGCCAACAGGTGGCTGCCCTTCACGAGGCTTCAAAAGAATTTCCCCAATCAATTATGACTCATACACACTTTCGTACTGGACACGTGGTAGAATTACATAATCGAGGATGATGAGAAAAGATGCTAGGTTAAGGAAGAAGATTCCTGAGGGGGAGTGGGCGTGGCTTACCCGTATGGCGGCCTTGTTGCAGCACACCTTGTTGATGGCCAGCCAGGTGGGCAGATCCAGCATATTCTGCAGCACCTCCTCATCCAGCTCCAGGTTGGTCAGCTGGCCCTCCCCTTTCAGAGTGCTCAGGTTGATCTTGTCTGGAGAAAGGTTCTTCGCAAACCTGCAGCAACGGTAAAAAAAAGCCCAGAGACCGTGCTTAACATTCTTTTGTCAAACAAACAGTTCTTCTGGTGAAAATCTAACCAGAAACCAAGTCACATGACCAACTAGGTATGACCCTCACCCCCACCTGGTGTAGTGTGTCCAGCCAAATCAGATCAAATCAAGAGACATGAGTAGAGTGGCCTGACATTTCACGCCAGGCTCATTCGCAAAAAGGTTAACCTTATGGAGTTCAGAGGTACACGGTAGACAGGACAGACTACACCCCAGCAACCTATGAAGCCATTCTTGTGGACAAAGAAAAAGGTGACTGCATGCAAGTTCTGCTGATCAAGGAACGGCAAATGGACACTGACGCAGACCGTTAATAATAAACTACAGCAACCGAACTGGCAGCCAAACACGCTGGTGACAAAACGAGAGCAATGAAAACAAACATTAATTGTTGCTAATGTGTCAGATCAATCTTCATCTTCATTACGATGGTAGACAAACACAGCTGCAATCTAATTTAACAGGGGACACACAGAGAAGTGTATTTTAATATTTACTGCAAGCTCATCATTTAAGCAATCAACCTGTCTGGATGAAGAACGTAAGCCCGAAGAAAATGCCCTGGACCAATGAAGAGGAATTTCAGAAGAATATCAAAATGGAGGAAGGGCCCACATATGCAGAAACCAGTAAGACAGACAGACAGTACATATGCAGAAACCAGTAAGCCAGACAGACAGTACATATGCAGAAACCAGTAAGACAGACAGACAGTACCTGATCAGTTACAAATGTCTGAGACACATTCACGAGTCCACAACCAGACCTAAATGAGGAATGTACCACAAAATGACTTAAAGACGATTTTGCATTATGCAAGGGCCAGGTGTCACTGCCCCTGCTGAAATGTGGCTATGGGCCTGATGTAAGCTGTTCTTGCGAGATAAATATCATCTCCACCATCCATCGTCTAATCATTTACCCATAGTAATGCACTTAGGCCATCTTAAAATTGCCCCAAAACATAAATAGTATATTTTAAAAAACATTAATCGGACTGTAACAATTTTGTGGCCAAAGTATCTCCTAAGTGTTGTGCAGATCTGATCTGCAGCTACATGAAATGTTTCAGATTATTACCACAAAGGTTACAAAATTTCCCTATAGATTCCATTTCAGCTGTGGAAATGACCAATTAACCAGTGTGCCGACCGTGTAGCACCAGTCTCTGAGGTGCCACAGAGAAATGGCTTGGAGTCCAAGAATTTCATTGCTGGTTATTATGTTGTATAACATCAACAGATGCTATCATATATTTCCAAAGTCATACACAGGATGAAATAAGTAACTGGAGCAACAGTTGAATAAAGTTCCACAATCTCACATGCACGCAGGCACGCACACGCACACACACACACACACACACACACACACACACACGGATGGATGATGACATGGATGATGACACACGATGGTCTCATATTAGGCCGCAAGTCTCCCAGCGGTACACCTGCACCTGTGACACTGTCTAACACATTGTCTCATACATTCATCAGCAACTGCGCTCCCTGCCTGCTCTCAGTCACTCCGACAAGCACCCCCTCCCAAAACCGCCTTACCATTTAATCATTTAAGGAAATAAGAAAAATACCCACCATGTTATCGCAGGTTTCCTTTAATGAAACAGAGTAGTGATCTAATTTATCCCCACGGGGAAACTTCTTTTTCGCCCATTCCATCTTGCTCTCCATGGACAAGTGCAAATGCAGGAGTGACAGTGTGGGGGCAGCCAGCGTCCAGCACCCCTGGTGCAACTGAGGTTAAGGCTCTTGGTTTGCTGGTCACGAGATTTGAACTAGTGACCTTCTGATCACGGGCAGGCGATCATAAACTGTCGAGTCGGATGCAGTACCGGGTGCTCCCTTGTAGGGAGTGAGTAAATAATTAATGACCCATTTTAAATGATATTAAGCAGCAACATAATTGGGATTTATGCATTCTCTAATAAGCCTGCGATTTATTCGTTCTGAAGTGTACCACCGCTCTTTTGCACGAACTCAGTCTGCATATGCTCTCCGAGCCAATCATAAGCATCTTCATCCCGGCTCGCTTACAGTATGGCACATTTGAGAGAAATTCAACAAAATGAGTGAGACAGACATGACAACTGACCACCAGAAGACATTCAAGACACACCAAGCGAATGATTTGACAGATGACACAACCAGCAGCTTCAGCAGCTTCAGTGAAGAGAACCAGATTATGTTGCTGCTGTTCATTTAATATGTACATTCAGGTTGTCATTAAAAAAATGTTTTTGAAACTCATACCGTCTTAGCATTACGTCTTAAATTTTGCATCAATGCACTTGTTTCTTAACTGCTGTATACAAAAAAATAATCCCAGCAATAGACAGATGTACTCCATACTGGGCAGATTTGTACCTACAACCTGAAGCTGATAAACTTCAGGTCCTTGCCATGCACCAGACCTCTGGTAACTGTGAGGCACTGCCTAGCCTCTCTGCTGAAGACTGCATCGCAGGGGTCTCCAACTCCGGTCCTGGAGAGCTACTATCCAGGAGGTTTTCTATCCTACCTGGCTTCTGATGAACCACACCTGCCCCTGGTATTTTGAGTTGTTTTGGAAGAGCTTTGTGTGTGTCTGCATTCAATTCCTGCCAGGAAATCAGCTTTGTGTTCATCCAAACAGGCTCAGATTTCACACTGAGTGAGTATAAATAAATTGAGAGACTATTTTGTCATTACTAGGCTACAGAGTATCATTTTGTAACATCTATGGTTAGTGGTGTGCCATGGGATTTTTTTAATGGACAAAAATGTGCCATGGCTCGAAAAATGTTGACATACACTGATCTAGCCCCTTATCTAATGGTCATCCTCTCCTCCATACCACCTGACATTACACATTACTGTGATTGGCCAATGCACTGTGCCTCTACACAGACCCTGACAGCCAGGATCTATCAAAGAACAGGACACACATGGACCAGTCTTCAAAAAACACAGAGTTCCCATTTTTATTTAACAGCTGACGTAGAGGATGTAACACTGCCATTTAATACACCTACTAATTGCTTCGGGCCTCATTACCATGTCAAAGAGATTCAAAGCCTACACATGGACTGGGAAGTTCGGATACCGCCTTCTTTCGCAGAGTTTAGTTGTTCTGTTAGGGACGATCGTCTGCACGTGTTGTAAATACATAGCCACACAAGCTTTGCCCTCTACCAATGAAGAAAGAGATTCCACTGAAGTGCATGAGTCTGAATTTCGTGTGGAAACTCTGATCACTAGGAAGACAGAAAGTGGGAAAACGCACAGCCAAACCCCGTGACTGACTGGGAAGCGACAGGGTAAGAAAGAAGCACAGTGGGAATGAAAATATGGACAGCTGGGATGAGAATCGGGACAGTACTGGGTTTTTGTAACGTTAGCTGTGATACTTTATACACTGACTGGCCAAAAAAAACTCACCGTGTGAATTAAATCAGCCAGTACTTAAGAGCCAATGACTGGATCATTATTACAGATCAGCAATGTTATGCAGCAATAAAGTGAAGTCAGCTGAGAACCTGAATCTCCTGAACGGCCAGGTTGTCCCATCAATGGATTTTTTCTTTCCTAACAGCATGGGCATATTCCAGGACGATAATGCCAAGATTCATCGGGCTTGAAATCTCAAAGGTTCGGGGAGCATGTGGAATCATTTTCACACATGAACTGGCCACCACAGAGTCGTGACCATAACCCAGGGGCGGGAAATCTTACCCGCAAAGGGCCGGTGTGTATGCAGGTGTTTGGGGTAACCTTTAGGTCAGCTGATCAAAGCCAGGTGCGAGGACTCTTCAGCCAATCAGTCCTCTAATTAGTGACCTAATTAGGGAGTTGCAGTGAAAACCTGCATACACACCGGCCCTTTGCGGATAACTTTGCCCATCCCTGCCTTAACCCCAACGAAAGTCTGTAAGATGTACTGAAGACGACTTTACAGACTGGTTCAACTCACCTATCATCAATACAAGATTTTGATGAGAAACTAATGCAAATCTGGACAAAAAAAAACGTTGAGCTGTTGCATAAGCATGTGGAAACAATGCACTGGTGAACATGCACCATAACCAAAACTAAAGGCGGCCCAACTAAATATTAAAGCATGCGGCTTTCTTTTTGGTCAGGCAGTATATACAAAGTAACAACATCATGTTATGTCACAATGCTGTGCTTCTAACTGTATAAATAACTAGTAAAATATTTTAAATAATAATAATAATAATAATAATAATACTACATTTCATTTGAAGCGCCTTTCAAAGTACCCAAGGACACTGTACAGTGAAAGCAAAACATAAAATACAGAAGTTAGACTATAAACAATAGGTAGCAGGTAGAGACAAAGACACATTGAGAGACAGACCAGCACCAGATTGACATCAACCAAAACAAACATGAAATAAATATAAAAAAAAAATCACAAAAAGTCAAGAGTAGTCTTGAGTGAAGAGGTGAGAGGAAAGTGAAGTGCATGTACGTATGGAAAGTGAAGTGCATGCATGTATGGAAAGTGAAGTGTTTGTACGTAGTGCAAGTGGGAGGTTGTTCCAGAGTTTAGGGCCAGCCACACTAAATGCCCAGTCACCCATGGAACGGAGATGAGCAGAGGGGGTGGATAGAAGATGTGCATCAGTAGAGTGTCAGGTGCGGGTGGGTTTGTATAAGCTGAGAAGATCAGGGAGGTAGCTGGGTGCGCAGGGCATTACAGTAATCAGGTCTGGAGGTTATGAAGGCATGAATGAGGGTCTCAGCAGTAGCAAAGTTGAGTGAGGGGTGGAGTTTGGAGACACAAACACAAACATACGCACACAGGAGACAGGACAGCACTTTCTCTGGGCTGCGAAATGTCATTCCACGATGGCGTGGGTGTCACAGCCTGTGGGGGAAAGGGACCTATTATTACAGTCACCGTTTCCAATCACAGGATGCTAAATTACCCTGCAGAAAACTGCCTTGTGCGAATCGCTGACAGTTTTTTTTTAATATGATGTCTGACGGTTCAAAACCTTAAGAAAGCTTAAGGTTCAGCTACATCGTAAACACACTCAGGTTGGTCCTGCTCTGCTTGGTCCAAATGGAGCAATGATCCTCTCCGAACAGGTACAGCATGGTAAAATATTTATATACTTATGCAGTCAAGTGACTGTATGTGTGTGTGTGTGTGTGTGTGTGGGGGGGGGGGGGGGGTGGGCTAT
>JAODUD010000001.1:10310145-10329096 GCA_026784285.1 Stomatorhinus walkeri | reverse complement strand
GTTAAGTTCTTCCCAAGCGAGCTTGATGGGCCGAATGGCCTCCTCTCGTTTGTATAGTTCTTATGTTCTTATGTTCATGGAGCAGTTCAATCCCCGTGCAGCGCTTGTGCTCACCGGCAATATAAGCGAGAATTGGTGGTGTTGTGGGCAATGTTTCAAGCTGTATATGACAGCCACAGGGGCGGATGACAAGGATGAACCGGTGAACGTTGCCATCATGATCCACACCATCGGAGAGGACGCCCTGAAGGTATACAATACCTTCCATGTTGAGTCTGCCGGCGAGGAGCAAGCGACGTTAGAAGAGATTTTGGATGCATTCAGAAGGTATTGCACACCAAAAAGAAATATTATATTATCACCCCATGCCTGCAGGCGGCACCGTTGATAAGTATGACCGAGCTTCATCAAAAGTGCAAAGACTGAGTTTTATCTGAGTGAAGATGACAAAAGAGCTTGTGTTCACTGTGCCTGACGCTCGCATGAAGGAGAGACTGTTAAGAGAAGCAGATATGACCTTAGATAAGGTGATTGCTATTTGCAGAGCTGCAGAAACCACTAAATCGCAAATGCATGTAATGGTAACAGCACAGCCAGACGGTGCAGGCGATGAGCAAGGTTACGTCTACCGCGGAGAAAACAGTCACCAGGAAATTCAGGATACTGAGGCCACCAGATACAGCGCAAGCTAAAAAAGCCAGTACAAATGCGTGCAGGCAATGCGGACGGACATATAAACTGCGACAGTGCCCAGCTTTTGGAGCTGTATGCCACAAATGTCATAAAAGAAACCACTTCGCTAACGTGTGTGCCGCATCGCCGGACAAGTCAAGCTCTCTTAGAACCGTCAATCACCTTGAGTCTCTTTTCATCGGCATTATGTCCTGTGCTGGGTTAAATCCCCAGACTGACAATACATGGTACACCACTGCTAGCATTAAAACACTCCTGTTAAATTTAAGCTAGACACTGGGGCTAAGGCAAATGTACTGCCTATGAACATTTTTCAGAAGATACCAGGCCCCAATCATCTGAAACCCACATGCCACATTAATAACATGCCATAACCTGAGGACAGGAAAGGGCTCTAGAGACTGGTGGAAATGACGAGGTATTTATCCAAACGAAGCCACGAATACAGGCCCGCTCCAGCAGTTGTTGAAAAAGGACACTGCATGGCACTGGAACCATGAACACAGTGCTGCACTAGACTAGCTGAAGTCAGTCCTGACACTGACCCCACCGCTTCAGGCCTATAATCAGACTAAGCCACTTTCCATACAGTGTGATGCATCGAAAGATGGACTGGGTGCCTGTCTTCTTCAGGAAGGCAGGGCGCTGTCCTATGGCTCACATGCACTTACCGAGTCTGAGAAGAATTATGCTCAGATAGAGAAAGAGCTGCTGGTGATAGGTTTTGCAACAAATGTCTTCCACCAGTACGTTTATGGCAACACGGTCACTGTCCAATCAGATCACAAACCGCTTGAAATTATTTTCAAGAAGCACCTGAGCAAAGCCCCGGCAGGCCTTGCAGTGCATGTTACTGCAGCTCCAGCGCTATGATCTGCAGATAAAGTACAACTTCAGGCAAGGACATGCGCGTTGCAGATACCCTGTCCTGAGCTGTTGTCACGGACTGCATGGATGATGCAGAAGAGGATCTGTTTGAGGAGAGAGTGGGCCAAGTGATGGAGGTCACCGCAGCATTGGACATGGAGACTCTCAAAACATTGAAAGATGCCACAGTTACCGATGATGTCCTACAGCGTGTACTGGCATTTGCTCTGGCCTAAAATATGGTATCGCCTCTGATCTTTACCAGTTCTATCAGCATCAGGGACGGCATACTGATGGCTGGTGATAGGATTGTAATTCCTCAGAGCGCAAGGCAGGCGATGCTTGACAGACTGCACCTGGTGCATCAAGGAATACAGCGGATATAAGCACAGGCCAGAAAAGTGATGTACTGGCCAGGGATGATGCATGACATTGAGCACATGATGGAAAGATGTGCCCCATGTCAACAGCTCCAGCCACAGAACCACAAAGAGCCTCCACTTCCACATGAGATACCTGAACTGCCATGGGTAATGATCAGGGTTGACATCTTTGAGTTTCATGGACAGGCGTACCTTGTGATGTTTGGATTATCTGTCAAAATATCCAGAGGCGCTCCATCTGCCTGACAAGACTGCCCACACAAACACAAGATGAAAGCAATTTTTGCCAGACGTGGGATTCTAAAGGAGATGGTGAGCGACCATGTTCCGTTTGCAAGCAGTGAAATGAGACAGTTCGCAGCTTCATGGGGAATAAAGCACGTCCACTCCAGCCCTGGATGGCCTTGCAGAAAGGATGGTGAAGACCGTGAAGCAAGCGCTGAAGAAGGCAAGGCAGACAGGTACAGACCCACAGTACACAAAGAGAGGACTCGACGTCACAGACCCCGCCAGACCATGATACACCCTCCTTTGAAGATGAAGGGCCCTCTCCAGCTACCTCCATTCACAGTTCACGAAGCGGGAGAGAAGTAAAACTACCAACAAAGTACAGAGACTTTGACATGGGTTGATGCTTAGGGTTTGCCCCACAGAGGGGTCAAGTTAAAGCTCTCTGTATATGTGTATGTGTTTTATAGGAATTTGGGTTGAATCGGTTTCTTTAGTCAGTCTAAAGCATGACAATTAAAAAAAAAAAATTTAAGATTGAAATGTAACACCTTGTGCATCTTAAGGTTTGAGCACCATGAGTAGGATATCCGTTTGTCAACAGGTTATTTCTTTGCTGTGTTGCAGGTTCAGTTAAGCCTGAGATGACTCTCACACTTTGAAAAATAGGGCTGTAGTAGATTGCTGAGAGATCTGTTGATCGTGGATTGATTGGTCAGTGCCAAGCGGTTGTATTGGTAACTGATGTGTAAGACGGTATGCTGTTGATGACGTGTAATAAAAGGGACATGGCTGGATCCCACACGAGTTAGTCTCTGAGGATTTTATTACTTAGCTATAAGAATACAACATTCTCTCTCTCTCATACACACACACAATTCACTTAACAAGACTAAAACAACCACTAAACTTCCCTTTCTCCAGCAGCCGCCAAGACCCTCCAGTGCGTCTCTAGCTCAGTCTGTGGACATCGGCATCCCGAATGCCCACCAAAAAAACACAAAAAAACAAAACACGCCGCACACAAGGTCTTCTCGCACGTCCCTCGCCGATCACTTCATCCGAAAGTTAAATCTAACACGGCCCCAAACATCTTTTCTTGTCGACAGCATCCCTGCCTCACGAAACAACCCGGCCGTCTCGCTGTCTCTCCTCCTAACAAGGTCCTCTACCCTTAAAACTTCCTCCAGGTGTCTATTATTCACTCAGAATCAAGCCCCACTAGTCCTCTGAACCGCTAAACACCCACCTGATGACATTTTCCCAATCACATGTCATCACAGTAACTATCAGACCCTGCTGTCATACCAGCGTCATTATTCATTCAATGCAAATGCAGACACTTCATTCTTAGATTGTTCAAAGCCTTGTTGAAACACATTGGGTGTCTCCCTATGTTTGAAAAAGAGGTTTGAAGACTCGAGTCATGTTTTGGCACAATATGACACAACGCCTCGAAAGCTTCATAAAGCGCCACGGGCCCATCACTACTGCACGTGACGTCAGAGGTAGAGCGTGTAAGTAGCAGAGGGTGCACGGACTGCAGCCAGACCCTCTTTCAAATAAAGGGAGCATCCGATCCAGATTAAGTGTCTTTGGAAGTACATTCATTTTCACTATGTTAATCTAGCCTAGTTGTGAGAGAGTTAAGTTGTTCCATCAGCGATTTTACCTAAGATACACTATATGGACAGAAGTACTGAAAAACACCTCATAATCATTGAATTCTGGCGTTTCAGTCATACTCATCGCCACAGGTGTATAAAATCAAACACCTAAACATGCAGTCAGGTTTACAAACATTTGTGAAAGAATGGGCTCATTGAATTCGAGCATGGTACTGTCATAGGATGCCACCTTGTGGAAGCATTTAGGAACAACAGAAACTCAGCCGAAAAGTGTCAGATCACGTGAAGTAACAGAGCGGGGTCGCCGAGTTCTGAGGCAAACAGCACGAAAGCCCATCATAGAATGGGCTTTCGTGGTCAAGCAGCTACATGTAAGCCTTGTGCACCATGCGCGATGCCAAGTGTTTGATGGACTGGTACGTCGCCACTGGACTCTGGAGCAGTGGAAACTTGTTCTGTGGAGTGATGAATCAAGCTTCTCTGTTGGACAGTCTAATGGACAAGTCTGGGTTTGGCGGATGCCAGGAAAATCATATAAGGAATCAGACTTCCAGGATACTTGGAAAAGGTCACACAGGAGTTTAAGGAGCAGTCTATAAAAAATAGGCAATTCTGGAACATGAATTATGAACCTTGGAAAAGAAAGATTTTTTTCAGTTAAGGGACAATGGGAACTCTCTCTCTATCTATCAGCCCATTCTTTGACAAAATCCGAGAAGGACCTTACTGTTGCAGACTGGGAGTCTGTGAGGATTTGAACAATATAGAATTGTGTGGATAACACAGTTCAAAATAAGTAATAAAATATAGAAAGATTTTTTAAATTACATAAAATTAATGATACAAAATTATAAATGCAATTGCGGTGGTAGGTGTCTCTAATATTTAATACCCTGACCTACGTCACTGAATATAGATGTCCTGCAGGGTAGGCAAGTTTGTCCTGGTGATTCGCTCACCACACCATGTCACCCTCTGTCAGCTCCATGCTTCTGGGAGATGCAGCTGCCATTCCAGGCAGTGATGTTCTTAGTAGCACTCTAGGTTTTTGGCAGTGAAGAGGAAATTTTGAGTTTCCTCAGATGCCTTAGGTGATACAGTCACTGCCTTACTATTTGCACCAAGGCAGACGAATGGATTGGCCATGTCAGCTCCTCAGAGGTGTATACATGTGGCTGCTAATCCTTCTTGAACTCCATAACCATCTCTTTGGTCTTACAGATATTCAGGTCCAAGCTGTTAGCCTGGCACCGCAGAGACATCTCTTCCAACTTGTGCGGGTATGCCATCGCATCCCCCTTGGAGATCAGACCTACCAACACTGTGTCATTCACATATTTCATGATGGGGCCGGAGCTGTGTGTCACTGTACAGTCATGTGTGTACAGGATTAAAGTAGAGGACTCAGGATACCAGGTTGTTGGCGATGAGGGGGTTTTAGGACCAGACTCTGACTATCACCACCTGCGGTCTAGCAGTATGGAAGTTCAGAAGCCAGTCAGAGAAGTTCTACCAGAGGCTATGATGTTGAAGGTGGAGCTGTAGTCGTTAAACAGCAGCCTCACATAATTCCCCCTTCCGATGTTCAGGTGGGAAAAGACTGAGTAAAAGACGTAAAAGATGGCATTGTCCATGTACCTGTTGGATTGGTAAACAAACTGAAGATGGTCTAAAGAGCTGGGCTGAGATGTACAGGTGAAGTCTTTTCAAAGCACTTTGTCACCAACTGGTTAGTAGTAATTTAGGTAGACTGGGTTATTCTTCTGGGCCACAATCATGAATCTCTTGAGGCATGCTGGGAAAACAGACTTTGTCAGAGACTGGCTGAAGATAGTGGTGGAGGCTAGTTGGTCTGCCTGTTTATGGGGTGTGGGGGGATTTGAGCCGATTTAGTCCCTACCAATGCTGAAACCAAGCACAAGATCCTTGCTTTACTCCACTTATTTGCTGCTCCACTGAGGTGCGCTGCATACTTCTCGCATGTATTTCTTTTTTGTAGTATCTTTGTTTCCAAATCGATTGAGTAAGGATCGCTATGTTCTCGAAATCACAAAATGTATAGGAGTAAAAAGTCGGTGTGCCGGAGATGTAGCGAAGTCAAAGTAAAAGTTGCAACAACAACTTTTGTACTTCGTCACTTTACACCTCAGTCTTCATGCTAATGACAGGAGCAACCGTTATGAAATAAAACGGTACCATCGCTAGTGTCCTGTTGTTTCCCCCTCCGCACTATAGATGGCGGTAAAGCGTCACGGTTTCGTAAGTACTATTAATCCCGAAAAAGACAAAGAAGTGCCGCCCATTGCAAAAACATTGGGTTCCGGAGGTGCAACACTTTGCAAGATGAAGTTTTACTGTCAGTTTGTAACGTTCAGCTGCTTTCTATACCATTCCCACTCGATTCTTCCATGAAGCACGCCGGGAGCATGGGAGATGGCGGAGTCGCGACCCGGCTGTGCAGCATTAAGACTTTGCTGGGCTTGGTGGCCGGGGCCGGAGTGTCATATGGGATATACAAACTCATGTGGGGATCTGGCGACAAAGCAGTTATGGCTCCCCAGCAGGAGGGAAGTAGGGAAAGCGGCGTGAGGGGAGCCGAGGTGATCGAGCAGGGGGCGTCTGAGCGAGATCCGGCCGGTAGTGCGATGCTGGAGCCGGGGTCGCTGCTGGCGAAGGTGTCCGGCCTGGCGCTGCTTAATGGGAGCGATCGAGGTACGACGGAAACATACGTGCCATATATAATGTAATTTGAATGTAACGTGTGTACATTGGATATTATGGTCTTCCAGCTAGTGCTTGTTATAATACTTTTTATTTAAGGATTTTGTGCTTGACCAAATGTAATAATCTCGACCACAGTATTGATGTACATGATCAATATTAACTGTCATTTTGTACACTTCTGTGTGTGAAGTGGTTTAGCAGGTTAGGACGCTGTGCCCGTGATTGGAAGGTGGGCACTTAGAATCTTATCGTTGATGGAGTGCTAAAAATTCATTTTATTATAATAATAATAATAATAATTATTATTATTATTATTATTATTAACACAACTATGTGTTTTAATTTACAACTCCTATGTGTTTTAATTTACTGCTTGATTGTTGAAAGGATTTGTGAGGTGACAGGTACCGCGAATAGCTCTGTATATAGGTGAATATGTGGGCAGTGGTGGCCTAATGGTTAGGGAAGCGCATTTGTAATTGAAAGATTGGTGGCTGTAATTGAATTGGCTGCCCCCTGCTATGTCACGATGTTACATATGGGTTAAATGCAGAGGACAGATTTCGTCGTTGTGCACTATATACTATGGTGTGCACTATGTGCTTGTTTGGTTACAATTTCCTTTGGAGGACTGCTGTAAGGACATAAATTCGAGTTGGGTTTTTTGTCAGTTGTCTTTTTCCAATCAATTTTGCATTGTTGATTTGTAAGCAGAAATTCTGTAGGCCTAGTTAGGCCTGTCCCTGAGTTACTTTAACTTTCTTTCATTTTCTCATGTCAGGTGATCTGTCCACATCTTCTGGCACCCTGGACCCACATCACATAAAGAAGCTTTTGTCACTCCTCCAGACGGATGCCTGTGCTTCTAACAGAACCCAAGTCTTAGTGACATTAGGAAATGCTGCTGCCTTTTCCGTGAACCAGGTGAGGGCGCTGTCTTATCCTCAGTATCAGATACTGTAGACTTTCTCTAAATTCTAACTTAAAGCCATACTCTTAACTTAGACCAGTGGTGGCCAATCTTATCCACAAAGGGCCAGTGTGTATGCAGGTTTTTGGGGTAACCTTTAGGTCAGTTGTTCAAACCCAGGTGTGAGGACTCTTCAGCCAATCAGTCCTCTAATTAGTAATCTAGTTAGGGAGCTGCAGAGAACCCGCACACACAGCGGCCCTTTGCGGATAAGATTGGCCACCCCTGACTTTTTATGTACTTCACTGTTATTTTTATTTTTATATGTATAATTTCAACTAATTCTCTTCAAAAATCTAGGATCTTATTCGCGAACTGGATGGGCTTCACATCATTGCCGGCATGTTGTCTGACCCTTCGCCTGAAATCCGGGTTCAGACTTTGAATGTGCTGAACAATCTGAGCATGAATGTCAGAAATCAAGAGCATTTGAAGGTATTTACCTGAAAACAGTGTAAGCTTCCTAAATGAAATATCAAGGTATGTGACATGGATATTTCACCATCTCTATCCCAGGTGTATGTGCCCCATGTTTTGGACCTGATTGAAATGTCACCAGTGAACTCTGAACTTCAGTTGGCCTGCTTAAGATTACTGACCAATCTGTCAGTCACAAACTGCCACCAACATCTGATGAGAAACTCAGTTACTCTCTTTTTATCACTACTGGTTGTGAGCAATGAATCATTACAGGTATTTGTTTATGCATTTAATTGCCTCGTGTTGACTGATTGCCTAGTGTCTAATGATAAATTATGCTGATGTAGTAAACCCACCTGCCAGTGTGATGCATGCATATATATACACACACACTACTTTGTGGGTGTATTCTTTGCAGAGGTGATGTTTGTTTTTCTCAAAAAACTCAATGTTTAAAATGGTATCAGTTGTAAACTGCAGTGGAGTTCAGTAGTTTTTAAGCAGTATTTGTCTTTTTTCTGTTCAGACTCAGGTTTCAAAAGTGCTTGTGAATTTATCTGCCAATCCAGATATGATAGAGGACATTATGCAAACCCAGGTAAACACGATTTATATGAATATGGCCTGTCCTGAAATACTCTGTAAGACTTGGCACTAGGGCTGGGCGATATCTCAAAATATTGGGATGAATGATACAGAGTTGTACATTAATTTAGGCATGTTTTTTTTTTATATATACGAACAGAACATGCAGATGTGTTGGGTCATCTGAGCAGTGTATGAAAATATGGGACAAATCATGTTTTTTCAGAAGGGGACATGACATTTTATTTTTCAGCATGGAATGGTCTGCACACCAAGGTTTTTAAGCTAATTACTAGGATAGTCTTCTAATAATTATCAGTGTTTATTTTTGTCTCTAGTTTTGCCTATCGCATGTGAAGGGTGCCCCACCCATAAATGAAAGGAGCTGCAAAGGAGAAGTTCATAGGCAGATTATCAAATTTTTCGACAATTTGAGAGGGAATTAACTGGGAAGCGCTTGTCTCGTTTGGCCATTCACATACGTTGGAAAGCTCAAAATTCCTACCAAGAAGTTGCACCGAGACTGATACTGTTCTAGCTGCTTACATATAAACATAAAAGTCAGTAATGTGATAAAGAACTTCCCAGCATACAAGAATGGTGAATATGCTATCACTGCAATGGGCACTGCTTGTGAAATGAAATGTTTTTAATTTTCTTAAACTGTGCCTGAAATGACTGCTAGAAGGCTGAACTGAAAGGCAAATTATAAATCATACTGTTATCTTGCTATATATGTAGCCTAAGCCTACTTCCCCAGCAAAGATGATAATCACCAGTTAGTCACTGTCAGACACTAAACAGTTACTTGTCTGATTACCAAAAATATCATCATATCTCTCAGCCCACTTTACATCCTTTTTCCATGAGTAAGTTAATGTAATTTGCATGTTTTGTTGAATAAGGAAGGCAACCATTTCAATATGTGTAGGGATTTGCAAACTGCTATATGTCGTTCTTTTTGAAAGACCATTCATGATGGCTGGTATGAATAACTTTGTTCTTCAATGTGATGAATTGCAGGCCCCAGCCTCCCTGGTGTTACTCTTTGACAGCAGCACACACCCCGGCGTGCTGTTGCGCCTGCTGACCTTTGTGAGGAACCTCAAGGGTTGGCGCTTTTTGGACCAGGCTGTAGCTTCTCATCGTGGGAAGGACTCTGTGTATCACATACTGCTGGCTGAGGGCTCGCCTCTCCAGGCCAGGCTGCCACAACTCCTGACGCATCCTGATGCGGAGATCAAGGCCCAAGTGGCCTGTCTTCTCACCTAGAACCCCGTTCCTACCCCACCTCACCGTCCTGTGCCTCCTAAGTATGCAGTCATGTAAAGTAATGCTACAGAGTGCATTTCCATGTCTTTCGACCCACTGCATCGTGAATGTGTTTGATCTTGAGAGGCAACCTCTACATTATCTCTATGTGAGAAGGACTCTAGAGACCTTGGACACTTATTGATGCAAAACCTATGAACAGAATGGTGGAATGTAAATCATAACCCAGATTCACATTGTCTAAATAAAGGGGGAGCTATTAATCTCCCTCAAATGTTGCTTAACATGTCGGTAACGTGAAAAGGTGTTTCTGTTATTTAAGTTTGTGTTAAAATCAGCACATGGGGGAATGTTGGATTTAGTTTCAAAAAGATGTTGTTTCGTTAAGACTGTGCTTACTATGTACAGGAACTCTTTCTCAAACATCTAATTTTATTCCAAAGCAAGCAGTGATGTCTGTAGTTTACTAACTGTATCCTGATGTCTGCTGCAGGGAACTCCCAACAAACATAATCAAGTCATCTGCTTGTTCAGCCCATTCAGCTACCTCCCATGCTTATGCTGTACGGCAGGGGTGTGGGTTTTTGGGATGACTGCAGCAACCCTCCATGGAACAGGTCTGAAACCTGGAGTAAGAAGCAGGACATTCTGGACAGGATGCTAGTCCACCACGGGACCCAAACAACAAATGCATCGTTTGTGTGTCTCTAAAAATGCTGTGTTAATCAGCATCTGTATTGTCACATTCTCAAGCTTTTTTAGTTTTCCACACTTTGTTTCATATATCACATTCAAATTAATGCTGTAATTATTACTTTTCACGGAATTGTCAACTGTTTGCCCTGCCAGCCTATGTGCAGAGTTGGATAATTCAGGTCCAGAGAGTAAGAGTCCAGACCGGGATTTTATTTCAACCAACCAGTTCAGTACTCTGAGACTGTGACTCTATGCTCAACTGGTTCGTCGAAACAAAATCTTGGCCTGGACTTTTACTCTCTGGACCTGAATTAGCCAACTGTGCCTACGTGTTTGCAGTGTACCTACTCAGCACCTGGTTTAAGAGTCAAATAATGAGAACAGTAAACTCTGTTTAAGCCCCAGATTACCCTAAAGTCCTACTGGTTTCCTGTGGTGTATTTTCTCCTTTCCTAATGGATTCATGGAACACAGGGCAGGGACTGGCAATTGGGAGTGACTGGTTTGGGGTGATACCTGTTTTGTATGTTGGAAACATAATAAAACAAGTTGGACATATTTATTTATTGGTTGATTGCACATGTCACATTGACAGGATCAAATTTTGAACAAACCAAAAACAGATTTTTTTGGATTGCAGGTGAACTCAGAGGAAACCCTAGCAAATATAGAGCAGATGTATGAACACCACACACTGATCTGGAGCCTCATACTGACTCAACCTTGGAGATGTCAGGCACTGCTATTCAAATACATGATATGCAAATAATGTTAAAAATGTTTGATTTATTAATTGTTTGAGAATTCCATCAATTGATCCATCTTCCACTACTGCCTATTCCATTACATGGTCCTGTGTATCTATTTCAAATGAGGACATTGTGGATAGGATTCCAGTCCATCATACTCTAAGAGCAATTCAGAGAATCCAATGCACCTGGCTAGATGGACTTCAGGAAAAAAGCGCACAAACCCCACACGTAGGAGGTGGCAGTAGTGCCTTAAGTATGAATAAAATCAGGTAGCAGTTCTCACCTTGTTATCCACTACTGGCAGATTATGAGAGATTCCAATATGCAAGAAATGTTCCCAGTATTCTGAGAAAAACAAAAAGTGTACCAGGGTACTAGTACTATAGACAGGTTTGAGTACTGACACCTTGCTAACTGCTACACCAGCAGGCAACATAATGCTTCCTAAAAGCAAAAATATATATTCGTTTTGTTTTAAAATGTAAATATTGAGATACACGAGCAAATCTCATTGAAAAAAACTCAAGAATGTGAGTCACATGTGAGACCTTCCAAATGAATACTTCCTTGATTTTGGGTGCCTTCTGCTGCGTGGGAGTCTCCAAATAAATTTTCACATTAAGTGTTTATATAAATATAAGTTGCTTATTAAACTATCATCAAAACAACCCTCTCAGTCATTTGTTATCGGAATTCCCTATAATTTGTGTATTAGAATGATAAATAATAGATTAACACATACAAAATCTACATGTATTATAAAAAGGATCTCAAGAAGAGAAACCATGAGTAACGCATCTGTTATATTTCTCCAATGCCTAATGGCTTTTCTGTCCAACGCAGCCCACGCACCCCGCAAACTCGCGCTGCGTCTGCAGCCACAAGCGGACATAAGCAGTCAGGTGACGTAAGCAGTCAGCTGACTCCATAACTTCCGCCTGACAGCGACACCCTGAGGCCGTGGCGCTTCTCACACTTTCTGTTGAGTAGATGTGTAGTACTGTTAAAGATTCATAATGTTTCAGAAGTTTGTGAAATTAATAAGTAGTACAATAAATCGTCTATGTTTGTACAGTAATTTATTCTGAAATGACATGCACACAGATCTTGTTCCTTAAGCCAAACGGACATCATTTTCATTTATTTATAACGTTCACCGCGAGTAGAGCCGCCGACTCCGCGCCACCAGACTCTCCGGAGCGGGCCTGCGCCGATCGGCTCGGCTCCGGTCGCGCCGGACCGCCTACCGCGCTGCGATCCTAGGACTCGGCTCTGACACGGGCCACGCCGCCCTCTTACCGGCTTCCGCAGCTCTTCTACCCCTGCGCGGCATGGTGAGCCGGTAATAACTCCCGGAATCGTTCATCTCCGTACAAGCAGTGTTTGGTAATTTAATTAACGTTGTCTTTCAGTAACGGTCGTGCCGCTAGTTAGACGCAGTGGATGACGACGCTGCCCCATTAACGCGGTTCTTAAGCCCGGATTCACCGCTAAGGAGTTTATATGCGCGCGGGCGGCGGTGTCCGTCTGCAGTCCGCCGACTCGTTGCCTTGGTTACTCGTTGTCAGACGCGCGAGCTACTTTCCTTATGCTTATTTTTGTAACACTGAATTTAAAATTAATACCTTAGACAGAGCACCGTTTGGCAGAAAATGCATGTATAAGCGCCGAATACACGTACTCGGAGACATGGTAGCTGCTAATTTTGCTGTGCAACTGGTTAAGTTGGAAAACGTTTAACCGATGTGTGATGCATTTGGGATGCGGAGTTTCCCTGAAGCAGCTTAATCGGTTTAAACGTGTTTCTTTTCAGGAATGCAAATGATACCTGTGATGATCCTGACGCCAGTGACTTGGACTGCTTAAGGAGACGAGAGTATGATGAAGAAAATACTCAAATTTAGCAAGAAACGGAGAGGTTTCTCCCCGAGTTCGTCTGATGCCGGGAGCATTTTATCAGTAGGATATGAGATAAAGGAAAAAGACTTGGGAAAGGTTCATAAGGCTGCGTCTCTGGGTGACCTGAGCAAACTGAAACAGCTTGCAAAAAAGAATGATTTAAACCAACTGGATAAGGAGAACAGGTAGGAGAGCCTTAAGTCAAATATACCAATAAACCTGATTGGGATGGTTACAATACTGCATAATGTTCTGTAAATTTGAGGGGCTGAATGATTATTGCACAGATGGAAGCCACAGAAGCATATACAAAGCATTACTAACTAGAATCTATTATGCTTTTTATTGCACATACAGAACTTGGGTACCTTGCATTATTACTTAAGATTGAAAGGGGGTGATATTGTCACTCGTCCTAGTTTGGAAAGCGGTGACCGCAGGAGCTCTCTACCATTTTGACTTCTTTTATAATTGAGAGTCATGAGTCGCTTTTACAAATCTTGATTTGATTATTATCACATGAATCAGTATTTTCTTGTACTCTTATTAAATTGACAGCATGATGCAACTGCTTTTCAGAATTATTCAAATAACAGTGGATGCTTATTTCACAGAACTCCTCTGCATATTGCTTGTGCATATGGGCATACGGATGTTGTTCTGTTCCTGGTGGAAAACAAAGCCAAGCTGAATTTATGTGACAATCAGAATCGATCCCCACTGATGAAGGTACAAACATCAAATCTCAAATAAGCGATGACAAAGATTTTAACATTTTAAATTGACCTGTTATTGAAGTAATATATAAAATAATTATTGACACAGTATTTCATTTTTGGTCCCGCCATTCATCTGTTGTATTATAATAACATATCTATTGAATTATAATAACTTTAACTATATTAACTTATCTAACTATGGAAACCTGGACCGGTAGTGTTTTCCGACCTGGTTCCGGACCCCCAGACAGTCCACATTGTGGGAGGGAGCAAAAATGTGCAGTGTCTGGTAGGGAGCTGGGAGAGACCAAACATGTAAACGGACTGTCTGGGGGTCGCCGAGGACCAGGTTAGTAAACGCTGATCCAGAGAGTAAAACACAAGACATGAGGACAGTATGGATTGAGTGCAGCACTGGAATCTCAGTACGCTCACATATATGGATTTTAGTCTAATCAGAGTACTTACAGGAAACCCACACACATGAGAACATGTAAACACTACCCCACACACACATACAACTGAGTTTCTGAAATAGTGCAGCAGATCACATTACTATATGGCTAAAAATATTAATGTGACTTTTAAATGATTGGAATATCACTTCTGAATCGGTGAGAAGGTCAGTTGATCCATTTTTATGTTATAAGATTCAGATGAAGTGGGAAATTCTCAGCTGAAGCTGAGCTTAAATGTGAGAATTCTTGGACGAGGGACGCTCATGTGGTCTTTGTGGGCAGGCAGTGCAGTGTCAGCAGGAGACGTGTGCCACCGTCCTTCTGGAGCACAGTGCTGACCCCAACCTGGTGGACATCAACGGGAACACAGCCCTGCACCTGGCTGCCCTTATCCCATCAGTGCCCTTGGGTGCACAGCTGCTGGAACATGGTGCCAACATCAATGCCCATAACAAGGTATGTACCACAAGGTCTCCTTACACGCATGCAGTTCCTCATGGGTGGAACATGGCTTTAAATACTAGCATTTTTTCAGGATGGATGCACTCCTCTGATCCTGGCAGTAACAGAAAATCACAGTGAGATGGTAGAGTTTCTCCTTAAGGAAGGAGCTGACGTCAATGCTAAGGACCAAGGGAAAAGGTTTGTGTGATTTCAGTGAAACTGTAATTTAATGCATAAGCTAAATAATTAATTGAATTAGACCTATTCCATATGCTACATTTAGTTGCTGAGTGGCTTCCGTTTCTTGCCAGTTAAAATAAGTGGAAATGCAGTGCTTTGTAGCTGAACCAGCAAATATGAGGCCCTTTCCTTCTGAAGTTCAAGAACCTAGTCCCTGGGTCATTTCGACCAGGAACTTTATAGTTCTTGGCCACTTTCATGTTTTGCTTTTGTGCATTGCGATATAATACATACAGCACGCAGACAGGGTCAAGAGGTTCACGTACTGTTCAGTAAAACTGAAGAATGGCAAATGTGCATTATTATGTGCATTATGGTTCCATACGTGGTGGATCCAACACCTCAGAAACAGACACAATTCTGGGATTTCCACACAGTACAGTGTCAAGAGTTACAGAGGATGGTATGACACAGAACAGAATAGTGATGCTTAGAATGGAATCGTGATCCCACTTGGTTGAAGCTTTGCCTCAAAGAATTCAGGCTACTCAGGGTTTCTACCTGGTACCAGGCTAGTGTACCTAATGTAGGGGCCACAGATTGTGTGTTCTTGTATGCTGTCTACACCCTGCATGTAACCATTAAAATTATTTTTTCTAAACTGCACAATTTTTCCCATTTTAGGACATCCTTAATAATTGCTGCCTGTAATGGACAAATCAGTATGATTCGCCTTCTTTTGGCGAACAATGCAGATATAGCGATAAAGGATGAGAAAGGATGGACATCTGATGACTATGCAGTTATTAACGGGCACCATGCGTGAGTATCAGACAAGATGACATGTGCTGTACATTTGTTTGCTTGGGCAGGTGCTGGTCGTTTTGGCAAAGCACTCATCTTTCAACTGGTATTGCATCACTAAGATCACACTCTCATGTTGTGTTTTTTAAAATTAATTTATACAGCTTAACAATGTCTTCTGTTCTGTGTTGTAATTTTATACTGAAATTAATTTGTATTTAGCTTAATTTATACTACAATTTTACCAACTTGGCGGGGCGGGGGGTAGTACGTCTGCACTCCCAGCCCCCATGGCACTGCCCAATGGCAATATGATTACACCGCTGACCATGGATTTGAACCCACAACCTTCTGTAACCCAACAAGCTGCATGCCACCCCTGCAGATTATGCCATAGAACTTAGCGCCCAGATGTTACATGTTGTTTGCACCTCAGATCTTTTGTAGAACTGTTTATTTTTGCTTTTCAGTTGTTCCCATTTGATAATAGAACATGGGACCAGGAGGAGGTGCCAGCAGTCGCCCTCTTTCCCTGGGCAGAGCAGGCAGCACGGGCCGGTGGGCAGCCCGGGGGGGGAGGGCGAGGCGGCCTTTTCCCTGGGGAGACCAGCTTCTAACAGAGATGGTAAGAGACAGTCAAGACGTGCCGCTGTTCCTCACTGTGATTGTTTTTTTCCATGCTGCACATGATCATTTCTTTACATAATCAGTTCTTTTCTATGGAAACTGAAAAATCAGTCGTGTGACAGTTCAGCTCAAGTTAGTTCTATTTAAATTATTCCCTGCGTATCTCAATCATTTGGCATCCCAGTCACGTCGTTTTAGCTGCTGTCACGTCTGTAAGGCTCTCGTTTCCTTATTTATTTAGCTTAGTAATGTCAAATTATCTAAGTTCTTATCTCCACTGCAGTTAATTTGCAGTTAGCTCAATTAATTTATGTTGCAGTGGATGAAAAGAGTTTACACTGAGGTTGCATTGTGTTATTTTTCTCATTGCATTTTAAGTGTTAATCCCCATTTGTTTGTATCATCTAACCCTCACGCGTATCCTCTTGGCTGGATCTAGAGCTGCACCTTGCAGGAGCAAGTGAAGCAGGGAAAGGTATTGGAAACAATAGGAGGCATAGATATAGGGGTACTAGAGTGGAGACCATGCCCTACACACTGGGTGTTTGTTGATTTATATTAAATGAGAATTGTGTGCAACAATATGCCAGCCATTTCATATTATATACTGATTCATCCTGTCCATTATGGTTGTAGAGCTTCTGTGAGGTATTTGCCATTCAGTTGAGCAGAGTTGTGTTTGGGCTTTCCTTATTCTCATTGTTGGGACAGCAAAGTTAGCCCCCGCTTTTTGTAATCCCAGCTGAAAATGATTCTAGTGATATGCTTTGAATTTCTTACCCCACATTATATAGGTAACATCGGAATTTGTTTTTTTGTTTGCAGTTGATGATAATTCACAAGTAGAATCCATCAGTAGGTGAGAAAATGCATTTATGACATTTTGTTTGCTTCGATGATTTTGCTTCTCTATGTCATGTGCTTGTGATGTATATCAAAAATACTTTTTCTAGGGCATCTAAATCCGCTGCTGGAGAGTCGTGGCTTTCATCAGATGAAGATGATGGCTTACAGTTGAGCCTAAAGGTGCTGAGCTTTTGCGTTGCATCATCCACTGACACAAACTGGCTTATTAGTTTACTAATTAATCTGCTTGCTGTGTTCACACAGAAACCACAAAAGGTAAACCTGAAGAAGCTCATCAGCTCTTCAGAGAAGGGCAGAAAAAAGGGTAACTATCAAAAGAGTGCAGACTTTCATATTCCGAGGTTTCCTGGGTTGCAGTATAACGTGCGCGGTTGTGTAGCTGCAGCAGACTCCAAGTCGGGGAGTGAGCGAGAGTCTGACGCAGAGAATGACGACAGAGCCGAGAGGGACTCGCCCCCCCCTGAGACTACACCCCCCCTGAGGGGCAGCGTCCTGCCCTCACCATCGCCTTCGCCCGCCCCCTTTTCCAAACCACCCCAGATGACATCCATGCTGCTCCATAGATCCAGAAAGGTAGCGTGTCCTGAACACATTTCTCTTCCTCCTTTCCATTTTTAGAATCTTTATTTTGGGTCTGAAATTTTTTTGAATTAGTTCTTTCTTTGGGGTGTTTTTAAATGCCATTTGGGATGGGTATTTGCTCATAAATATGAAGGTCAGTTAAGAATATTATAGAAATATTAAAAAAAAGATAAAAATGAGAATAATAGTATAACAAAATAGTAAAAATCCTCTCTTGTTCAATTATACCTATATACATACAGTACATACAGTACAGTATTTGGCCATGCAGTATCAAACTCTGCATTAAAGTCAATAAGTCCTCCAAGCCAGCTCTGCACATATGTTATGCATTTATGAGTCACTAAACTTCCTGCATGTCCTCTGCAGCTTGTGTGAAACTCCCATAAAACTTCCCATTTCATTTCTTATGCCAACCCTGTGATATATCGAAACAGTTTGTAAACTGGAACGTAGGGGGCGCTTTATGTGCATCCTAGACTACGATGGAACTTAGGCCACTGGTTCAAGAATGACTGTCTCAAACAGCCACTGGTAACTGTAAGCTTGATGTGCTTCCAGAACAAGCTGGGGGGTATAAGGCCTGCTCACTGGAGGTGAGACGGCTATCAAAATACTAATTCAGGGTCTTTCAGATGAGCCGAGAGCATTTTGAACAGATTGAGGCCTGCCTTCATCTGTGTATGTTAGCCTGATAAAAACATAATGATGGCAATTTTTATGATTCTTCCTTGTCAAACATTTAATTTAGACATGCATCTGAGAGCATAAGAGAAAGTATTTAAATATTTAAGCAATATGACAACATGTTACATTTTACTTGTATTGTAAGTCTGACACAATCTTCCACTTAACACAGGAGCTTCATTAATCCCAATGTATTGTGTTTTTCAAATAGGAAGAGGATTCCACAGATGCAGATTGTGAGGATGAGGAGGATGAAGACAGCAAAGAAGAGGAGTTAGGCCGGGTTAAGGATGAAGTGCTGCACAGTGAACATTCGCACGATGACAGCGAGATGAATGACTTGCCAGCACAAAAGAGAGGTGAGCGGGAGAAGCTGAGATCTTCCTGGTTGTGTTTATTGGAAAGTCTAAGTGCATTTTGTCAGGGAAAAGATTACCAGAAGCCTTTGACGGGTGTGGGGGGGGGG
>JAODUD010000001.1:10273317-10285915 GCA_026784285.1 Stomatorhinus walkeri | reverse complement strand
TCCAGAGTGGGGCCTCTGTCAACATGGTGGCAGTGGACTCCATCACCCCTCTGCACGAAGCCTGCATACAAGGACAGGCACAGTGTGTGAGGCTGCTGCTGGACGCGGGTGCACAGGTGAGAGGAGACAGGGACACACCCCCACCACACAGGTGACAAGGAGAAAGACACACACCTCGCACACCTGTACAAACTTGAGCCTGGTAGGATAATTTAAAAAGGTAGAGTTTGTGGGGCTGCCCCCTGCAGGTGGACGCGCGAAACGTCGACGGCAGCACCCCGCTATGCGACGCTTGCGCTGCAGGGAACCTGGAGTGCATCAAACTGCTGCTGGAACACGGTGCCACCATCAACCCAGCCCTGACGTCTCGCACCACCTCACCACTACACGAGGCCTGCATGGGGGGTGGGACCTCATTTCAGCTTCTCAGTACTCCGGCTCCTTGAAAAGCCCTACTGTCAATGAGTAATGAAACAGAGAATGTTAAGAGTTTTGCATTCCTTGTGTGCAGCATGATGCCAACCCGGGTGTATATGCGAGGTTAGGGTACACCTGCATGTGCGTGTTCAGGGGTGTCATTATTCTCCACTTCCAAGTTTGTTTATAATAATAATAATATTACATTGTTCACTAATAATCGGACGTGCTTTTATGTTCAAAGGTTGTGATGGGTGACTATAGTCTCTGTGGAAACTGCATGTATGGTCAGGGTGAGTCGGCCCTGAGGTTGGCTGACTCCCGCCCACCCGTGCATGTGACCTCAGGTAATCCGGACTGCGTGCAGCTCCTCATCACGGGGGGGGCGCACCTGGAGGCCTACGAGCTGTACTCCGGAACCCCGCTGCACGTGGCATGTGCCAATGAGCAGGTGGAGTGCGCCAAGGCTCTGCTCAAAGCAGGTGAGGGTGCAGCAGAAGCATAGGGTAGGGGCGCCCCGACCGACTTCTGGTGCCAGCCGACCTGAGCATAACATGATCGTGTTCCCCAAGGTGCCAAGGTCAACGCTGCCCGGCTCCATGAGACGGCTCTGCACCACGCAGCCAGAGTGAAGAACATGGATCTGGTGGAGATGCTGGTGGAGTTTGGAGGGAACGTGTACGCCCGGGACAACCTGGGCAAAAAGCCCATCGACTACACCAGGCCGGGGTCCCCCACAGCCGCCTGCCTGCAATTCTATGAAAGTATGTTATTGTGTTAAATGGTTAATGGGTACACTCGAGGATGCGCGAGCCAAAAATAGCAATATAAACAATACTGAAAGTAATTTGGATCATGTAAATTGATATGACATAGAAATAACAGTGTTGTTCGTTATTTGTTAGTGCGAGTGCATCGTATGTCTTTATAAGCTTGGGGATGTAGCTAAGTGGTAGAGTGCAAACTTTGCATGTATGAGGCTCTGGGTTCAAACCCTGACTTCAGTGCTGATGTTTTGTCGGCAGTGGTGGCTTAATGGTTAGGGAAGCACATTTGTAATAGAAAGTTTTAAATCCCCAACCAGCAATGCACCACTGAGGTACCCTAAGCAAGGTACCGCCCCCAAGCACTGCTCCCCGGGCGCTGAATAATTAGCTACCCCCTGCTATGTCACATATGGGTTAAATGCAGAGGACACATTTCGTTGTTGTGTGTTGTGGTGTGTCAACAATGACCACTGATCACTAAATAATACAAAATATTTTTGCTAAAAAAAAAGAACTAGGATCTACTCATCTGGCTCTCACATGTTGTCGTCTTTGTGACCCTGCCTCAGAGTAAATTTTTACGTTTTCAGTCCCGTCATTTTTTGCGTTTTTAATAATGGGTACAAGTATTGATCGCTAGGGAATCTCTTGCCCCTGAACAACGAATGTGAAGCTCGGTACTGTTAAAATAACGTAACTGACCACTAGATGGTGCTCAAGAGCTTCATATGACATGAGGTTATGTTTTGCTTTTGTGGAATTCTAATATCCCATAAGCCTTTGCTGTCTCCCCCCTTGTTTTGCAAGGCACACCCCTGAGTCTTCAGCAGTTGAGCAGGGTGTCTCTGAGGACAGCGCTGGGCACAAGTGCACTGGAAGCTGTGTCCAAGCTGAGCGTCCCCAGCAGAATCATTAAGTACCTCTCCTACTGCTGACCCAACACTCAGCTCCACCAGCACAAATTTAGCCACATTCAGCTATAATATGTACACAGAGGATCACAAACCCATTAAGGGAGACAGTGGGAGCAGGGGCTGGCATCTAGGAGTAGTAAGTGAGAAGCATCAATCCCATAATGCAGCATTCTTCCCAGATTCTGTGCCCAATGAACCTGCAGGCTCCCAGTCAGACACTAGTGGGAGGAGCAGAGTGCTTCCTGGCCAGAATAGCACCCCACTGCAGCCAGGTACTAAGTGACAGAGTTTCACACCAGCACACCTGTTGCTATGACAGAGGACTGCAGGACACTCAAAATAAAAGGGTTTGTGGCATGTCGCTCAGAGTGAAATAGCACAGACGCTCTCTAGACACCCCTGCTGTCCTTTCTAAACCCCCTACACGGTCCTCTTCATTTTTATGTCACCTTGGCAGTGGATCAGTGAGAAGATTGTAAAAAATGATGAGCCTGTCCCATAACTGCCTCTGTGGTTTGTTGTATCCACTGAATTTAATTGTTTTAAAATCTGTCATTTTAACTGCTGTTGAGTCAAGTAAATATTTGTTAGAGGAAGTAATTTTAGTTATTTCGACATTTTCCACAATCCTCTGCTGGCATGCTGGACTGATCAAGGTCACACCGGTAAATTATTGATATAATTATTCAGCAAGCAGGCATCTTAATTCAAAACAGTTTATCTGGGTCTTTTTACAGCAGGCATTTCCTGTTTAGCATTCAGGTTTCATTGCTCGTGCAGCTAACCTGGCCGCCTACCTCCTGGTCCGCGTCCACATCTCACCCTTACACGCATCTTTGGGGCACTGCACGGCCTCCTGGTGTCAGCTGACATCAGCATGGTGAGGCGAGAACGTCACTGGCATGTGGAGATGCTCAGGTGTGCGGTAGCATACAGTTTGCTGGGGTGGGGGGGGGGGTCAGTGTGGAGAGCAAGGAGCTGGGGTCTAATTACTCTCCAAAATGGTTCTTTTAACGAAAATGGGATGCATCGCTTGTTTAGTAATAAATTGTTCACGAGACATGAAAAGGTCTGAAGTTTTGGCAAGGAATTGTTGTTTTCCAAGAGCAGCCACATCCCATTTTAATCAGGGAAAGAGATCCAGCAGGAGACCAGAACAATGCAAGAGGTTCCTGTTCATCTCCTGGTAAACGTAGCCTGGAGCCGGACTGGCCCTTCGACAGTGAAGCCCACGAGACACTCAAGGACCACAGCCTCTCCCCCCCCCCACAGGCCACAAGATCTTCTCCAGCACTCACCTACACCCCCAAATCACTCACCCAGAGACATAAAACTCATTATTACAATATCAGGCTAAAAACTCCAAAGAAAGACCGCCCCCCCTCCCCCAAAATACTAACCCACAGATGTCTCTCAAAACATCGGATACACAGATAGCACACTGCACCATGTCTATAATAGTTAAGCCCCTTTAAAATGAGACCCCACACAGATCCCAGGCATGCTAGTGTCAGGATTCACAATCACAGCCACATCAACTTCAACATACCGGTACCAATAAACCCCACCTATAGAGCCCCAAAATTCCAGACCTAACAGTGTTAACTCCCTCCTACCCATAAAGAGCTGTTAAAACCAAAATATCTCCAGTACATCTACCATCACACCCTGTTTATCTAACAGCAGCTCCATAGGTGAGATGCCTACACCTCGTCTTAATATAACACCAGGCGTGTCCTCGTGATCCAGTTTACTCTGTTCAAGCCCTTACACAAATACCCTCAGTCACAGGCAGCCCCCCACCAGGGGCATTGCAACTGGGGGGATGGAGGATCAGGTACCCCCCCCCCCCAATATCAAACGCTGTCCTATGCCATTGGCCCCTGTCCTGGCAAAAAAATGATAAGAAGTCTTAATTTATTACTGTGTATAGTTATACCTGGTGCTTTTTGTACATTTGCACTGTGCAAAAGTCAGTCAAAGAAATTATGTTTGGTTGATCTTTATGTTGGTGTTAAACTTCTATATGTGTGTTTTCAAGGGATGTCAGCTAATTTATTTCCAAACCTCTCCCACTCTTAACAGGAACCATGCCTTATATGCATATATATTTGTTGACTCGTATTATGCTTGGCTAATTAATAACTCATCAAATTAAGTTAATTAAAAGTGAGATGGTGCTGAAATTTAATACAGAGAATGGCTGAGGTGCCCCAGTGGGCCAGTTTGGGAACCAAAGCGGTGTTCATCTAGCCAACAAGGTGTCTGTAACTTTTTGAAGAACAGAAGAAATTCCTGTTATTTTTTATTCATTGTTTATATTCTGACCGAATTGTGTTTTTCTCAGCAAACATGCACTTCCTACCCAGATATTGTCTTAAATGTTTGCTCTGACTACCTAAGGCGTTTGCCCAGCAGTGTGTGTCACATAACATATTTCTTTTTCAAATGTTATTTTTTTTGGAATCACTGTTGATCAATGTGGTTTGTGTTCTGTGCCATGATTTTATACATTTGGCAAAAATATTTAAACGAAAAATGAACAAAACTGAAACAATAGCATGCATGGCCTTCCGTGGCTGGGGCTGTCATGTAAACACCGCTTGGAAATGCTGGTGATGCTCAATGGAAAATGCATATACACAAAATAAAAAATTAGAAATCTTCTATTTAATTTCTTTTTTTTGGGGGGGAGTGGTTTAAGAACTCAAAGGCAATGTGAGTTTGATTCACTACCATTCTTGTTGCTTTCCAGTGTCTATTCTGTTTTTGATGCCACCTGCATTTTGAAATCATGATCTGTATCTTCCTTGAACTGAGTGCCTGAGTCACCATGAATATGACGCTTTGTTGGGCTCCGCTGGAGGTTAGCCTGATCTGTGTCTATCACGCCGTCATGGTGCTAACAGACCTGCCCTGTGGGGAAACAGGTAAACCTTTCACTCCGTGGCGTCTTTCTCCCTGTGAAAACAACAAAACTGGGAGAGGACTGTTGAGTGATTCATACTCGTTCGGTCGGAGGTTGTTTTACTGCAAACAGACATGCTTCAAAGCACAGGTTTACCTGGGCTGAAGCTCAGGGGCCTCTGACCATTTCAAAATGCCTCTGACTGCAAGCTTTGTTTTCTGGGGCCTTATGTCTCAAACAGTGCCGTTAAAGCTCAGTTTGACATGGGAAGTCAGGTCACTGACCACAGGATTTGGTGTGAACGGTATTGGGGGCGCGGGTGCCTGTGGGGAGGCTGAGGTCTCAGCATCTGGCTGGATCTCTGGCATGTTGGCTGGCTGGTTTTTCTGGTGATCCATGGCGTGGATTCTCATCTTCATATTCTCGCTCAGGATGAGACCCCCCCACTCCCACCGGCCACACATACACCTTACGTTACAGCCATGACGTCTGCTCTGTCTCCTCCTTTTGGTTTTCTCCTTTCTGGTTATAGTGTTTCTCCTAAATATACACTGAATCTTCTTCTTTTTATCCTGCTTTGACTCACTGAGAAAACGCTTAATTTTCTGATGAATATTATAATTGTTGCAACATAAATTTCCATGACTTAAAAACTGTACTCCTGCTTTGTGCTGTAAGATCTTGTGATGTAGGGTTTCAGTTTCCTATAAACTTCCCTTAAAGATTCCATATGCTAGCAGATGTGTCATCACCAAACCTGCTGTACATTTTGTGTGTCTGAAAGTAGCCTTAGCATGGGGTGTTGATTCTGTATGAGTGTGTGTGTGTGTGTGCGTGTGTTCGGGGAGGTAATCAGTACAAGTAAAGTCAGAAGAGTTTCTGACATATCAATTATAGTCACTTTAAGATGTAACCTGCTTCCAGAAGGCTCTGTTCTGCCAGGAAGGTAAATTACAAGTATTGACATTAGGCTTGTTCAAAGCCACGCCCACTCCCCAATCTGCCAGCTTCACACTCCAGACATCGGGTCGTGTGCAAACGTCATGTGTGGTCCAGTTTCAGCTCTGGGCTGGCACAGCCCAGCCTGACTCGCTCAGCCATCTTCAGTCAGGGGCCAATGCGGACTCTCATATAAATCAGTAGTGTTACTGTCATCCTTCTTCCGATTAAATTTTAAAAGCAAATACACTTGGTAAGACACCACTTTTGGAGATCATACTCATAAAGATCATGTTAGATGAGTTGAAATAGATGAGTTGGTCTGGTTAAGTAAGATTAAATATCATGTTAATAGCAATTGCAGATTTGTTTTTCTGGTTGTGGAGGTTCGAATACCGTGTTAATAATCTAGCTGTATTTGTTTGGTGGGGTGAGGGTAAATATCGTGTTATGGTTTGTTCACGGTGGCGTGTGAATTTAAGCGCCTTTTTCTGCTAAACATTGCGTGAACTCTGGCTGTAAAATCACGCTGCCAGCACAGAATGTTCCTGTCTGTGTTGATGTTTGTGTTTTGTCCTGTCTTCTCTTCCTGAAGCCTATCATTGAGCCCCTTGGCATTTCGCTAATTGCCAGGTGTGGTATCTTGCTTGGGCGGCTATTTTGCAGCATTTTCAATCCAGCTGACTCGGAATGATGCTTAAACCAGATTAGACCAAAGTGAGCACTGAGATGTTTTATGAAAGATTGCAAAAAACACATGCCTTCTGCACATTAATACAGAGTAGGGGTAAAGGTCACTGAGGGGTCAGTACCATGTGACCGGCATGCTCTCTACAATCAGTCATTCAACAGACTGTTTTATCCATAATGCCTTACATATATCCATAGTTTATCTTATTGCACACAGTTACCAAATAAAAAATCTGATATTATAGTGAGTGCTGTTTGTCTGTCTAGGTATGAACCTGGAGTCTATCAGTGTCCAAATTTGTTACTGTTGAGCTATCTGCTGTTTTAGCTACATAAAGAAGCAATGGATGGATGTCCTTGCAGGGCTTTTATGGAGAATAAATATTTTTTCCAGTTACTGTCACGTTGACATGGTAACAGGTCAGCCATTTCACCCATCACCTCTGGGAAGTGTATTGGTTAGTGTGAGTACAAAAACTTATCCAATTAGTTATCCATGAAATTAAATATTTACTTGAATTAAATGGATTACTCCCTCCGTTTAGCACAATAGATGGCCTTGTTTTAATCTTGGGGTAATTGTGGCAGCTTTTCCAGATTTAATGAACAGAGAGTTTATCTTAGAACCCTTACGTGCTTGTGATGGTCTTTGATTTACAGAAGACCCCCAATAACTGACTTAATCACAGATGATCCCTGAAGTTTTCTTTTTTTGTTTTTTTTTGTCATATTCATAAATCCCATGTTCCACAATCTCATTAATGTGTGGAACATTGAACCTTGACCTCCTTCCTGGACCAATCACCTGCTGACACCTGTGAGGTCAGGTCTCATCCCCATTGAATAGGATTTACTTAGGTGATTACCCAGCTGGCAATGCCAAAAAGAGTTTTCATTCACTTCATCTTCTCAAGGTTGTGCTGGTTCATTGGTTCATAAAACAACAAATAATAAAGGAGCTAAGCATGTGTCATGTCCTGCACACCTCACCCTCCTGTCCCCTCCCTAACATGGCCCTGATGAGCCACGTCTGGTGCTTCTTACCTCTGTTAGTCCTTGTATTTAAGTACCTGTTTGTCTCATCACAAAGTTCCCAGAATAACCTTTTAACAGCAGAAGGATTAAAAAAAAACTGAAGGATTAAACCTGAGGAGAGGAAAAACTGTTAGTCATTGGTAAAAAGCAAAGATACATAAACCCCAGCCTGAGCAAAAAACCTCATTAGCTGCCCCTGCACTGCCCCTGCACTGCCCCTGCTGGAACTGCCCAGGTGCATTATGGTCATAGAAAGCAGGGTCCAGGCATAAGTGGAGAATGGGTCATGCAGCCAACTCTCCATATCATGCGGAAACTGTACCTTGAGCTACAAATATTTGTGCAACCACCAGGTGAGTCATGGGCCTGCGGTTGGGTATCGATGAACCTGGTGCTCGAAGCCATTGAATATCACCGCGGCTTTCTGTTGAGGGCTAGTGTCCTTAGCATCTTGGGAAATGAGGTAATGTCTAGACATTCTGCAAATGGGCTGCCTTGAGAAAGGAGCACACACATGTATATAATATTGTTATTACAAGTGTAGCTTCTCGTGCCCAGAGCTGGACCCCTTCCTTGGCCCTGAACAAACACCATTAATACAGCGGCGGCTTCCGGCCCTGGTTCTGTTTCACACATGCCTGCGGTGGAGTGAGAGTTTGCCAGCATCCTGACTGAGGCGACAGCCATAGATTCCCGGAGTTTTTGGAATAAAGGGTGACAGTATGGAACGGCAAAAGAAGAAAGGTGAGTATTAAAGACACAAAGCAGGCCTCTGTTAGCACTGACGCTCCTCCCAATTCTCTACCCCCCCCCCCCCCAATAAAGTCACATAGCGAAAATGTGACACTGAAGTGTCGAATGATAGCAAAATGGCACTATTCTTCAGCCACACTAACGATGCTCTTTTCCACATACAGTTGGGGCTCTCTGAAGCCGGCAGACATCTGGGACATATTTTACATGGCAAACTGTGAAGTTTATTTCCGTACAGAGAATAGTTTGCATGCTTATTTGCAAGACCAATTTATATGTGTCTCCGATTTTCTGCTCTACCCATTTAAATGCATCGTGCGAGTAGGACATCCACTGCATCCTGCTAAATGTGAGATAAACACAGGATGCAAATGGAAAGAGGGGTTTCAATCACTGCAAGGGGCTGAATTGTGTGTGTATGGGGGGGGGGTGGGGGTTGGGGGGTGGATTCAGTCATGTTTTCAGTTACGGTTACATAACAGCCCACAGTTTCTGTTTTCATAACTCCTTCGAAATAAATCAAAGACCGAAATCCACATCAGAATGCAAACTTCAAAGGCTCTGCCTGTGTTGGCAACTGAATCCAGTCTGTTCACTTAACTTAATGGAAGTTAAGCAGATGGAGGACCTTTCCAGTGCAGACAGCAGAAAGAGCCCTTCACTTTGTTTTCACCTTTTCCTACAAACATTAAGACGCGATATGCGGGGCTCCACCCATCAGCACATCATACGTTGTTTGTTTTTCCAACTCTCTAGTTTCTTAAAACGACGCAACATGTTCCAGATGCTCCAATCCATGACGAACTGGTCTGGGGTCAGTCTGTCCTTCTTGGTCCTCCACCCTCCTCCATCTGCCTGCAGACTTCCAGTGGAAAATGGAGGCTTCTGAGGAAGCCGCCACCTACCACCGTATTACAGGTGCATGAAAACCCCGGCCAGCAAGCTTTTGAAATACAGCCACCCTGCGTCCATAGCGGTGCCTTGTGTCCTCTCCTGAATTCCAGTGCGTCACGGCGGTTGGCCGCCATATTCTCCTTGGCGAGCCATGTTCCGACCACAAAATACCAGCTGGACCAAGTCCGTTGCATTGGCTGGGGGGCATAGCTACACTGAGCCGATCCAGCCTGTGTGTCTGGCTGTCCTGCATGGATCGTATTCTCCAGCTCCAGGCCTGACCAAGACTGTTGTCTGGGGAGGAATTAGGCAGGTTTCCTTGGCACTGAACTGGAGGGGTCCCAAGGAATCATTGTGTTAGGGGGGCGCAGAATTCCTTGCTATGCCCCTGGGTCTGACCCCCGACCTTAAGTAGACCCTCACTCCTAGTGTTTGCTCCCACAACGACAAACCTCCAATCCCACAAACGCTGGGTACATCATATTTCAAGCGGGCTGTACACCAGAACGGGCCAAATGTACCCTGGAAGGGCTCTGCTGTTTCTGCAAGCCTTTAAAGTCATTTAGATTCTTCCCTGGGCTCCCACTGCGGGAGACTCAGCACAGCCTGAGAGCAAGAGGCCGCAAACGGCAGCTTGCAGCGGTTAATGGCAGCTGACAGTGGCTAGCGGACACCGCCATCAGTGATTGAAGGCAGAAGCCAGATTCAGAGCCATTCCCGCCTGGTGATGGGCCACGCCGTCATCTAACATTAGTGCTTTTAAAGATGGCCGTCACACTCACCGCGACGAGGTTGTTAGCGTGTTGCTGCTAGCCCCCCCCCCCCCCCCCAGGTTTTTACTCCAGTGCCAGGTGGCAGTGCCAGCCAGAAAACGGCGCTGGGATGCAGGCTGCCTGGGGGAGGGGGTTGGTGATGGTAGCTCGCGACTCCTAAAAAGGGCCCCATTGTTTTCCGGCCCCAAAAGGTATTTTTGGCAGCTTGTTATCTCCCTGGATGGACGAGTGAAAGCCAGGCGAGGGAGGCGGGTTATTAAAACACAGAGGGGAGCCCAACAAAGGCGCTGGTGCTGCCCGGCCCAGCCTGCGGGACATTCCGCCATTTCAGCCCTTGGTCAGCAGCTCCAACGATTAAAACTGAAATAAAGCTGAATTTCATACACAAAACATCTGTTTTAATGATCTTGGTCAGCAAATGTTTCCAAAGTGTCTCATAGCTGCTAGACAGCGGCAGAAGCCAAATGATGGTTATAAAAATTACACATTTTATTTATTTTTTATCCTGTTGAAAAAAAAGTCTGTTTTCTATTGTGTTGAAAAAATTCTTACAACTGGAGAAGCAGAGAAGGGCAGGAGAGCACCCCCCCCCACAGCTAACAGTGCGTCATATTATCCTTCGACCTGAGCTCAGCCCCGCTGATTTTTCTTTGCATGGATTGTTCAGGCATCCATGTACTAGGGTTTTACCAGAGGTGGACATTTCAGTCCAGAAAGTAAAAATCCAGACCAAGATTTTGTTTCAACCAGCCAGCTGAGTACTCTCAAGGTTCAAGGTTCAAGGTTGCTTTATTGTCATTTCAACAATATACATGGTACAGTACACAGTGAAATGAGATAGCGTTCCCCAGGACCATGGTGCTACATAAAAGGACTGGGACAGTACAAGAAAAACATGGGTTGCACGTATGCCACATAAGACAAGAAACAACTGTGTAAAGTGCACGTGTGCAGATATGTGCAAAAACAGTAAGTAAACAACCCGAGAGAAGTGCAACAAGGACAACAGACAATATATAAATGTGCAGCAGCTGATGTATAGCAGCAGAAACAAAAAACAAGTTATAGTGCAGCAAAAAGAAAAAAAAGTTGTAGTGCAGATCTGTGACTGACTGTGACTCTTTATGCCTAACTGATTTGTTGAAACAAAATCCTGGCTTGGATTTTTACTTTCTAGGCTTGAAATGTCCACCTCTGGGTTTTAACCAGATTAGTACATGTTAGACACTTGAGGTGTGTCTATCTGACCTTTGAACTGGACTCATATAGCCTATCCCATACATGCTTCCATTAGGACAAATTACCACTCAAAAAAAACTTTTCATTTTGAACATAAAAGAAAACACTCCAAAAGCAGATACAGATTATAGGACATTAACTCTTGTGTGGTTAGTGCTTCACTATCCACAGAGATGACAGTATAGACATGCAGCGTGAGATAAAATGGCACTGATTAGCCAGCATTAAAAAGCCGTGTCAGAATAGGAGGGTTGTGGTTGGGTCTCTAGTCCTGAAAGTTCCTGGTGTGTAGATGGTCCGCAACCTTCACCTGGTCACATGTTGTCGTGTTTCTGATGCTCATGGAAAAACCAACCATCGCTGTACAGCTCACAGTGGGGAAAACAGCAGGAACGATCATTAACTGGAACTACTGGGAAAACAGAGCCCGGTCTGGCTGGCACCTCGTTCAAATTCCCCACTGAGCTGTCCTAAATCCATATCCCACATGCATGCACACCACAGAATCCCATATGCTTTCCGTATTTGACTCTCCACTTATCCAAGTTTTTACAATCGTGGTGAGCCTGTCATCTATCCAATGAGCAGTGGCGTCGGAAGGAGTTCGACATTTGGGGGGGGGCATTTATATTGTCACATTTAAACTATGACTAATGCTGTTTAGGGTACAGTTTCATATCTAAACATAACCAAAAAGAGAATTGATTCGTATGATAAAAATGAGTTTGATACAGGACTACAGTCGTTTGGTATGTGTTTAGTCCTCATGCCCTGCACGCGGAGTGAATCAGCCTCAGTAACACGCGGATACATAATAATGGATAAAGAACATGCTCTTAATCATTTATAATTTTTTTTTGAAGGGGCAGTCTGCTGATATTGGGGGGATGCTCCCCCCCATTCCCCCTTTTTCCGACACCTCTGCCCAGGAGGCTGTGGATGCCCTGGATGGGACGCCGATCTGTTGCAGTTCAACCTGCTCTTTTTTATTATCCATTTGCTGTTGCATCTTGCTAAAATGAGCCTTTCATTTCCTCTGGATCCTCTCGTATTTTACCTGTACTGCGGCTATTTTAAGCACAGTCATCCCCTCACTTGAATCTCCACTCTGCTGAGGAAAGTGCCCGTCTTCACGTCTCTCAAACCGTGTCACGTGGTCTTAATGGGATTCCCCATTTTGAGCGCTTATATAATGTGATGACAGACTTGATTGTCGTTCGGTTGGTTTGTGGAATGAAGGAAGCTCGGGGGGGGGGGGGGGGGGGTTCC
>JAODUD010000001.1:10201402-10220929 GCA_026784285.1 Stomatorhinus walkeri | reverse complement strand
ATATATGTACACACATATATACATATACATGCATACATACACATAGACATGTGTGTGTACAAAAACATTTTTTTAAATCCTAAAACTTTTACATGCCATCAATAAATGACTACTCAGATATGTAGATGGGTTCGCATCCCACAAAACTCTGCTGTCTAACCCCACGCCATTACTATATCTTGTTTTTAGGGGCACTGCTCAGGCAACTGACCGTGAGCAGATTCAGTACGGACAGAAGGGGAGTTTGGGTTCACGTGCTGAGATTCCAGGAAGCCCTTCCCCTCAGACACACCCAAAGGCTGTTTCCAGGAAAGGAAACGCCCAACACAGTGATGGCTATTTGGTTCAGCGCAGTTTCTACCAAACAGTACCGGAAAGACACTGACGCATGTGTGCAGACGCAAAAACACAGAGACGAAGACACACACACACACTCTCTCTCTCTCCGACACACACACACTCTCTCTCTCTCCGATACCACACACACACACACTCTCTCTCTCCCCGAGACACACACACACACTCTCCCCATGACACACAAACACACTCTCTCTCTCTCCGACACACACAAACTCCCTCTCTCCAAGACTACACACACACACACTCTCTCTCTCTCTCTGAGACACACACGCACGCACACACACACACTATGTGTGACCTCTCGTGGCCCATTCAAAACAACAGGCTACTGCTGCACACATTCAGAGTAAATTACCATGATTTACTGCTCCTGCTCCCAGCGGGAAAGAACTGACCGCAGTGCTCCAGCAAAACCAGTTAACTGTGTCCTGACCAGGGGACCACAATTGTCATCAGGAACAAGCGTCCCCTTCATGGCGGCCGGGGGAGCAGTGATACATCTGTGTGGCGTGTGACATGTCACCGTGCCATTCCTTGGAAGGCCTTTCAGTAGGTGACCGTTTGACCACTCTGCCAACATGAATCATAGCCAGAGTCAGTCGACTCTAATCTGACACACAGGGGAGTCAAAGACAGGAAAGTTCTCATCGCAAGCTTAGTCAGATTAATCATTTTGAATAAGCCACCATCCGCTGGGCCCTGCAAAGCAACGCGATCAAACGGTCGAACTCGTCTTTCACATGGCAGCAAGCCAAAAAGAACCCGGGAAAAGCAGGCGGCGGGCTGGCATCTTTGCCACCGGGGACGAGTGCATTTACCCACCATTTAAACCACCCTGAATGCAGGCAAACAAGCACCACAACGAGCAGGATGTCACAGCGACCAACGGCTTTTTATTCATGATTAATCCAATTACAGAATAGGATTAAGATCCGTTTGTACAAAATTACATTTTTCCTTTCATAGTTAGGTACAGCATTTTCATCTCTTAGGCTAACAAAGCAGTGTCTTTGTTTAGCTCCAGATGTTGCAGTCTTCCCCTGCTCCCACAATACACTGTGGCCACAGTCTGGCAGGTCAGCACAAGCATTAGCATTATGCTAGTCAGGTCAGCATGACCATCGCCTGGGAGCCGGGCAGGCAAAGCAAGACAAGCGGTACGAGGACGGCTGTCGCCAATTAACGCACACTGCTGCCTGGGCGGCACCCCCATAATCGCGGGAAACCACATCATGTTCAATCAGGAAGAGGCTAGAAACCACCCTACCCCAGCAAGGGGCTAATATCCCATTCCAAGTATCACAGATTACATGCAGTAGATAGGAGTGAACACTGACACAGATATTTATACGTTTTTTTTCTACTTGGCAAAAATAATAAAAATAATAGTTTTATAAAATTGAAAAATGTAGTTTTTAAATTAATAAAATGTTATGCTCACAAGGTAGTGTGTTAATCCCACAATAACCACTCAGTGATAAAGTAAGGTGTGCATAACTATTTTAAGCAAAAAAAAGTAATATATTTACAAGTTTCTCCTGCTACCGGAAAATAGAGCGTTCCTATAATCTTTTGTAAGCCAAAATGGTGCAAAGCAAAGAAGCAATTACCATTAATTTAGAGAACTGTGCAAAAGTCTTAGGCAGCTATATGAAATTGTCTAAATGATCTTGGTGTTGGTGTAAAACGATAATGTTGTGCCTGTCAAAGTGTGTCGGCTTAGACATTTCAAACTTTCTGCTAAAATCACCGAGTGTTTGCAGCGAGCATCCAGTACATCCATATAATTTTGACTTGACCACTAGCACAGCTTGTACAGCTAATCAATACATCATTGACTATTTCAAGTAATTAAATTAACTAAGTGAGCTGATGGTGAAATTTAATAAATACACAGAATGGCTAAGGTGCCCTTGAGGAGACGTTTGGGTACCAAAGTGGTGTTTGTCTAGCCACCCAACAAGAAATCAGTTTTTGGAGAACTGAAGATATTTTTACTATTTTTAGTTGTGTAGCTCTAAATTTGCATATGTTCTGATGTTAAATAGTGTTTTTTTTTTTTCTGAGCAGAAGTACACTTAATACCCAGAAAAATAGCTTTAAACATTTAAATTTTTGCACAGTACTATATATAGGAAAAAAAAAATTAGGGCTCTCAGACCAAAAAAAATAGTCATATGAAATAAAACATATAACCTAAAATAACACCAACATAGAGTAAAAGCAAGAATGATACGATAACGTGGTAATAATGCCGGTACAGCGTAGTTTACCAGAATCAACAGTCATACGTCGCTTAGCGACAGATATACGTTCTGAGAAATGCATTGTTAAGAAATTTAACCATGGTGAGAACATCATAGTCTCCTTTCACAAGCCTAAATGATGCAGGGGATTGTACATCTACAGCCAAGGAAATATTAAGAGAATGCAGCACAATTTTTTGTTTCAATCATTTCTCAATATACGGCTGTGCATTTGTGAATAAAAATTTTTATTTTTTACAAACTGCAGCCTGGTTCTTCTGTTTCTCATCAAAGAACTACTTCTTCCTTGCTTTATTGGACTTCAATCCTGCTTCTAGGAGCCTGATACACACTGTCGTAGCACTGCACTTCACTCCTACATTTAATGTTTCCCATTCCTTTTGAAGGTCACTTGATGTCATTGTCCTATTAATGAGAAACTGTCAGATAAGTTGACGGTCATCTCTGGCATTAGAAAGCCACTTCCGCCCTTTACCTGGCTGGTTTCTGGTCGTTCCCAGTGTCTCCTGCTTCACCATATTCTTGTGTACTGCTGTATTAGAAATTTTGAACCTGAAAGCAACCTGCTACCCAGCATAGCCTTCTGCCAGCAGAATCAGGATTTTTAAATGCAGATTTGTTTAAAAAGAGTGGTCTCTTAATTCTATCCATGGCTATGTATTTGGCTCGCTGATAAACAAATGCAAAATGTTATTTTTGCTTTACTCCTTTTTTTGTAAAAGCAAAATCCTCTTTGGCTTTCTCTTGGTTAAGGAAAACAGGTACTCATGTAGGTCTACCATAAAAGTGAAGGGGCGTAAACCAAACGTCTGCAAAGCAGAGGGTACCTGTACTCACTGTAGCAGGTTGCCCCCTTCTGGTGGCCAACGCTGTGACGTTTGTATTAGTGGGCGGCTCCTGGGTAGAACCATATAGATATTGGAAGGTTCCCACCCAGATCTGATTCTTTATTTGGCTTCACCCTTTCGGAGAATTTGGTGTCCAAACCAGTAAGATGTTCCATCATTTCAAATGGCTGCTTCATTGTCGGGCATCCTACACGTGCGTCAAGCTGGAGGTATGTTCTTTTATCGGGCTGGCTTTGCCGAAGTTCGGTTATATGTTGGCTAATGGGTTTCTGGTTTTAGTGTCTGAGCTTGGGTTTCTAATCCTCATCTCCTCCATTGCTGAACACCTGGTTTTGCTACGTGGTTATTTGAAGTGCAAACAATGAATGTATGATGGCTTTCATTCACCAGAAGGAAAACAATCGTCAGTGTTACTCTGAGGCAAGGTAGGCTAGGTTTTGGTATTTTAATCATTTCTAAATTGATTTGTTTCAACATCCATCCATCCATCCATCCACCCATCTATTTTCTTCCGCTTATCCGAGTGTCGGATCATGGGGGCAGCAGTCTCAGCATGGAAACCCAGACTTCCTTCTTCCCGGCCACTTCATTCAGTTCCTCCGGGGGAATCCCGAGGTGTCCCCAGGCCAGCCGAGAGACATAGTCCCTCCAGCGTGTCCTGGGTCTTCCCCGGGGCCTCCTTCCAGTGGGACATGACCAGAACACTTCACCAAGGAGGCGTCCAGGAAGCATCCTAATCAGATGCCCGTGCCACATCATCTGGCCCCTCTCAATGCGGAGGAGCAGCAGTCTCTCCCGAAAGGATGAGGAGCTCAGTCAATCTCTAAGGGAGAGCCCAGCCACCCTGCGTAGAAAACTCATTTCGGCCGCTTGTACTCACGATCTTTCGGTCACTACCATAGGTGAGGGTAGAAACGTGGATCGACTGGTAAATCGAGAACTTTGCCTTTTGGCTCAGCTCTTTCTTCACCATGACAGACCGATGCGGCGCCCACATCACTGCTGACGCCGCACTGATCCACCTGTTGATCTCCCGGCTCCATCCTTCCCTCACTCGTGAACAAGACCCTGAGATACTTAAACTCCTCCTCTTGGGGAAGGAGTCCCTCCCCGATGCGGAGAGAGCACTCCACCCTTTTCCGACTGAGGACCATGGTCTCAGATTTGGTGGTGCTGATTTTCATCCCAGCCGCTTCAATCTCGGCTGCGAACTGTCCCAGTGAGAGCTGAAGGTCGTGATCCGATGAAGCCAACAGAACCACATCATCTGCAAAAAGCAGAGACCTAATCCTTAGGTCACCAAACCAGACACCCTCAACGCCCTGGCTGCACCTAAAACTTCTGTCCCTAAAAGCTATGAACAGAATCGGTGACAAAGGGCAGCCCTGCTGGAGTCCAACCCTCACTGGGCTGTGTGTCGGATAGGTAAGCCCACTGGTCTTTTTGTGTATAACACTTGGGGGTCCTTCTTCTCTGTCCCTGAGTTAAACCAAACTGTGTCCATTGCCTTAGTTTGTTTTGCCTTAGGCTTTAGATTGCCAGACATATTGTAGGACCAGTAGGATTCATAAAAAGTGTGTTTTATTGGAATCATGTCCCTGCCTCCGTGTGGTCGACCCGGTGCGCCTTGGTCTTAAGTGGATTATCAATTAGAGATTCCTTAGGGTGAATGTCCCTCGGGTGGCATAGCTGAACACTGTTCCCCTTTCCGAGCTCGTTCCGCCACATTACATTTATAGAAGGCGATGGTGTACAGCAAGCATTTATTATCGGAGTGACCCATCAGTGAGACGTGGATTAATGTCACACCTTGAGCAGACACCATGACCCCCCCCCCCCCCTCAGTTTCCCCGAATGCTGGGAATTGTGGGAAAGGTGAGGAACAGGGGCCGGCGTGCCCAGAAACGTTACCAATGGTGCTGTCATCTCCAGCCTTGTTTCTAGTGCAGGGAACAGGTTTACTGAAAATGCCCCAGAGATGTGCCTGGTCAGATAAAGACGAAAAGAAGTGACCTAATTGTAAGGCGCCCCCTCAGTGGGGCCCTCCCTACGAAAGTGGACCACGGGCTCCAGCCAGAATTCCTCCCCAGATGTAACCATTCCTCTCCCCTTTCCGGGGGCAATGAGGGATCCTATGGAACCAACCCCAGCCCCCCCAACTGTAAGCCTTGGTTCGTTCCCTCTGGTACCACTGAAAAGGACAGATCTTTAACCCTTGACTGCCAAGCCGCCAGCCCAGTTCTGGGGTTCCTGGGTGTCCTTCTTACAAGACAAGCTGCTCTTAGGCATGAATTTTTGGACCCACATAGTAGTGGACAAACTTCCATTATGGGCCCCTTATTTACCGTGAATGACCTGGAATGATTTAATTTACAAAACGCAGTGTTGTCTCTGAGGGCTATCCCTGCCATGAGATACACAGAAAACAGTCACGAAGTGACTAACGCTGGAGTGAGCAGACCCAGATCCAGCAAACAAGGAAGGAAACCTCCCACTCCAATTACCATCTGCGCACACACGCGTCAGCGCCACCAGCCAATCACCACGTACATTCATACACAGATCAGGGCGACTGACCAATCACCAACTATATACAGACATGGGTCAGGGAAACAGATCACTGTGGTCCCTCTCCAACGACTGCCTTTTCACACTGCAGTTTCTAAAGCGATATGTACACACACACCAAGGTCACAGATTCAGCCTGTCTCTTACATGGCTTGGCCTTTTCAGAGCAGCTCCCACCTGAGCTGCGTGTACCAGGAGAGGTTGTGGTAGAGAAGTCTGCACATTTTACAGCATGTTGGAACAGACCAAAGCCCAGCATAAAAAGAAACAAAGTCTGTCAAAGCCTGCAGAAGTAGGAAAAGCCTGCAAAACTGACCTGACTATTCACTTACTGTAACCGGAGGAATCTGCATATCTCAAGAAAATTTGACATAACATACAGCCAATACGGATCGGGCCACCACGCCTCCGGTGTGGGGGATTCGGTGCAATACGGATCGGGCCACCATGCCTCCGGTGTGGGGGATTCGGTGCAATACGGATCGGGCCACCACGCCTCCGGTATGGAGATCCCAGCCCCATGGGTTGGTCTGGCTTCTGTGGAGCGAAATCTTGTCTTCTCCTGCATCTGTGCCAGAGGGTCCACATTACCCCACCTCAACTTGTGCATGGCTGTGCTGAAAGGAAACTGAGGTGCACCAGCCTCTGTGCCACTCATCATACTCACACAGGTGCCTTGGCTGGGCTCTGCCCTTCTGTTGCTGCACAGTGATTTAAGGTCATCCACAATCAGAGTTTTCCTATAGCCAGCTCATTCTCCATCTAGTTCCCACCACACCACACCGTCAATACCGACGGTCAGCTCTGATTCCATGGTGATCAGACACACCAGGGCAACACCCCACCACATGCATTTTAAGTCTTACACCTACAGCGTGGAGGCACAGAATGGCCGGTTACACATGGACTGCCTGTGGTTGCAGCCCTGCACCCCACCTTATGTCATTACCACCCACAAGCCCAGCTGCAGGAATGCTGTATCGTGATGGAGGAATGGAGATTACAATCCCTATTCATTATAACTGATTCCACATAAAAGCTCTGCCCCTGATGCAAATTCCCTTACCGCCCTTGGCACGTTTTAAGGGACAAGGGCACTCGGAGGATCCAGCTGTCTCTGGGAGTCGAACGCTGACTTCGTCCTCGGGGAAATCCCAGTGCGGGATCCCCCGGGTCACGGACTCAGCGGCAGCAGAACAGGCGTCAGTCAGCTGCCGCCAGGGACGATCCATGTTTAGTAGCCTTGCGAAACTACCAGGCATTATGGAAAATTTTTTGGTGCCTTGCTGCCTCACTCACTGCCAGCTAGGGAGAGTAAGTCAGGAATAATTTACTGTACATCTACATGAAAAACAAGACATGAAATACTTAATACACAAATTTAAACAAGAGGGATAACAAGAAAAAAAGCAAATGCAGGTATCAGCGATGGTGCAGTGCTGCCATCTACTGACCGAAGTGCTGCACCGGCATATCTGCTGTATGGGCACTATAATCAGGTGCCCTACATTGTAGAGCTTCATTGGTGGAAATCAGATCCAATGCAGACATGGAGCTGTCTGTGTGAGTACAAGGAATGTGTCAGCATCACAGATGGGGACTTGGATTGAGGGAGCCAGGTTGGATGGTGGGCATCAGCAACCAGCAGACACTGCTGCTCCTTCTGCACGGCTGGATCGGAGTCCGGGGCGTGTTTCTGCTGGGAAAGCACTATATATGGGGGGGAGGCATCAGGCCACACCCACTGGGATGAGAGGGAACATCAAGCAGGGCAGGTGATGGTCAGGGTTGGCGATCGTCTTAACACTTACGACAAAACATATGAACAAACTAATGTCTAAACAGCAAGTAAAATTCACAGGGTGGCTAAAGTCAATGGACAAACAATTACACTGGCGATGATGCCATTGTTATCTAGAGGGAGGAATGTGAAAAACTTAACGATCTAACACAATCGCTTGGTATTACAGTTCACAGTGCCAACACATGGGGTGCAGTGCAACATATTTAGATTGCCAGACCTCACCAGAGGCTCACAGAGACAACTGCCAGACTAAACCAGATGATCGCGGAGATGTTGATAAATGGTGTCAGGTCAATCTAGTGCACTGTAAAAGCAGCTACCCCCTTCGAGAGCCAACTGGCTGCCATCTGCTAAAATCGCCCAGCTATGGACTGCAGCTCACAGCTTGCAGCTCACAGCTCTGTTAATTAGGAAGTAAAAGTCTAGGGGGCTGCAACTTGTGCTAGAAGCCCTCTGGTGGTTCTGGGGATGAAATGCAGCAAGAAGACATCCTGGAACGGAGCTGTCAGCACTCATGTGTAATACTAACAGGCAGCAAAGACCCAAATGGAAACCATGGCCATAAGTGAGACACCACTACCATGCTGGGATCACAGCACAGCTGATCAAGTCACAGAAACTGGCGTTACATCCCCAATACAAGGCATTCTCATTGGCCTGCATGGCATCATGTGACTCCTCCACATGCAACATGAACAATTTTGCCAACATCCTCACAATCACCCACATTTCCTCGGTCGGTCTCTCCCCGGAGCTCATTACCCATAGTGTATTTCATCCTCGTGGGGTTACAGGCGTTCAGACGCATGCACTCCCGTCACTGACGGTCAGCACTCACCGTTCCTAAGCAACGGCAATCTCTGATGCAGAGGCAGAACCCTTCTGATCAGCTCACTGGTAGAACACTGACCTCAAACCAGTGTGATACAGGAAACTCTCTCTCTCTCTCTCTCGTCCTCATATTATTTCCTGCATCACAGTTCACTTCCCTTTCGATGAAGCTTGTCATCGCAGTGCAAACCCAGCCTATTCAGACCAAGGCGCATTGCACAGACAAACAGACCAGTGAAAACACGAGCAGCCGCACTCGAAAGGGAGGAAGAAAACAAACCTGCATTGTAACCTACTGCAAAGCTGTTTTTCATCTTCAGGAAATTAAACACCAACATAAAACCGCTGACCACGCTGACTTCTCCCCTTTAAAGCACACTTTCATCTGTGTTTCTGTCAAGGCCAGTGTCAGACTTCGCCTTCCAAACCCATGTCATTTTGATTTGAGGTCTGATGTAGATTTAAATCCTAATTTTAATTTTTTTTTTTTTTTTTTTTTAACAGGTATTTGTATAAAAGGTACTGTATATTTAAATGATCTGAAGAGAATATGCATGCAGTTAATTTTACTTAGGTGTTTAGATGAGATGATCACATTTGGGGAATTTGCTTAAAATAATAAAATACTAAGTTTACCGGCAGCCATCTGAGAAGGGGTGACCCTGGCATCTCTCTGCTGATGTTTTCTGAGGATTGCAGTAAAGATTCTCAAATGACAAAGACATCGGGGGTGGGGGGGTCATGCAGATGCAGAGTCATATCAGAGCCGTGTGGTCGGCAAATGTCTGCCACAGTGACCCCGCGACTGCCAGCCTGCCCCCCTCAGAGCGCTAGCTTAACCTTGAGTGGGGGGGGGGGGGGGGGTTTTATGCAGTGGGTGAGGGTAGATTCCAGCTGCGCAGGCGCGTTATGCAACGAGCAGTGTGCGTACGAGCTGAGGCGCTGAGAGGAGCGCAGGCCGGCATGCGAGGAGAGGAGGTGCCTTGTAGCAAACGCCGGCCTCGTCGCAAATTTGTCATCTACACCGTCACCGTCTCAGGGCCCTTTTTGACAAGCCCAGGGCTCATTTACACAGCCAGCATTTTTCTGACGCACAGCACCAAGCACAGTAATGCAGAGGCCTTGAATTAACAACTTCCTGCTCTCAACGACATGTTCATGACTCGAGCACCAGCAGCCAATCACTCCATGAAATAAAAAAGTCATTTACCGGACTGAATCACAAAGCCCCCGCACGCTCAGCTATACCGGGAACTTGGGCAAGGGTGTGACTACACTGCCCCCCCTGTGACCTGAACCCTTTTGACCTTTCACACCATGTCAATTCAAAGTGAGGACATCAGACATGATGTCCAGAGGGACCTCTTGCTGTTGGAATAGTGAACAGCTTCGCCTGAGCTGATCCCAGCTCTGATTATGAAAACTCCAGAATCTAAATTATGTAACAGCCCCCCCCCATCAGACAGACTTCCATCTGTGCTCTGGGCACACAACCTGCTGTTACAATAGAGCTTTCCAAACACTTTTGAGAGCTGCCAATCTCAGTATCATGCACCAATCACTGACAACTATGGAGAAGAGGGCTGGGGCATGCACCTGGTCTGCACCAATCATAGCCGAAGGGATAGCAGGAGCCCCACCGCAGGGAGTACTGCTACACCAATCACAGCAGGGAAACAAAGAACAGCAATAGCGAGGGGGATCTTAGCTGCGCTCATTCATTCTGTTTCCTAACAACTCCAACAGACTGCAAAGACACGATTTGGGCTACAGTAATGGCACAGTAATCATTTTCTCTCTGTTTCAGCTGTGGTGTTTGTACCACTAGCAAGCTGCCAGCACAGACCACATGGGGAGGCTCAGCCAATCGGTAAGCAGTGCTATCAGCAGGCCTAAAAGCATCCTTCAGTAGACAGCCTACATAAAGCCAATATGAGCGACATCTCACGCAGCACAGAGCCAGCGAGAGCACTGTGCACACGGCTCATTTTGTCTCTGCCTTTTCTGCATCTCTCTTTAACCAAACAAACAAACGCTGCTGTTAGCTACATAACCAGATCAGACGTTTTATGGATTAACTGACAAATTGGGTTTAACAGCACCTGCCTGCACTGTCAAAAGCGGGATATGGAGAAAACTCACCCCCCCCCCCACAGTAACTCTATATAGCAGCGCACCTCATTCAAATACACGAGTCTTTGTTAGCACTTTTAAATAAGATCCATAATAACAGTCTGAACATAGAAAAATCTTAACCAACCCTTCCATAAAATTAAGGCAATAAGCACAATGACGGCAGCTCTGTCTACCATTATCATAATAATCCCACGTACAGAAAACAAGATAATAATCCCACGTACACAAAACAAGATAATCCCACGTACACAAAACAAGATAATAATCCCACGTACACAAAACAAGACTGCACAAAACACAGAGAATATTTACTTCAATTATATTTGCTAAAACACACATTATTACAAACATCATCTAATTCAGGCTTATACAAGTAATAATAACAGCAATGTTCATTAACTACCCTAGATTGTGTGAAGTCTATTAAAAGCACATACTTGTACAGCAGAGTACAGCGTTGGGACAGCACATTCGTTACCTTTACAGATACTACAGAAGTTCCCGAGACCTTGGTAACTTCTACTCCCTAATAAAGTCCCTTTACTCAATTGTGCACCTACCAGACAGGACCACAGAGGACCATGACAGACAAGTACTGCGGCTGAAATGGACAGGCTCCATCTGGTTCTAATAACTCCCCCACCACTCACCCCCACCGAGTAAAAGTCATTCTTGACCAAATTCTCATCTCTTACTGCTTTACTACGCGGACTCTGGGTTCCCACCCTGACAAGCAGGTGGCGTCGTATTTTCGCATCGCCTAAACTAAATCCAGGGGCCGGACCGGGAAGGCATCTAATAAGTAATAAGCCAATGTAAACACCTCCAGCTATGCAGGTTATTATATTTAAATATTTCACAATACAAATTCAGAGAGAGTGCTGGGTGCTCAAAATCAACATTCAATGGAATGACTGGAAACGTTTTTTTCCCCCTTAAAACCAAAAGGTATGATCATTATAAAGCGATGCTTCTTGTATAAAGTCATTCTCCGTGGAATTGCGAAATACCTGTAACTCCATATATAGGTTCAGCCCGGATCTGGCAGTAAGGAAACTTCATTGAGCTAATCAAGAGCGCTGGTCATGCATCGTAACTACTGGCGACAAAATAAATACTCATATACGCTGGACGTAATAAAATTACACTCGGATTTATATTACAGCTTCGTTACCTTATTTTTAACACACTAGCAATAAAATAGAACGCCTAGCTAGAAAGACTGGCGGGTTTCCCGTGTCTAAATAGAGAATATCAATAAATATTCTATAACATTTATCATGGAAGTAACCACCGCTAAGCCCCGCTCGGTGAAATGATGACGGTCCTGAAATAACAGCGCAAGTTCAGAAAGCGCGTCTCACTGCTGCGGTTCGGAAACATCGTCGCCGAAAAACTTTAACCAAGAAGCAAACAGCAGAGTAAATAAAATTACTCTCGGTATTAAAGCTGAACAGTAATTACAGGCATTAGATAGCTACTTAACTGTTGACGTTTAACACCATCACCACAGCGGCCGCGCTTCGGGGCGCGTCTTGCTCCGGCGGCTGACCGTTTATATACCGCTTTAAAGTCAGACTTTATGAAATAAAAGAAAATAAGTTCAGTGCGTACATGCAGGATGTTTTTATTCTAAGCAGACGTCCGCCTACTTGAGCTTAGAAATTTTATGTGCGCAACATCGGCTGGAATGCGGACATTGGCAAAGCTGTGGTGTTAGGGGCATCTAGCAAATTATATAAAAACCTCTTCGCAACTAAAACATGGCGCAATTGTTATTCCCAATCACACAGTCCCTTAGTTATGGCACCAAAGACCGTGTTCCTCTCATTATCGGGATAGATCAATATAAAATTTACTAACCGCTCGACAGAGACATTTTATCGAGAGAAACACGTCTCAACAACGACAACTTGACATAACAATTACAAGACAATCGATCACATAATAAAAAGCACGCACTCTCCAGCTGCGACTCATACAGCTGGGACACTATAAATAACTTCACTTACGCTGACGGGCAGCGATTAGATTCCGCTTCCCAGTTCAGCGGAGATGAAGACGTACTTTCGTAGTGTTACTAAAGACGCAAAAGCAGGTGCAACCTCGCTCCGGGAACTGGATCCTGCTGGATCTAGGAGGAAACCGGCCAGGCGTCTCGCTGATTTTCGCCTTTTCCCAGCTCCGGTGCGTACGGAAAACTATGTCGGCGGCAACTGCGTAGTTTCTCGGCGTTTTGCGCTCAGCATTTCTGCTCCTGCTAGTCGCATTACAGCGCGTCCATCATGTGACGGCGTGCGGCTCTCTATGGAAACTTAAAGGGTCCTCCCACGTGACCCACTCTGGAGCCGTGGCCGCCGGTGCTGCGGAAGGTCCGAAACTGGGGGAGATGAGTCAGGGGGCGCGGTGTATTACATCTGTCATCCAGAAACCTCTATTATTTCATGTTACCTGTGGACAGGGAGCGCTTTAAACATATATTCATCTACATACTGCGTAAGATGACAATTGCTTCTTGCAGATTTCATCAAAATATTCGAGAGGATCCTAAATCAACACAAACAGTGTGCGCCCGATTTAACTTTTGCTATATCTCATGTTCATAACTTTTAATCTTTAAGTAAACTCAGATGATAAGTAACAAACGGGAAAACGTTACTCTCCTAAGTTCACATTTTAATTTAAACGAGGGGCTGGCTGTAGATGACCAGCAGTCCCGTTTTAGCTTCTGAGAACTTATTAGATCAAAAAGTATGATGTCAGCTGACCGGGGATGTAGTGATTCACGGCCATTATTTTATAAGGTCTTCAGTGACATACTGGTAATTACAGTAAATATAGTGACTCATTCCCTTTTACCAAATATTGAGCATTACAATAAACCCTTTTCAGGAGAAAGAGGTTTTGCATCATGAAAATACAGATGTGATGTGGAATAAAAGTATACATAAATGCACATAAACAAATATAGGCCTATATATTGTGATATAGTATAAAAATGATAACACTATAACGTAACTTCACTTATTTTAAAATGTCATTAAAATAAGTGATAAGTAATCTAAATTTGTCTTTTTTTCCTCAAATAATACTACACTGCATCAAAACCGAGTAGTTGTTGTCTTATATTGCCAGGGGCACAAGAACTGGCGAGGACGCGAGGGACCCACCTGTATTTAATTTGGATTCGTTTATTGCCGCGAAAATATAACTTTGTACATGAATTATTGCTCCCCCGTATCAAAGTCTACGCCGTTGAATACTGCATTTGATTTTCATAAAATTAAAAATCATGATAATTCTACTTTTAAAGTTGTGGAAGCTCCCGATGGTTCAGAGGAGAGACGTTAATTGATTAATAAGCAAATAAGGAAATTGTAAAGTAAAGGAATGGGCTTCTGATGTGATGCCGTTTGCAAGTGAAACTTTATCAGCAGATTCACTCTATCATTGGCACTGAAACTCAGAAAATAAAAAAAGCTCAAACTCATATTGACGACAGAGAAAGAACATTAATAAAGGTGAACCACCAGCGCTGAGATAATTACTGTAATTTAGCTTCAGCACTGAAATAACGACCAGCAAACATAGGTTGACGTAGGTAGGCTATACACTCGTACAAAAACACATAATTACAAAACAATTACGTATTAATGTAAAGAAGGTTCACGAGAATAATATCACTCATTGTTTAAACAGGTATGATTCTTATTGTAGTTATAGCGGTATGCAATATCCTAGATTCTCAACATAGAAAAAGAACAATTATAGAAGTATATACCAGAAATAAACACGTATCGTTATGGTCACCTGAACGTAAAGGACAAACGTGAAATTCCATTCTTAAACGCAACTCCATTCTTAAACACTACGCTGGTATACACAAATTCCTAACCTGAGAGGCATAAAAATAACTTCATTAGTAAATGACACATTTTGTATTTGCTTTACTATTGCGGAACAATGTAGCGTCATGGTGACTACATTGCCCATATTAGGCACTGACCTTTGGTCACCTATGACCTCATAAGATTTCTTCCTTGCAGAGTCCCGCATCAATTCCATCATGAGTTTCATTGGTGTCAGTTTAAGATTGTCTTTGTGCGATTCTGGGCACAGTGATGATCACTTTAATAATGCGCCCATCACATGGTCTTAATTTTCATCCATTCATGTTCTGCTTCCACTACATGGGGATGCCTGGCGCCTATATTCCAAACTGCATGTGGGTTTGGCAGAGCTTAGATGGGATTCCAGTGGATTGCAGGGTACTGGCACGCAAACATTCCTACACGCAATCACACGTTATGGGACAAATCAGAAACGCCAGGTCACCTAACGGCAAATCTTTGGATTGAAGGCGGAAACCAGTGCATCTGGATGAAACCACGTGACTCTGGGAAACTCCACACACAGACAGAGTGCTGCTGGCATTTAAATCCCCAGCGCACAAGTTGTGAGCCGCTGCCTCACTAATTATTTTAATATTTTCCAGTGCCATTATTCCATACCATTATACTCACCAGGGGAAACGGTTCGAAGACGGATGGGTAGGTTGTACAACTAAATACCTGTAACAGTTAAGCACAGAAAAGTATAACTCTTTTTTTATTCGTATAATTCATTTAGTTATGTAAATTAAAATGAGCCCCTTAATTCAAATAATTTTCAGAGCTGTATTACACACACGTACATATCTAGCATTACTACAGTATATTTACACATATTACACCGTGCAAGCAGCCGTTATGATAGTATTAAGCTTGAGCACTTGGCCAAGCTTGACCTAGTGATTGCGCGTGACGCTGTCAACCTCGGAGGCTGCACTTGTGTAAATGGCACCACAGCTCAGCTCTCACTGTCGGTATCGGGTCTCTCCCGGAAACAGAGAGCTTCAGCTTGCCATGATTCACCGACCGATAATGGCTCTTCGCTTGGCGAAGGTCAGGGTGTAGTCTAAGAGCCCACTGTAGTTAACCCTGTTCTGGCACACAATCATTAGGATCTCTCGTTGCTTCCCAGCAGACGCCTAATATATATGAAAATGTATTTATTTAAATGTCGTTACATGTCCGTCGTATTTTCCGTACAACTGTCAATACAATCATTTTAACTCAGAAAAAGTAGACACATTCCACATCTATAAAAATACTAAATAACTTTTTTGTACAACGTTCCCAGAGCTAAGTATATAACTTTCCATAGATCAGTATGAATGATTAATTATTTAATATTTTCTCATCGTCGATACTTATGACCGGGCAGACATCTACGTAAAACGCCGATATATCTCTCACAACGCCCCCGGGGAGGTCTGCTGCCCCAGAAACTAGTAAATCCATGAAAAACACATGATTCACAGCTCAGGGACCCCCCGCCGACCGACCCAGCGCGGATTACATCCCTCCAACAAAAGACTTTTCTATGCAGGGCTGTGGATAACAGACCGCGCCCGCAGATAATAGGGAGTCCCACTCTCGCACAAGTCCAGGCGTGGGAAATCAGCTTTTCGAAAAGACATCTAGAAACCATTTTCTTCTTTTAGCCACACGCCCTATACAAGACGCGAAAGGACCTCTCCTAATGTTCTAATGTTTCTATTTAATCTTTACTTGAAATGTCCTTTACAAAAAATCTTCCACAAAAATAACACATGTAATAATTTAATTATATAGACAAATGAAAGTAAATAAATATTTCGAATGCCACAGGGTCAGTTATAGCGTTAACAAGCAGGCTAGAAGCACACTGCTGAAAGCAGGAAAATATATCGGACGCGGCCGGACAGCAGAAGGATAAATGGATGAGCATATCAGAAAAAAGAATAAACAAATCCTTGGCATAAGCAGGTGTCAGAACAGTGCTGTCATTATTTGTCACGTTTGGATGGGATACGAATAACGTCATCACACCCTAATCAAAGATTCTTTTTGTCACACCTCAGCATTTTATGGTTACTGGTTGCGCCACCACCATCTGACTGGTCGAAATGCACCGAGTTATGGTTTTCCGCACATGGATTATTTTAAGAAATGTATTGCACATTGCGACGCATTCCCGAAAACTTGGAAATTTCCAACCTTCTACTTAAAAAGTATTACGGAACAGCTGAACAAAATTGACAGCGGGTCCCCGACACCCGCAAATGAAGCGCAATGTCCCGGGAATCTGTCGTTCCGCTCTTAAGCTGTGGTAAAATTAGCCGGTAAGAAGTTTTACCGCTGCAAACTGCCCCCCCCCCCCAAATTTTACCACCGCTCTGCCCGCCTACCCTTAGACGGCAATATATATACAGTATTACCGTAATAACAGCCAAGCATTGGGGATGGCCCCCACTTGCCTCCTTGGAATCTGTATCCCTAAGGTGAGGTATCTGATGATAATTGCATATTGTAAACCATAATGTACACCGCGTGAACAGTAAATAAGCATTTATCTTCAGTTTTCCATTACTGTTGCTTTCCTATTTCCTATTCAGCATCGTTGTCACCGAACCGACCCTTGCTGCAGTGGAAAACCAATGGGAGCCGGAACCGCACTTTAACTAGTCCATCTTCACATACAGCTTGGTATGGGTTGGTACCTATAACCTGTTTGGCAAATCACAACAACCCAAAGGCCTATTTAAAAGGGGTACTGATTTTTTTTTCTAAACACCTTCATCTCTGTAAATTGGTCTATTTCTATAAACATGCCTTGTCTTAAAACAGGCTAACTGGTTTTGAAAACATTGGGGGATTTCAATAGGCGGCCTCAGAATGGAGCTGGGAGGTGGGGGGGATTATGGGATGGGAGGGACAGGCCACCCCCTTGCAAGGTGACGAAAGACATGAAGAGGAGGGCCCAGTTAGCCTCTTATTGTTAGCGAATCTCTGCAGTCCGAGAGGTCCTGTCTCAGAGCAACAGCTCATGTCAAGAGTGCATGGCCTGATGGGCTGCGGCCAGGGAAAGATGGTTAGAAAGGACACTGTTTAAATGTTACTGTAATTATGTATCAGAATGAAACACGTAATATAAACATCACTGCCGAGGTAATCTTTCAGTGTTGTATCTGTCATGGGTTGAAAAATTTGCTTAATTAAAATGCAACTGATTGCGTGCGAAAATAACATATTTATTCAATATATTGGTATATGACCTTAGAAAAAAAACCTGATACTGTCGAATGTGTTTAGGCACAACGACATTTTTATCTCAGTGTATAAGAAACGCAATAAACGCATTCACAAAAAAAAATCTCGTGGAAGGCACTGTGAGGAATCTAAGAGGCGAAATCCAGTTATATATCAATTTAACGTCATTTTCACACCACTTCCAACGGAGCCCAGTTGTTTACGATGGCAAACAAGACGATTAACAAACGTATCGCAACATACGCTACTCGCCGACGATACGACTTCGTCTAAGAACATAACGCCACAGCGAAGCGTCGTCATGCAACGCCGTGCACTGCCTCTTTAAGTGACGAAGGCAGTCCTCTCCCCGCCCCGCCCCGCCCCGCCCCGCCCCGCCCCCCTGCGCTCGCACACCCCTCGCGCTCTCGACCTCTTCGCCGCTCTTTATATGCGGATAAACAAGATGGCGGCCGTTCCGGAGAACAGAGCGCTCTCCTACGGTGTTTTTAAGTGGAGTTCATATTCCTCCACGTATCTCCCGGAGTGAGTAGTTTACCCGACGGCGCCCTCGTCTACCACTCGGCTGGTGTTTGTGTGCGGGGGGATTTTAAAACGCTTCTGTTTGTGCATTACGGTGAATAGCCTGCTATGGCCTACTGCATTATCTCAGCACCGAGCTGTCTGACTATGCTAAGGCTAGTCTAAGATAGCATAACGGTGAGGTGAGGCCAGACTAAGGCTAAGGTAAGCTAAGGGTAGCAGGCGCCTCCACTGAAAGTGCGCTGTAAGAAGTGTTATCTGCTGTAGGTACTGGAAATGTAACAGGTTCGGGCAGGTTAGTGTAGGCGGTTGTAATCTGCTCTGGCAACTGACTAGACTAGGGGAGGGATTTGCATAGGTAGGTATCAAAATTCAAAGTATCTTTATTGTCATCTCCAGCTATATGACCCATGGGTCATGCGCTGAAATGAAATTACGGTCTCGTTGGTGTCACTGAGACTGACACGTTGAGACATTAGAGACATAAAACGTGGAAATAAAAACAATTCGTTTAAAAAGCACAGTATGTGAAATATATAGTTGTGCAAATAGGCAGTAAGTTGAATGGATGGGAATGTGAAATAAGTTTTTTGGTCACTATTATGATTCCAGTGTATACATTCTAGACCATATGATTCCGTTTTGGTCACATTAATAATGATAACAACACCAAAACCAAGCAGCTTTATCTGTTACAGGACCCTCGAAATGCTTAAGAGAGAGCTGTCCTTAAAAATTCCCATGCACAACAGAGGGGCTTAGCATGCTTAGGTGACCGTCCAGGTAAGCTGGCTCCCAGCTCGGTTGGTAAAAAAAAAAGTCATAACACTCAGAGGCTCGTGGCACATTTTTAAGCCCTCCCCCCCAAACCAATGGGCCTTTGGGGGTCTTTGTGTCTGCCATATAGGGTTAAAAACTGATCATTACCCAGGTAGAATGTCCAGCATACTAATTATTAAAATATTAGAGACATGGGAGTTTTTTAAAAGCACATTGTTGCAAGCACAAGAGAACTTCATACCTATTTCAAGTAGATTTAAATCTAGAAAACTGCAACC
>JAODUD010000001.1:10176767-10187319 GCA_026784285.1 Stomatorhinus walkeri | reverse complement strand
AAACGTGTCTGGGACCCCCCCCCCCCCCCAATAGCAAAAGTACTAATCTTGTCCAGTAATGAGCTTTTTCGACCAGACAAAACAATGTAGTTGACATCGCTCGCAGTCGCAACATGTCGGCAGAACAGTGAAATGGGCCCGTCAGGAATGTGTACGTTATAATCGGGCGTCTATTGTGCTTCTGTACATACTGCGCTACTATTGACTCATTTCTCTTGCATTTGTGTGTAGTTTGTAAAAACGAGTCAGAGTATCCCAAGTTCAATTTACTGACATCTAGTGGCACAACTACTTCATTACACTTTGCTCTTATTAAAGTTTAGGTGCATCAAGGGGTGAGTTTTTGTGCTAGAACTAAACATTCTGACAACACAATGCCAAATGTTACACAAAGTAAGAATTTTTTTTTTTTTTTTACATTATTCCCCCCACCCCAAGTGCTGTTAACTGGTACTTAAGTGGTTTGTAAACACTATTTGCATAAATGATTGTGTAGAGCAACTTGTAGAATTGCTTTGTATGTAATGTAAATAATAAATAAAGATTGTATTTTGTTCAAGTTTTCTTAATAAAACATATGTACTTGATCGTGTGCTCATTTGTCTGTGACTGCACTTAAATTCTGACCCTCAACAAGAAAAAAAGCATCAGTCACCCACATCGGTTAGTTTGGTGTTTTATTGATACATAAAAAGGTCCTGGGTCAGGGAAAACCATACAAACAAACCCTAGTGTTTACCAGCTTCAGCAAAAGATCCACAAGTAACTCATCTTTGCATAACTTAAGTGTTTTATAAAATGAAAGATTTTATGAGAAACGCAATATTCAAACATTTAACCTGGTGCTGGAACGTGGTGGTTCATTGTCTGACAGCAGAACGCAATGCTTCCCTCAGCGAGACCTGAGTGTGGGAAGGCACTTATCTGGTGAAAATGATACATATATTTACAAAAAGCCACCTCGAAACAGGCTGAACCCACTGAAGTGGCTTATTCGCTCTTGGCTTCACGCGGTTCTGTCTGAAGCAGCGACTCGCTGGTGAGTGAATCTCCGCCTCCTCTGCTCTGTCTGATGCCGCCCACCTCACCTTTGGCCCTGAATGAGTGCAGGACAGCGCTCCAGCATGGAGACGCGGAGAACGGCTCGAACTCCCGCCAGGACCCCACAGGGGTGGTGACGCGCCGCTACCCAGTGACCCTGAACAGCAGCGGTAAGTGAATCTTCCAACGGTCAAGATTAATCAACTTTTTAAGGGTAGGGACAAGTAACAGACCCCAGGGCATAAAATATTGGCCCTTCGATGCAGTAGTGTGAATCCTAACATTTTAACAGATGTGGGAGATAGTGCCGACTAACAGTCCTGGTATTTATGAGGTAAGATCCACACAGTGGTTCTTTTCAGGATTTCAAACTGTACCTTTTAGCATTCAGGAAGAAAGTTCTTTGAAAATTTTGGGGGGTATCTGCTAATGGATGAGCATGTAGTGGTCCTCGTTTGGTCCTGCATGTGAGCGACCGTTAGCCTGCGGTCACACTAGCATTACCTCAGGTGACATCACCCTACAGGTGTGTGTCCTCCTCGTCCAGAAGGTCGACTTTGACCAAGTTGTCCAAGGGCACGATCCAGGTGTCATGGAGCTCTTTGGTGAGGACCACCTTTTTCTCCTGCATCTCTGGATGCACCTCCATCACCTCGAGTGTGGGGTTGTCATGGTAACCATTCTCGCAAGTGTGCAGCTCTTCTGTCAGCTGTTGCTGTGGCAACCCAGCATAAGGGAAAAGAAACACGTCATGAAGAAGCAGTGAAGTGATCCATGCGCTTATGGTTTTGTGGCCCTCTCCTGACCCGCTAAGGTCTGCTTGGTGCTCACCTGGTTCATCTTGTAAGAGCGTCGGCGCCATAGAAAAAAGCTGCTGAGGACGATGATGAACAACAAGATGAAGGTGGTGACCAGAGCAGCAATAAGTTTGGTGTTGTAGGACTGTGTCTAGATGGAAATAAATCCAAAATGCGCAATGTATAACGGTGTTTAAAACGGATTACAATGAATTCAATTAATTCTCTACACTGTAACTGTGAAAAAAACAGGTAACTTCTGATGAGGCTGTACATGTATACAGATGGTACACGTGAACAGGCATGTGCAGACGCGCACTACACCGCAACAGAACACATACTCTTTGCATGTATTTAGTTATTTTTTAAATCTTGGGCATACCTTTGAAGGTGGCTCGTCAATGATTTTCTCGCTATCTGTAAGTAAAGTACAGTCACATTTTGAAACACATTTAATGTAACCACGTAATCCATTCAATTTGAAGTGTAATCAGCAGTGGTGTTTAATGACTTTTGAAAGAAAATATTTCTTTTTTCACTGGCGAGCACTTCAAGAAATACTTCTTATTCACATTTTACCCTTAGAAGTTCCACGTATTTGGATAACCAGAGCAATAAAAGATAATTACATAATTATCTTACGCCTTCTGACATGACAGTTTGTTTTCTCCTTGTATTTGGGGGACATCTTAAAGTCACTGAAAGATTAGCACCTATTAACTCTTTAATACCAAACCATCAGCTTCTGAGCTAACCAACAAAAAACTAAGGTAGAAAGAAGACAAAGCAACTACATTCTTTACAGAAATGCTTTACGATGAGCTGCATCCTACAGTATGAGGAATAAATGGCACAGCCAGAATAAATGGCACTGCCGGAACAAATGGCACAGCCAGAATAAATGGCACAGCCCTGGTACAGTTTTGTTCCCCAAAGGTACAAAAACATTCCCTAGAGTCCATTTCTGTACCTTAAATTATACTAAAAGGTACATTTGCCTACAGTTAGGGTACAATTGGCAGACCCTTGAGGGGACAGTCCCAGTGATAAGTAATTGTACTGTCAAAGGTACAAATTGGCACTTTTTTTCTGATAACATGGGCCACCGCCTTTTCTGAGGGGGCACCAACCAATCACACTTTGCCTCGGACAGGTGACGCTTGCTTAGGGTGCCACATGGTCCTACCTTAGTGAGCATTATCAGTAATGATTTCCAGGCCTGTACTTGGGGATTGTGCAGTATCTATGGTGCGGTGCATTGTCACGTCACGGATGGACATGTTGGGTAGCATAGCTACGTGTGCATCATTTAAAATAACCTACAGATATTTAGGCTGTATTTTCCACTCCCGATGAGCTGTATGTCGCAGTCCTTAACGATCCACGCCTTCAGATATTCGCAGACCTTGGGGTTTAAAAGATGTTAACAAGAGTTCAGTCGGTAACACTGTTGTGTGTCAGCAAAAGACTTCACAATCTCACATGAATTAATATGTGAAGAAGGTCGGGGTAAGAGGTTTCATTAACAAGCCTAGGTCTGTAGGTGACATCCATCCATCCATCCATCCATCCATCCATCCATCCATCCATCCATCCATCCATCTATCTATCTATCCGTCCATCCGTCTGTCAGTAAGGAGAATTGGTTCAAAGAGCAGCTTTCTGCTCAGAGAACCATGAAGCATGCTATGGGAACAGGGAAAGATCATTTAAACAATACATTTTCCAGAACCACAAAGGGAATTTTTTCCCCTAACTTTTAAAAAAAGTTGCAATGAGCTTTTTTCCCTTCCCCAATATGGAGACAAATAAAAAATACAATATTCTACAGCTGAAGTGAGACAGAGACCCATACCCACACATGGTGATGAACCACCAATGTTGGGGAAGTTACTCACAAAAGTAAACCATTACCGACAGTTCAGGTTCAGAAAGTACAAATCCAGACCAAGGTTTTGGTTCAACCAACCAGTTGAGCATAAAGTGTCACAGTCAGAGAGTAATCACCTGGTTGGTGGAAACAAAACCTTGGTCTATATTTGTACTATCTGGACCTGAACTGTCTGTAGTGTCGGTGGCAGTGTCCAAAGTCAGAATAAGAAAACAAAAACCCATTTTTGAGTTATCTTGAAAATTTTTGCTTTGTGTTAATCTGGAGGCTGTATGTGTAAAGGAGGTTGAAAAGCATGTTTTGCAAAAAAATATATTCTTAAATGCATTGCATTTTGGGATAGCATTGTTTGTTTCAGTCATTTTGCACAAGACTGTCAGTCCCCTCATTCGGGTTTTTGCTTGTTGGCAGGGGTTTCACTTGGAAATGGTTAAGTTAGACAACTTAAGTTAACTTCACTTAGGTTACGTAGGAGACATACCTTTTCTGAACTTATCATAGTGGATCCTTGGGTGCTACTTGTAGAAGATGGAATGACTGATGCTGGACTGCTGGATCTTGAAGTTGGGATGCTATCTGCATGGGGAAAGAGGGGAAACATCTGCATCAAAATTGATGTGGAATAAGCATTTAAAATGTAAATCATATTAACGGAACAGAGGAGAAGAGCAATGCTGAGTGCAGGTTTGAGAGACCTGCTGAGAGCACACAAAGTGAGATGCTCTAGTTCAGGGATCTTCAAATCTGGACCTCAAATCCAAATCCAGGCTTTATGTATATAATGCTGGTAAGATCAGCAATGTGACCTTGTGACATGAAACAGTTGTGTCCTTACCTGACGCAGTGCTGCCCAACACCAGATTCTGTACTGTGATTGCAGAAGGTAAAGTCTCAGAGATGGAGGTCACTGGCAGTTTTGTTGTCCAAGGCCTTATACTCATGGCTGACTCGGTAGTGGTCGTTGGTTGAAGTGATGTCTTGGACTCGGTAGTGGTTTTTGGCTGAAGTGATGTCTTGGACTCGGTAGTGGTTGTTGGTTGAAGTGATGTCTTGGACTCCATAGCTGTCATTGGTTTATTTGTTACCCGAGTCATGCTACTTATCATTGGTGGAAGTGGTGTTGTAGACTTGGTAGCTGACGTTGTTGGAAGTGATGACTTAGACTCGGTAGCTGACGTCATTGGAAGTAATGCCATAGACTCGGTAGTTGACACTGTTGGAAGTAATGACATAGACTTGGCAGCTGACGTTGTTGGAAGTGATAACTTAGACTCGGTAGCTGACGTCATTGGAAGTAATGCCTTAGACTCGGTAGTTGACACTGTTGGAAGTGATGACTTAGATTCTGTAGCTGCTATTGTTACAAGTGATGCCTCGATAGTTGCTTTTACTTTACATGCTGCATCACACTTGGTTATTGCTGGCTGATCTGACGCCATAGGCTTGGTAGTTGTAATTGGTTTATCTGATGCTTTAAGCTTGGTAGGTGCCTCTGGTGTGCTGGTGATTGGTGCTGTCTTAGTTACTGCTGTTGTCTGGGCAGCTGTTGACTGTACATCTGCTGGCAGATTGCTTGTTGACGTGGTCTGGGTGAGGTCTGTTATCTGGCCTTTTGTTGCACTGATTATGCCTGTTAGTATACCAAGTTCAGGCTCTGATGTTGAAGAATCTTAGAGAGAGAACATTACAGTGAGTCCAGTGTGAGTGTTGTGTTCTCTCAGGACTCAAGGATGATTAACGGCACCGGTTATTTGGCGAGGTTCATGTCTTTACCTGCATGACTTGGGTTAGGAGAACTCGTCTGTGTAGATGTCGTATCTGACTCCACAGTGACAGATACGCTCGAAATTCCTAGGATAAGAGATGGAGGAAAAGAGACGTGGCACTGATTTGCAGAAATTCTATTCCAGTTACTTCAGTAGCTTTCCAGTTAATGGTTACATTGCCATTATTTTTCCTAGACAAGGACATTGAAAATATCTGGTTCTGATGTCTGGACCTGCTCTGTGTGAAGAGTAATCCCCTCGCTTCCAGTATGACTACCACACTTCTACCCATTTCTAAGAGTAAATATAAATGTTAAAAGCAAAAACTTAAAAGATAAAAATGATGTAACCTGCATCGTTTAAGTAATGTCCAGTTGCTTCCAGGGGCGGATTCATTTCCCTGGAGCCCCTAGACTAACATGCCTAAGGGGTCCTCCCCAGGCAGACTACTTCAGCCAAATGAGAAACGAGAGAATTAGTAATGGTGTAATTTCCATAATCCGCTAAGAAATGCATAGGGTGCGGTTAGTAAAGCTTGCCTATATTGGGGGGTAAAATTGGATTTATCAATCAACTTAGCCAGTAATTTATTTAATGATTTAATGAGTTCCATTTCGATTGACTTTGCTAGGACCGTGTTCTATAGGGTAGTCTAATCTTATTCATTATTCCGCACATGTTCTTTAATAAGAATTGGGCATAGCGAAGGGAAAAGCTATTTTTGTCGCCGTGCGACAGTCACATCTGATTTCCATACAAAATTAGATGTCCATAGCATTTAAGCACATTTGCGGTCAAGGCAAGGTAATTTAAATAAATAGATAGATAGATAGATAGATAGATAGATAGATAGATAGATAGATAGATAGATAGATAGATAAATAACAATAGAAAAACTGAACCAGATGACTGAAGTGGCCCGAAGCGAATAACGGAACATCAGATACGGCCGCCTGCTTTCAGTGGAGACCTGCCAAGGGAAAAAGCAGGACGGGATCTGCCACACCCGCGTGGGAACCGGGCCGATAAAGGGCTTCCTTTGGTGGTTCAAATGCAGCACTCCAGATTAAAACAAAAATAACCAAATAATAACGTAAAAAAGCTAGAAGATTTAATATAACACTCAGCACGCGATTGTCCACGATTGTAATGAATCGCTAGTTTATTATTTATTTTTAAGTTTACTTAACGTGAACCAGATGTCAGCAAAGTCATTTTGCCTACGTAATTGATAGCCCTGTTAGAAAAAAAGACAAACTCTATTAAAGATAACAGCACTCCCACCGTGTATTTAGCAGGCGTCAGCACTGCAGGTTAATTACGCGTCCCCAGCACCTCCGCCGCATCGGTCGGTCTCCAGCCGCACCGCGGTGTAACGTTGACGGATATACCACCACCCTCCCAACGCCCCCCAGCGGCACCGAGATTTAGCTTTGGTGGGGGGAAGCTCCCACCAAACTTTTACATTATATGTTACACCACCTGCTCAAAAAACGCAGTAACATTAACAAATAAATCCGAAGGAACAAATAAACATACTATAATGTGCAAAAAAAATAAATAAATAAATAAAAGGAGCCGTCCAAAGATATTCATAAAAATAACTCCGAATAACCAGGACCCTGCCGATGAAGGAATACCATAATAAATTATAGTATTAATAATAATCAATAAATAATTAATAATAATTATTTAAACCCTTGGCAAGTATATTTCAAAGTTACTATATTCACAAATTCCAAATGTAAAATAGCAGAAAGTAATATGTGCGTTAATAAGACTGTAACTTCATCAAGATAATGAAAACCTCAGCGTCCTATTTCGGTTCATATTCTTAATCAAGTAAAGAAAAAATAACATTATTTTACATAAGGTCAAATGTACACTTACCCATTAAGAGTAGAGCCAACAGCGATCTCATTGTGCTTTTTATATTTTTCGGTAATTTATCTCGAAGTTGCGCTTCTCAGCACAGTCTATCTGCGTCCGTCCGGGGCTCAGTAGCGGACCTACTGCGCGTTCACGTCGCTCGTGGCCGGAGAGTCTGGCTTCTAGGGCGGCAATGCCAGGACTCCCAGCCTCACAAACACTTATCATGCCAAAGCAGACAGCGGCACTGGGAGGACTCTAATCGCCGGGAACAATGAGGATAAAGCAAACGCCCTCCCCCCGATTCTCTGTCGATATTGCTGAGGATTTACTGTGTGTCACAGACCAGACAGCTGACAATTACACCAAGTAAATGTCCAAACAGTGTTTGTCAGTGGTGGTTATTATTACTATTGTGATTATTTCTACAGTGCGGTCTTCTTTAGAAATAATGTAGCCACTTTAATTTCATTAAAATATTTAATGAATTCCCCGGATCAGGTGTCATGGCAGAAGGTGACAGCACACGCTTTTCGCAGCAGATCCCCAAGCCTGAGAAAAACGTTTCTGTTGACCAGCTATTGAAATGTTTGCCAGCTGGATTTGGGGCCCTAAATGCGAATTGTTTTAGTCCGACCATCATTAAATTCAGACCTTTACTATAGCAACCGGGAAGAATTCGGCGCCTTTAACAAAAGGTACCAGTGATGATTGTTTTAAATTGTCAGTCTGTAACTGGTACATTTCGTCTTATATAATTAATTATAAAAATGAATGCATAATTACAGGCCTTTATTTATATGAGCTTTTTGTGTCGGATTCTGTGTGTGCATCAGCAGACGTGTCTTTTTATGGGTGGGCGGTTTATAAAAATTCGTATCACTCAGAACCGCAAGAGAAGGACATAGTTCGATGGGGCAGCAGGTGACAGAAGTGATGAAGGAAGACTCCCCCTCCCCCCCCCCCCATGTCACGGTCACATTGCATTATCCCGCCGGGTTTCCCGCGCGCTGGTCCTTTGCCCGTATCCCATGACAACCAAAGCCCTATTCACGCGTTGTTCACATGCTTTCAGCAGCTTCATTCAAAGCAAACCTCACCTTCATGGACATTTAACTCAGGCTGAAACGGACCATGTGCGGTTCTGCTCTCAGCTCCTGGTTCAAGTTTCAGGGGCAACTTTTCAGGAACTTTATTGTAACAGCACGTGCAGGATGCTTCTCTCTTTCCTGACATGAATTACTTTTAGAGTTGTTTTAGAAGGTTATTCAAAATGGTTTGAATATATCATTTGTTATATATTTATATATTTTATATATATTTGTTATATAATTTTGGTGCAGTTTATCTGTTAGAACACAAGGACCTAAGTAATTTACAAAGAGGAGGCCAATCGAGACATCAAGCTCATTTGGGGAAAACTCAAGTGATAGCTCAGAGTTGTTAAAATCTTATCTAGCTCTGATTTAAAGGAGCCCAAGGTTTTATATACCTGGATCATGTCCTCCCCTTAGTCTCCTTTGCTTGAGGCTGAACAGATTCAGTTCAGCTAACCTCTCCTCATAAGACATTCCTCTAAGACCAGGAATCATTCTTGTGGCCCTACATTGAACCCTTTCCAAGGCAGCGATGTGCTTTTTAAGGTATGGTGATGTAACCTGCAGACAATAGGTGGGGTCTTACCAAGAAATTGTATAATCTTGCCATCACCTCCCTTGACTTAAACTCCACATGACTAAAGCTATTTAGATTAACTAAATATTTAATTTTTTGTTCTGATGTTCTCCTGATGCACTGGGTGTAACAAAATGGCAGAATCTCTAAACAATATCAAGCCAGTATCAAGAACTAATACGGGCTACATAATGGTTTAGTGAGTAGCACTGTGATTTCATAACTCAATGTTTATTTGTGTGGAATCCTGCCTCTCCTGTGAGTGTATGCAGTTTGCACGCTCTTCCCCATGTCGGATGTTTTCGCCCTTTCAGGGTTACCAACTTTGGTCAGCTGGCTGGCGTGAGATTTTGAGACAAGTCTGCACATGCATGCACAGTCATATACATGCATTTAGCAGTTTTATTAGCTTTTCATATGGCTAATAACGGAATAAGATAGATTCGGTGTAAGATTTCTTGCGTGAGTGTGAGTATGACAGTGTGAGTGTTACGCCAGATAGATGAGAGTTGGCAACTCTGCTCTTCGTTGAAAGACATGCAGTTATGAACATGTCTGCTTTGCGATGAAGTGGCAGGCAGTTTGCCAGATTGCCAGCGCAGGTCTGAACTGGACCATTCTTCAAGAAGAAAGCCGGTTCTTTGAAGGATCAATTTCATACTCTGAGTTTTCTGCAAAAGTAAAACGAAGTTCAAATTTGGGCGATTGGAGAGGCCCAGGAAAGCATTTAACTTAAGTATCTATGGTCCTCTTGGAATATGGGCACATTCTGTAAAATTGCCTCATACAGCTTGTTTGTTATATGACACTGCAGAGCATCATTGGACCTAGTGGGTCCCACAAGATGGCTGCCTTTACCAGCACACATTCTGGGATGAAGGCATCCTTCGGCTTTCTCCAAATGTAAGCCCAACCTGATGAGGGTAAACAAGCAAAAGATGACTCATGAGACTATGTAACCCTTCCTGTGAATAAGTAGTCCTTAAACGAGGTGCACTGGGCTTGGAGACGACTTGCTTCCAACTGACAGCCCTGCCTATATTCATCTGAAGTTCAGTTTTGATGTTGCTTTCCTCAAAACATTAATTTGTGACAAATGACCATCAGCCTCTTTGGAGCTCTGATAGCTGCTTCACTTTGCTTTGAAATCTCCCATATCACAGTGCAGGTTGTGGGGTCATGATCTTTGCTCCAGTGCCCACCTTGAGGGTACAGTGGTCAATCAGTGGCCAATGTGAGCCTGAAGACCACTTCCCTATCCAAGAAGCAAGGTTAAATTATTACTGGTAAAGCAAAGTAGATTAGAGTAAGAGAGACTGGCATGATTTGAAGTTTTTCACTGGCCATCATGACCCTAATCCTTGGGGTGGGTGGGGCTGTTTTGATGTGAGCATGCAGGATTGAGGTGATGAGGGCACAAATGTTCCTCCTATGTTCTCTGTGAAATTGTTTGCTCATGAGTTCACAATTTTGAAGTTATAGCTTGTGAACCCTCCCCCCTCCCCCTCCCCCCT
>JAODUD010000001.1:10114175-10124341 GCA_026784285.1 Stomatorhinus walkeri | reverse complement strand
CCCACCCCCCCACCTCTTAGGATGTGAGGAGGTGTCAACACTGCAAACTGCTTTGCAGATCATTTTTTATGTTACATGCTATTTTAATGCATTTAAAAGGAATGATTGTTTTTGGAACTGTTTTGCATTTTTATGGACTGAGAGGACCTCCAGCACTAACTGCGCTACACAGGTCGCCCCCCCCCCCCCCACCACCACCATGAACCCACAAACTCTTTGGTGCTTCAGTGGGACATAAATGTCAGGCATTGTGGGATTTATGGTTCTCGGGAAGCTGGAAAGCAGTGTGAATGGAGGCTGATGCCATAAGCTACCTCTCGCTGTTCCCCCCTCCCCCGCGCCCACCCCAATCGAGAAAGCATTTAAGCATGATGTCAGCGATTCAGGAGTAACACAACTTAATTTGGATTTGGGGCTGGAGACAGATTACCGACTGTGGCACGAGAGACACAAGATGCAATTGACGGACCCAACAAGGGAGAAGAGCTTGGCCATTCAAGTTGTTCATGTTTTTATCACTTTGGCGATTGAGACCCGCACACGCCTGTCTTGCTGTGAGATTTGCTCTTTTTGGACATTTTTGATTTTACGAAGAGTGACCAAATGTACCCAGTGTCAGCTATCAAAAGACACCAAATGTGCCTCCTGCTTCACATCCTTGTCTCCTTATCACACTTTTTCTTGGTGCTTTTATTCCTGGTGACATCTTTCTGAATACATCCATATATATTTCTTACATTTTCAGATCTGGATAATGTTAGAATGAGGTTGTTCAGTTTACTGCCATAACGAATTGCAGCGGTATGAGAAGCACCCCGCAGGTCCCTGAAGGATGCTCATCCTGACTCCTGCCTTGATGGCATCTGGTCCTGATGCTGCTACAGACCTGCAGGAATTCTCCAGATAAACCTTCAGTCTGTCGTGAAGAGAAGCTGCAGAGGAGTCTGCTAAACCATCTAACCATTAAATGTGAACCAAGGGACCCACGTGTTTAATTGTTCAGGGCTGATCATGCATGTTGTTACATGTTACAGATATAGCCGTATGTCAGGTGGTGTCAGGCCAACAATGTTACCATTCCTATGGAGAAGGATTCATGGGAGGGTTGGACAAGAGAGCCTGCAAGATATGCATGTTGATTTATACAGCTGTATCTCAGTGTGGACCGGGGCTCTGTACATTTTTACTGTATGCAGTGTTTCCTAATGACACTACTGTGGCTCTGATGTCCTCTAATGCCACATCCTGCTGTCATTCTGATGTCACATCCTGCTGTCTGGTTCAGTGGTCCTGCAGACCTCTGTGGTGGCTGCACAGAGCCCGCGGTATCATGATGCTTACCGGATAAACGTCAGGTATCCACGTGCGTACATCACGTGGTAGGACACCTGGGAGCTCACATTGAATCCCCCACCCCCCGCTTGTGTCAGGCTGCAATTGGGAGGTGATTTGATAACTCCCCCTTCCCCCTGATGGTATTTATATCAGTGAGAGACAGAGCACATCTGGCCAGCGGTCAGGTCCAAAAATGAATCAGCGCACGTGTAAGGGCCACGACGCAGCAGGGTGCTCTCAGTGCTGCTGATATATTACGGAAGTGTATGTGTATGCGGGCATGTCCCGAGGCCATCCCGCCCCTCATGGCTGTGTACCCGGCTCGCTCCGAAAGGCCATCTGCAATGCTGCCACCTGCGTTTGATCGCCTCCACAGCGGCAGCCAGTGAGGGGGACTCTCCGCAGGACTCCTCCAAGGTCGCCTGGCCAATGGCAGCGGGCTCTGTAAATCGATTACTGATGGCTGAAGCGCCATGGAAGACAGAGGCCCATTATCACCGAAGCCTTGGAGAGACGTGCAGCACTGATAGTCATTCCGAGTGGCCAAAATTCCAAAATATCAAATACCCTCAGGCGATGCACACCTGAAATGTCTCCTGTACCGTGACGGTTGCCCATGAGGTGGCGCTTTGCCTCTTGTCAGCCCCCCCCCCCCTCCCTTCATCTCACAGACACACCGAGGGTAAGCCCAGCCTGCCTCAGTGAGCTGGCCCTTCCACAGACAGTGCTGTTTTTTGAATGCTGTCGTTGTGTTGGCCCTCTGTTCTGAGTCCACCATAAGCGGCTGTTGGATTCCCTGCAGAAACAGACAATGGCTTTTCTTCCTACTAAAATGGAACCAAATGAGGCTGGGAGAATGTGCATCAGTGGCCGTATGGGCTGCAGGCATGAAGGTACTGGATGTTGTGTCTTCACTGTCACTACACTGCATGTTGCATGTTCACTGTCTCTGCACTGCATGTTGCATGTTCACTGTCTCCGCACTGCATGCTGTACCTTCACTGTTTCTCTCCAGGTTGTGCTGATCCTTCACTATCAAGCAAGAAGAACACAGTAAAAAAAAAAGTGGACTGCAAAACTGTCACTGCAAAATGACACTCGATATAGTAAAATTTTTCTGTAATGTCATGTTACCATATTAAAGCTGTCATTTCAGCTACGGTTCTTTTGTGGCATTTTCCCATTAATGTCTAAAGTAACCTGTCTGTGGTACTAAAACTGTAATCTATTATTTATAGCAAATTTCACGCGCTGGCTTGAGATAAGAAAGCTGCAATTTGTAATAAATTGAATGCTGTTTATTCACCAGATGATTATGCACCGGTTCAGAGGAAAGGAAACTATATTCATAGAATTATGGATGAGAGCGGACCGACTTGAGTCGAGGGAACAGTCTCTGAACTGGCAGAACCTATTTCTTTGGATCCTCAGCATACCTCCAAGCTGATGGCGTCATGAGGACATTGAGAAGACACCCGGTCACTCTCTGCTTGTTTATTAGGGATTAAGGCTTGCTTGGCAGGAGCCTTTATGTCACGTTTTACCAGCAGATTGGATTGAAAAGTTTCTACCCTTAAAAAACTGCCCAATGGGGGGGCTGTTAGGCAGACGTGATACCCCAAAGGCATGGCCTCATGCGAAACGGCATTCCTACCATCTGGGCGTGCTACCTGTGGGACGCTAGCTGACACTGTGCTTGTCTCATGGGTATCGCTCACGATTACGCTGCTTCATAATGGAAATGCGAGAGAATCTGAAATGCAGTCCTCAGGTGTCTCCACACCACAATGGGCGGGGGGTCCCTCTCCGGCTGCACTGCCGACACAGGAAGTATTATAGCAGTCAGCCAGTCACATGACACCTTCTCTGTGATGTGCCTGCAGAGGTTAGCTGATGGAGTCAATCAGAGGGGGCTCCAATGGGAGCCCAGTTACCCGTGTCACCTGGGAGGGAGAGCCTTCCTTCTGTTAACTGGGTGGGGGTGGGGTCATCTTCTGCAGGTGGGGGCCTTCATTAGCATTCCCCCAGCAGGAGCCTCAAGCACCTCTAATAGGAACTGAGGAGACTCAGTTCCCCAGAATAATACAGAAAAGTCCCATCATATATTTGTTTCAGCTTTGGAATGAATTAAAATGTATGTAGAAATTGTACAATAAGTTACACATCTATGCAGAAGTTTCCAGAAGCTTACATAATATAAAACTTATCAACATTTTAGTTCTGTGTGTTTTCACACCAATCACCAGACCTATAGGGAGGCTCCCGACCTCATGTTTGGGACTAACAGATGCCTTCTGCATCTTTGGATTTATTTTTTGAGCATATTTCTGGTTCTGAAACCACTTGTACTCCGAGGTCATTTTAATTTCCGCGTGCAGGGTTCTCTGTTTGGAAAAGTGTTAATTCAGAGGCCTTGCTCCCGTTCGATCGCTGGTTGGTTCGAGGCCTCCTTCTGCTCCCTGGGGCCTGTCTCTCGAAGGCTGCTCCCCTGATCTAGTGAAGGCTGCCTGCTTGGCAGCAATGCACTGATGCAGAGGCGCGGACCCTCTCCAGAGTGGTTGTGTGTGTAATGAGGACGCTTCTGCTGGTAGTGATCTGGCCTTCGCAGAATGCCGGGGGTGAAAGATAAGCTGACACAAGCCGGATTATCTGGTGGAACCAAAGGAATTTGCAGACAATCAAACGGAACCAAGTGCCCAGTCACCTTGAAGATGTATTCAGAGACAGCTCTTCAGGTCAGCAAGCAACGCGGCCACTCTCGTAGGTTCTGTGGCAGAATTCCCAGCAGAACCCGAGACCAGAGAAAACTGCTGAAAAGCTTTGTCAAGGTGGACTGTCCCAAGGCTGTGTCCCAAGCTGTCAGTCTGTCACACGCTCGTATTCACAAGTACTAAGTGTGAAATGACCTACTTCCCACAATTATATTTTGAACCTACATTTGGTTTAAATGGAACAGTTCTCTCTGAAATACGTCTTCACAGAAGCCATCTGGCAAATTTATATTGAAGCTGAAAAAGATTAATCAAACAAGCAATAAAAAGCCAGTGCTTTCATAATAAAGTTTATTCTATATTACAAATAGTATTTTGTTCTTGACTGCAAAATAGGATTGCATTATATATTTACATACACAGGTATACAACTAATTGTAACAAAGTTAGAGAAGCTTGCCTTTTTCCAGGATTTATGATTCTCCCAAATAGAATATCTTTATTTATCATTAAAGGTCGAAATAGTAAAAGTCTCTTCTAACACGTAGCTGTAACACTGAGCTCTTGAAGGGCGTTGTGGCCCTTGCAGAATGTGTAAGGTGGAAGCTTTATCTGCCCGTATCAAACAAGGCTGGCGCTCTTCAGAAACTACATTCACCGCATGGGAAGATGAACGGGGAGGGGTGCATGAGGTCACCTGGAATCCAACAAGCGGCTTTTTTTTCTTTTTTTTTTTTCTTTTTTCTTTTCATGGGCAGTCCATAGCAGAGGCAGCTTTAGAAACGCTACGAGCGAAACCTACGGAAGCATTAAAAAACGTCATATCTTTGACGAAATGCTCGACGGAGCACTGGTGAGGAAAGCGGGCGGGGTCACGGGACGCCTTGCGCCCACGTGGCCACTCACGCTCTTTAAGTCATTCAGTAATGAGCCAAAGCAAACAAAAACTAGCCAAAGGGCTTTGTGTTGGGTACGATGCATGTTGAGTACAAATGAGGACCACACACTGAAAATAAGAAGACACAACATAACAAAAACCATGAAGACAGCACACCAATAAAAGAGAAACAGTTCAAAGTGGTAATACAGAAAACAGTCGGTTAAATTCTAAACTACGCCTAGATCTGTTGCCAAAAACACAGCGTCTAGCGCCTGGCCAAAGATCGGTTTTTTACGTTGTCATATGTTCGCAATTTGTCCGAGACAAAGGTGTTTACTTTTAAAATACCGTACAGCATTCTGTGTGTTTAACCAAAGCCTTTTGTCTAGATGTTTTGCACCATTGCGTGAAAGTACACAACAGAACAGCAAGTTAAATTACATCTGTAAATTACAACTTGGTACATATTTGCCACAACTCTTCTTTGGCTGATGTGTTACATTTCTTTCCTTACAAGAATAAATCTTATGGACGAAGGGAACAAGTGAATGATGATGGTGAAAATGGCTGTTTTCAGTTAGCCTAGTTACTATTTAGGATCAACAAAGCCAGTCATTCTGGATTTTACTTCCTAAAATGCCCCCCCAGGTGTCGGTTTGCTTGTTGTCTTTGCTGGCCTCATGAAGTGTGTCCCCCGGGACTCTGCCCTCATAAGCCCTTTGGGTTCCTACAGCAACAAAAGGCACGGGGACACCACTCAGCCCGATGGGGAGCACGCAGAATTGCAACTGGCCTCCGAGCCACTGGAGGAGGAGGTGCAGTCGCTTTCTCATGGACAGACGGTCAGATGGTCAGAAGTTCATAACAACTTGTCATGTCCAAAGTCCAGAAGAGCATTTCATCGTGAATATTGACTCCTGCTACTCTCCTCGATTTTCAAAAAAAAAAAAAAAAACATAAACTTTTGCTCCTAGTATTTAATAAATATATTTTTGATTGCAAGGCAGTTTCATTTCATAACATCCAGACAGGTCAGCATGCAAGGGTATATCATATATTTGTTTTAAGGTATCACTTTTATATTAGCTTCTAACACATTCACGAAACATGGCGATGATTGCTGAACAGGTCTTCCGGATAAAGGTTCCACCTTAACAGGGTTCACGGTAGTTTAACATGACAATCCGCTTCTCCGCTCCGAGCAAAGTAAAGAAAACGACATCCACATCGTTTGCAAGCCTTTTTTACTCTATTTTCCATTTTAAGTTGAAGTACATGCGTTTAAAAAGCCAATAAAACCCCAAGATGGACCTGAGGTGGTCTCTACATGTTCACATCACCACATTGGGCACGGTTTTTCAAGGCAAAAGGAAAGGTCAAAAGGTCAAAACAAACGGAAGGCGACTCTATCATCTCTTTGCGACAATTACAACATCCAGCGGTTTTGTTTTTGTTTGTTTTGCTGTTGTGTTGATCTGCTTGTTAAGAACTTTTGAGAACCTTTCAGGCCCAGAGATCTATGCGGATGATGTGCCAGCAGAGGTGGGACAACTGTGCCCCTCACTGTCACTTCTCACGGTCGTCCAGTGTGGTGCAACTGGGCAATGAGGTGAGAGGGCAACAGGGAATGGTGTGAAACATGGAAAACTGGGACAGGCAGAAAGTATGCATTGATAGGCTCAGAAATCTCTCTAAACAGATGGACCTTCTTGTTCTTTGTGTGATTTGTGAGATTGGTTTGTTTGCATTCTTCTGCCTCTGGTCTCCCTTCCTTTCCTGATGTGGCTTGTCACGCACGTATTCGATCCAGATTCGTTCCTTTGGTTTTCCATTGACCTGTAGAATGCCCTGGTTTCCGTGGAGCCGGAAAGTTGCTCTCCAAGTGTCCTTGTTGTTTGGGGAAAGCTGCCGTCCTGCTCCGTTATCCTGCATATTCCAGTGGATTTTTTTTTCTGCTAGTTTGTTTGCGAGCAGCACGGGCTCAAAGTAACACTGCTTCGTTTAAGGGTTTCAGGCTGACAAACACCTGCTGTTGCGCACATCTCGCCATGAGAGCACCGTGGGACTAAGCTCTGTGCTTTCTGGAAATTGTTTCAGCTCTCGCCCCTGGTCTTCACACGGTAAAGCGCTTTGTGGTTGGGGGTGGGTGGGTGGGGGGGGGGGGTCGTGTGCGTCATCAGGGCAGATGTGTGCTTCTTTGTAAAACTGAGCCCTGCTCCATCCCCCCACCCCCCTTATGTTCACAGGTGTCATTCCTGCAGAAGGCCAGACGAAGCAGGCAGGTGTGCCTTGCGGAGTAAATGCATGGATTAAATTAGCCGTTAAATTAACTAGTCTTGCTCAGTCCATGGAGACTCTGGTTTCAAATGAATAAAAGTGTAGAAGCACTAAAACTCACGTTTTCCCGTCTGCTAGACGTATGTGAATCGCCATGGCTGGGAAAAGGTGCCTCTTTCTCCTGCACCTGGCTTGGCTGAAAAGGTCTCTCTGAACAAATCCCACAGCCACGCCATTGATTTGGTGTGTAGTTGAGTGTGTCTGCCTGTGTGGGTATATATACCACATATATACGGGCACGTGTGTCAGTCTCTCCACACATTACATCCTTCTATACTTGGCTGGGTTGACTTCTGCCCTAAAGGTCTGAGCAGACTGAGGCTAAGCCGTGTTTCAGAGACTCTTGATCAAGGCAACGTAAAAACTGGATTTTTGCTCTCTTCTGCTCCCTGGAGGTGAAATTTGCCAATGTGGCAAACTATTCCCCACCCCAACAGACACAAATTCCTCCTCCTCCTTTCCAGAGCTATTGTGACACAAACATTTGCAGCTGAGACAATAAAACAAAAACAAAGGAAAGTTTCTGACAGCAGAGATGGCAAAGTAATGACAGACAGGTCTTCGCTCAGGCACGGCTCGGTTTCGGAACTCTCCCAGTGCACTCTGGGAAATGCGGTCCTCAGCTCTCCAGACTCATGAAGGCGACCACCTGTTCCAGCTTGAAGGCCAGTCTCTGTTTCCTGGCGCCATCGTCCTGCTCCAGTGCGTCGAGAATCTGCAGCAGGTGAAAACCACATGGTCAAATGTCGCAGTGATGTTATTGCCTTATTTCACTCATTGTCGGCATTATCCATAATCCTTCCTGCAACATGCTAGCAGCGTGATTGAATAAAATTGTGTTTTTTTTACAGGAAAATCGCAAGTTGTACCAGTAGTTTTACATTATACTCATTTACCACTGCACAGTCAACTAACTATAGAAAACATCAAATCAAACTTTCTGTGGTGGAGGATGTGAATACATATATGAAGTTCTACTACGATAATTATCAGATTGTTTTCCAGTCGTTGGGGTAAGTCCGCAGGGTTACTCAGAGAGAGAAGCATTACATACCTCCTCGCTGTATTTACCCACATAGGAGTAGATCTCGCTGAGGGAGCTCAGGCTGTTGAACTCATTGGTGTGCATGCGTGACTGCTCTGCCAGGTAGGCGTTCATGTCCTGGTCACTGATAGCTGGCATCCTGCTGATGTCTGAGTAATATCTGTGGGGCAGAGATGCAAGTGGTGTGAGTGACGCAAACTGCATGTACGCCTTCACCTGCAACCATATGTGCAACCGCATCCTCACCCTCATCTACACCCACAACCGCATCCTCACCCTCATCTACACCCACACCCGCATCCTCACCTACATCTACACCCACACCCGCATCCTCACCTGCATCTACACCCACACCCGCATCTACACCCACAACCGCATCCTCACCCTCATCTACACCCACACCCACATCCTCACCTGCATCTACACCCACAACCGCATCCTCACCTACATCTACACCCACACCCGCATCCTCACCTGCATCTACACCCACAACCGCATCTACACCCACACCCTCACCCGCATCTACACCCACACCCGCATCCTCACCCTCATCTACACCCACACCCGCATCCTCACCTGCATCTACACCCACACCCGCATCCTCACCTGCATCTACACCCACACCCTCACCTGCATCTACACCCACAACCGCATCCTCACCTGCATCTACACCCACAACCGCATCCTCACCCGCATCTACACCCACACCCTCACCTGCATCTACACCCATACCCTCACCGCCATCTACACCAGCAACCGCATCTATACTCGCACCCTCACCTGCATGTACACCCACACTTGCATCCTCATCTACACCCACACCTGCAACCGCATCCTCCCCCGCACCCACAACCACAACTGCATCCTCACCTATGTCCTTACTCACACCATTGCTCCCACATCCACACCTATGCCCATGCTTGCACCTTTATCTATGCTCTCACACACACCCACAACCACCAGTGGAATCATACAGACGTATGATTCCAGACATCATCAGACGTAAGCGGCACAGGCTGCGGGTGAGTCCTGTATCACATATGTACACAGTATGCACTGAATTTATAAGGTAATATATACTATATATATGCATGAGCACAGTATGCATGCACTCAGACACACTGCAGTCGCCATCTTGTACATTATCTGGCCTGAATGTTTACCAATGTTGTAGCATTACTCCCACAAAATTTAAAAAGTGTTTAAAAAAACTATCAACGAAAATAAGACATATTTATGTCAACTTATGTAACTGAATTATGTGACAGGCCAGTGCCTGTGACCGGCCTCGGCAGAACTCTCACACGTCGATGGGACCTTGAGCAAGGCCCTTAACCCCCAGCTCCAAAGGCGCCAGACATTGGCGCCAGACCCTGTGCTGTGACCCCCCAAGCTATAGAGAGCAAGATGGGGCAGGCGAAGAGAAGCATTTCAATGCACTGTACTTATACTAGTGCAAATGACAGATAAAGGATTGATCATTTTATAGTTTTGTCAAATTGTTTTCTATTATAATGTGTGCAGACGGCACTTCCTCCATCATCTTGACAAAAATTCAGAGGGTGGGGCATTCTTCATCTCTGGTTGCAGCTCCAGTGGCCTTGTGGGAGAGTGTAGCATCCATCTTCCGAATTTCACAGAGTGTAGTATGTCATCTAGGTACCATTTGCCTACTGTCTCACCCATGTTTTAGATTCAGACATACGGCACACCTCACATGCTGCATCTCACCTACTCCAGGTCTCCATCTGTGGCAATAACACCTAAATCCCCTCAGACCTTAACAGCATGCAGCTTCAGTGGGGGGGGGGGGGGGGTAATTAGTGGCTCGGTTGGGACTGACACAGCTGTGGGGGGG
>JAODUD010000001.1:10069821-10087431 GCA_026784285.1 Stomatorhinus walkeri | reverse complement strand
CCACCCCCGCCCCGAGGTAAACGCGTTCTGAGGGTCCTGTTCAAATTCTCTGTGAGAACAGCAACCGTCTGTAGGTGCAGGTCCGGGAAAGGATGTGGGGGGTGGGGTAACACCGACACCTCCCTGTGAAGGGTGTGGGGTTTCCGGGTCTGGGCTGGGCCTTTCCAGTGAGGGCGTCCCATGTGACCTGCATCTCACTGGCTTTGTGAGTGGGAGTTCTGTGGGAGAGGTTCTGAACTCTGTACCAGAACTGGAATGCAATCCAAGAAAACCTAACACGAATGCTCACATGTGCTGTTTCTTTCAGATTCAGATGAAGGAGAACAATACTCACATTGACCGTCTCCAGGCTGTTGTACCTGGCTCTGATGAGAGGGTTCTGGATGATGTCTAGGTTGGTGCCGGTGACTGTCACTGGGGTGTTGCCACTGTGCGTCGAGAGAATTCGGTCACAGGCAAATTCCCTTGATCACTCTGCTCATTCACTCACTAACTCATTCAATCATTTGCATCCCCAATTCTCAGGCCTTCACACAATCATTCCCTCACAATGTACTTCAGCCTTGCATCGTTCCCAGGGTCTCTCCTCTGATTGGTCAAAATGTGCCATCCACCCTTCTTCAATAGGCTGATTGTGCTCCACACCACACCTGATAGGCTGAGGGGTTAAGGGTCCCAAATCCCTTTACCTGATGATGCTCCACTCAGGCTCCAGCTTGAGGATGGTGGGGTCCTCCACGTACTCGAACCTCAGGTCCCGGTGAAGATGGGCCTTGTCAACCGCCACCGACACGGTGACATTTCCATAGCCGTGCTGTGAGGCCTGTGTCTTGCATGTGATCCACTGCCCCCCCCTCCTGTAGGGGACCGGACAAGGAATGCAGGTCAGGGTTTCCCACCTCCCTCACAGAACCCCTCCTCTAATCCCCTGCCCTGCCAAGGCTGCTGCCCCCGATGCAGCAAAATCATTCAGAGTGTAGCAGGCAGGTCGCACCATTTTCATTTAATGTCCTTCACTGCTGTAGAGAAAAAAATATCGACGTGTCTTTAGAACCTTAAATTGCTTTTTCAATGGGAGGAGATTATATGAGCATTAATGAATTGACCCATATTAAAAGTTCATCATCCACGTCAATAAACTGAGCGAGGACTGGAGTTTAATTACTAAGAAAACACCCCCCCTCGGGAGCGCGGCATTTCCTCCTGCCTGATGTGTAGCCTCAGGCTGACATGATGTCACTAATTTGGGTGCTGATTCTTCAGTTTGAGCCACATGGGCCGGATCCACCAGAGCCCTCGCACCTGTGGAACGTGCACCTCTGGTCCTTAAACATGATGGAGACGTTGCTGCCGGCGTCCAGGTTGCTCCCGGTGATGTTGACGATGGTCCCCCCGGAGACAGGGCCCCGGCTGGGCTTGAGGTGTAGCAGCTTGGGGACCTGGGGGGAGCACAGAGCCCACTGACGGTGCTGACGGCTCGTATCGACCGAGATCGTCACAATCACCATGCTTCTCATTTTCCTGGATATTTGCCCCATCATCTAGTGTCATCACTGAAGCTCCATCAAATCAGATCAAATCAAATCAAATCAGAGTATTAACTACTCAGAGCCTAATTTGATTATAGCTCACAGAATGATGGCACAGTAAATCATTATAGAAAATGATTGCAAACCAGGTTAAGCAGATACGGGGGCCGGTGTTGTATGAGCTAAAGCAGGCAGCCGCGCTCTTTCATTCGCTCACTCACACAGGCAGGCAGTAATAATGATACTCACCACGAAGTAGTAGTACTTGTAGGATGTGGCCATGAACTCCGGCCTGCAGTCTCCGACACACACCTGGACGTTCCCGGCGTACTGACTCTTCTCCGCCTTCCCCATCTCACACACGATCCTGCAAACAGACACACACACACACGCACACACATATTTGCATTCACATCTTTGCAGGGAATCTCCATTAATTTCTAGGGGGAAAAACTCAAATCCCAACAATGACAACCGTAACCCCTACCAGCTCTAACCTTCATGATAAGTAACCAAAAAAAATACTTTTGGCATTTTCACTTTTTTGACTGTACTTACAGATTTTTATATAATTAGGTTCCCTTTTAACAGGTTTTTACTACATTGTGGGGAAATGTATACTGTGCAGACATGTAAACTCTGCAGTTTGGCTGGAAAATGCAAAAATGGTGTCCCAGTGCTAAGCTGCCTTATTTCCAAACACAAAATTAGCTCTTAACCTTTAAGCAGCTTCTTTCAAAAGCTCCTCAGAATTAAAGGGCTGCAGCTCTGGGCTGATCCCAGTGCTGAACCAGACGCTTATAGAAGGTTTTTCATGCATATTCACGATGCATTTGATGACAAAGGTCCCAGAAGTGCTGCATAAACCCCATCATAACCTCCGACATTATTTTGCTTTACAGTTTCAGTCTCAGCAAGGACTATTATATTTTCTCAGTGTTTTTTTTCCCCAAAGGGGCAATTTAAGGTCACAATGTATAAGCCAGGGAGTGTTGAGGTCCAGCGATACAACCTGACCCCCCCACGTTGCTCAGGCTCTGGGACTGAGGAGAAGATTAACCATGAGCAGACGTGTTTGCTGATATGAGACACCAATAGACACTGAGCAAATGCCATTATCCCCATTCCATCATCACATTTACGTGTCTGTGACTGGGCTCTGCAGGGGGCTGAGACTGCATTGAGTGCCATCTAGTGGTGGTCATGCTGAAGTGCGCTGTGTGCCGTGGTCACTCACTGCTCAGCAGGGATGTAGCCGTCAGGAACTGGGGTGCAGTCCACCTCTGCTACCCTCACGTGACCCTGGATCTCCCTGAATTCCAAGCCCAGGTTCTCCCCTCGGATGGTGACCAGGGTGCCGCCCTCACGGGGTCCTCTAAGCGGGGTGATCTGGAAAGCGGGTCGCCGTGGAAACCAGTGAGCATATGCCAAAATGCAGAGGCACGTGCGTCGGTGTCGAAATACTGGAGAATGTTACAGGGTGCGAATCATAATGAGGGTCATTGGCCGTGCAGCTTCACCCGTTCCAGCGATTTGTCTTGGGGAACAAACGACAGATAAAGGGACGGAAAAGATAAAAGAGGTGACTAACAAAAAAACATCAGACAGTAAATAAGCGAAATGTGCAATGTATGGTGCAGGGCTGGGTAACAGCAGAGTAATTATGTTCATTTGCTGTTGGGGGGTGGGGTACTGTCTGCTGTTGCAGGGGCCCCTGTTTAGGGAATAAAAAGCTATCTTTGTGACTCAAAGTGCCAGTTTTCCGTGACCAGAATCTCACCCCAAAAAGAATAGGCTGAAAGATGCTTACAGAGGAATCCAGAGCCTATTTCTGTCACTATTTATATGGTTTAAAAATAAAACAGCAGACTGTAGAACACAATTTAAAAACTGCACAATACCAGTCACATGCGTTTGCAACCCCAGCATAACGCAACGCGGATCTGATTGGCTCAGTTAAGGAGCCGCTGACGACCTCATTAATTAAAACTGCATTCCTAAGCAAAAAAGGTGCTTTTTGAGCTGGCGCACGTTGCCACAATTTAATTCCCAAAATTAATTAAGTTTTTCTTGAAATAATTTTTATTTCCCAAGTTAATGTGCATTTAACATGGCTTTAAGCACAAAGCAGCATGGTTATAGGGAATTCAGTCTATGAGTTTAGAAGCTCATCCATATCACATCGCTTCCACCTAATGGCCATTTAGACTGAGAGACTAACAGCCGCCAGCCCAGCATCCTGAGAGCAAAGCTATCCAATCAGACATCTCCCTAGCAGCCAAAAAGATTGTTTTTTTTTATTATCTGCGGGGCACAGACACATCCCAGTGAACCACAACATCCTCCAGTCCCATAATCTGATGCTCGAAGGTTCAGTGATGTAACAAGCTCCTAGAAGCAGCCCTTTAATTGAACGCAGTCTCTAAAGTCAGCCAGCGTCCTTAAACCGCGTGAGTGTACCCAGCCGCTGAAATCTGGGATACAGACTGCACTTCCTCAAAGACAGATGTGTACGTGAGTTTCGTTCCTATGAGTGGGGGTGTCAGGCAGGCCTGTGGGTGTGCAAGTCTCACACCCTTCCCTGCTCAGATTCACAGCTCCATGACATATTACAGGCACATGCTGCCTGTCTGTCAAGCCAGGGTGGGGGGGCTCTAATATGATGGGGTTTGTGACATTGAAATGCTCCTTCTCTGCCTTGAAGATCCAGTCATGAAACTTCGGAATGGATGTTGCAGTGGCCTCATTTGTTCATTTATTTATATTATACATCCATATATATTTTATAATTGAGAAAGCCAGTCAGTCAATCAACCAGTCCCTGGAGCCACTGGGGGTTAAGGGACTTCCTCAGGGAGCCAATGGTGAAATTGCTCGGCCAATAATGGGATTTGAACCAGCGACCTTCCGATCGCACCGCATCCTGACCCAGAGACACGAAATGCCCCCAAAAACATGCACCTCCTCATTAGGGAACCAATCTCCACTCTCGCATGTGCCAGGAGGTGATATTAATCACTATACTAACAAGGATCGCTCTTGTAGAACCAAGAATCAACACAAAAGACTTCATTTGTTTCCCTGGCACACAGCTGGGGGGAGGGGAAACTCTCCCGGTTACTAAGCCGTGGAGCGTTAAAAAATGAAGTGCAAAAGCTGGGAAGATGAGAAACAACATTCCAGAGGAGGGGTTTTGAACCCAGAAATGGGTGGAAACTGAGCATCACTGTCAGAATCACACTGTTGCACCACGCTGAGCTTCTCATGGAGAAAGCGAACAGTCTTCTTAACAAAAGATGTGAAGACCAGTCTGATGATAGATACACATATGTTAATGTTTTCTGTGGTCATCAGTAGGTTCTACCCTCTCAGGTACCAAGCTTCCATGCTTCAGGTCTTAATGGAGGTGCACCTACCTGAGATGGCAGTAAGACTTGTAAAAATGGAGCAGGTAGGGCAGAAAGTTCTGGAAAGCATCTTCAGGACAGCTCACGTGCTTGGAATAGGGATAGTGGGCTATCACCTCGGTTTCCAAATGGCCAAATCACACCGTCACAGAGCACGAGACCTTGACGCCTGGCTGACCCATGAAGGACAAAGATGGCAATGAAACAAACCCAACTGGCGTCTGAAGCCGTCAAGTAGCAGGAGCGTTATGAAGTTAGCCGGAACCTGCTGGAACGTTCTATTAGCTGATTTGGCTCATGTAAGGTACAAGCGAGGTGGGAGTTTCTGAGCGGGGTGCTCATCGGACACGGTTTTACACATTTCGATAAGCCACTGCGTAACTACAGGCCAAATTAATTGCCGTCTTCCACTGCCCCAGTACCACGAGGTGCTGCAGACGCTGCCAATACAGACAGAGCATGCAGGCCCTGAGGACATCCCCACACCGAGGGCCTCACTGCGCCAGCTGGACGCTCTCGCCGACGCCGCGCTGATCCCTGCCGCTTAATGAAATGCTTTAGGGACGCTTGTCAGCACCCAGATCGCTTTGATGTGACTCCGTGCCAGATCCGAATGCGACAGGGCCTCAGATATGAGGGGGAACGTGAGCCCATGTCAAAAGGAGCCCACACATGCATGGGCAGGAGTGGAAGCTCAAGGTGGCTCATAGTAGAGCGTTCTAGCACTCTCCCCGAAGCCAATTCAGGCTTTCAATTATTCAGTCATTCATATAACTCTCCAAGCACATGATTACATTATTACTGTAAGATCCTATATTATATACTATTACACGTTATTATATACATATTCCATTTCTGTCAAGAAGCTGAAATTCTGACCAGTGACAGAGATAGATTGTAGCTATTTCTGGGATCTGGACGCAGGGTGATGAGGTGTCTGGTGACCTCTGTGGTGACCTTTGAATGAGCAGTTTTTTTTTGTAGAAGCAAAGTGCCTTTCCAAATGGTCCTTGGCAGGACAAGCGAACAGAACAGAAAAAAATTTAAAGAGTCGGCGTAACGCTCACGACAGGCAACCTAATTGAACTGATCTCTGTGGAGATGGCCGTGCCTGAAGCTGCCAAGTGGACACTGGGAAGGGGGGGGGGGGGGGCAGGCGCGGTTGGGAGTGGGGAAGGGGCACGCACCAGTCATTAAAATTTCTCACATCCCTCCTATCGCCTCACAGCTGAAACTCCAGGGCTGCTAATGAGAGGTTGGATTCTTTAATTCGCCTTTGAGGCGCGCGCCGGTCTCTGGAAGAGGTGTGGGACCATGTGAGGAGCACATGCCGATCCCAAAACGACAGGGCCTCAGACCTTTTCACAGCTGCTGCTCTTCCTGCTGAGCGGATGACTCTTTTTATGAGTGCGACTAAGAAGAAACAGACAAATCATCTTGGTGGACTGCTCAGCTGTCAAAATAACTGTTTGTCAGATTGATGCACACGCCCATCCATCATCCCCAGAACAAGCCCCTGATTGGCATTTTGTGCCATCAATCAATCCAAGAGCTAGGTGCTGAGTGGCTACCATGGGTCATTATGGGCTTGAAGGACCTTCGGGGCATTTTTACACCACTAAATAGGCCGCATCATCTATTATCTGCCGAATACTACACCCCCCCCAGCCTGACATAAGTCTCTGAGGAGGAGTAGTTAATGCTCTGTTTTGTTCCTCTTCCACCAGCCCAGATCTTGAAAGGAGGTGAAGGTCCTTATTATCACAGAGGGATGCTGGTAGTTTTCGGGACGTCCAGCCAGTGAGAATCAACCAGACTGGCACTACCTTCAGCGTTACCATTAACACAAGTGTCCAAAGCTGCTCTATTCTCACCATCAGTCTGTTATGACTCCTCACTTCTTCATCGCTCAGATACAGAGCGGCAGCCGTCTGAGATTCTCTCTTCTAAGAGCAGCTGGAGGATTCCCACAGCCACCTGGATTTTCTGATAGGGCGTTGTTTCACTAACCATCATGAAGTCATTTCCTGACAAATGCAGACATCTAATACTCCCAATTTCTACAATATTTCCAATTTTCCTAATTTTCATATTAAATTCTTGAGTCTCTGCTTCAAGTCCTATTTTCTGGACAACTTCACCATGTAGAATAATCTAAATAATACCTTGTTATGACTGGATTTATCTATGAGGCTATTCCATCCACACTTTCTGATCCTGGTTTGCTATGGGTCTACCCTCTACCCTCTGCTTTGTGTCAAGCTGTAGACAGCATGGCTGGATAAAAGTCTCTTTTCATTAGAAGATGTGGAGCTGATTATATTTCTGAACTTGACAAGCTAATTGATGGTTATTGGAGGAAAACATTTAATCACTCTCCATTTCGTGTCTGAGTAAAGATTGTTCAGCCAGGATGTCACGGTAATGAAGTGCATTAGAATGCATTACACCCATTGGGCTTAAAAGAAATCCGTCGGGGAACACACGGCGGGATTTATGAGTGCATGAAACTGATGGAGAACAGCACTGGGCCATAAGCCCCACTCCCTGTCCGAGAAGCCAGGTCAGATCATTCTGTGCAATCTGAACCTGCGGGGAAGTGTGACAGCAGTAAGATGTGTGGCACTGAAGTAGTATGACAGTGACAGCTGTGTGCTCTCATCTGTGTGATTTTGGGGTGCATACTGCAGTGATATGACAGTGACAGCTATGTGGTCAAACCTGTGTGATTTTGTGGTACATACTGCAGTGGTATGACAGTGGCAGCCTTGTGGTCTCACCTATGTGATTTTGGGGTTGGTACTGCAGTGGTGTGACAAGTGACAGCTGTGCGCTCTCACCTGTGTGAATTTGTGGTATGTACTGCAGTGGCATGACAGTGACAGCTGTGCGCTCTCACCTGTATAATTTTGTGGTATATACTGCAGTGGCATGACAGTGACAGCTGTGCGCTCTCACCTGTATGATTTTGGGATACGTAATGCAGTGGCACAACAGTGGCAGCTGTGCACTCTCACCTGTATGATTTTGGGGTATGTACTGCAGTGGCTGACAGTGGCAGCTGTGCGCTCTCACCTGTATAAATTTGTGGTATATACTGCAGTGGCATGACAGTGACAGCTGTGCGCTCTCACCTGTATGATTTTGGGATACGTACTGCAGTAGCACGACAGTGGCAGCTGTGCACTCTCACCTGTATGATTTTGGGGTTGGTACTGCAGTGGTATGACAAGTAACAGCTTTGTGCTCTCACTTCTGTGATTTTGGGGTACATACTGCAGTGGCATGACAGTGGCAGCTGTGCACTCTCACCTGTGTGATTTTGGGGTGGGTGCACTTGCTGTTGGGTCCGCTGGGCTGCAGCCACAGGCTCTCAGGGTGGGCGCAGTGCTGCTTGAGCGTGCAGCGGTCCTCTCCCTTGCACCAAACGCAGCCATACAAGGGATCAGCCTTCAGACACAGCCCACAGCTCCTGCGCCGGGCATCACACTTGTACAGGTGGACTGGGGACACGGGCAAGCACAGGGTACGGGGGGTTAGCAAGGCTGAATGTGTATGCATACTGGTGAACATGAGCGAGCTGCACGCATGTGCTATTGTAATGAGTGCCAGATGAGCCATTGCTTCTGGCGGCAGCATCTGGGAAAATAAAGTTATATTGTTATAGAAAAGGTGAGTAACAGTCAGAGACAATTACAGGCAGCATTAACCACACGACTCAGCAGAGATGTGGAGCCTACAGGTTAAATCCCAAAGGGGCCTCTTTGTTTCTTTGTTACTTGTTCTGTCAGGTTTCATAAACCTCACAAACAGGGGATTCCTGTAACAAGAGACTCCTTCCTATGACCAAAGAAGACACGTAGATATGCAAGATCTTTGGATCAGTACATGGATCCTCTGGCTCCCTTTTCCCATATATACCCCTGCCCAGAGTACACAGCCTATCACTCCCTGTCTTCCGGTTCAACATTTTTCATCACCATGGAAACTACTGTGGAATCTACTCTTTAATTGCCGTTAGATGATTCTGTAATCCGTCCATCACATTAAACCTACTGGGTTCTGTACCGCCTCTCTCCCAGTGAGACTGAACCGTGAAAACGTCCTTTGAGAGCAAAAGCCTGACCCGTCACTCTCTCGCTCTCTCTCGCTCTCTCTCTCTCTCTCTCATACACACAGACATTTCCTCGTTTTTTTATTGCAATCACAGATTTTTATAAAATTGGGGTTCATATTGTGGGGACTTAAAAAACTCTCCCAACACGCTAAATGGTAACAGATAATGCAGACCCAAAAATGTCCCCACAATGTGGTACATATAGACCCACACTAATAGACAGGCAGACAAACAGACACATTCAGACAAACAGACAGACACTCATCAGTAACTTCATTCTGGACATTTCACTTCACGTTTTCATTTAAAGATCCCACCGCCAGTGTGTCTGTGGTCTGTTCCCAGTTGGACATGACCGAAACCATGCTGGGGGAGACTCCTAGTGGTATTTCGGCTGGGCTTGGTGTAATGCGGACCTGAGCTTCCCAGTAACATGCAGCAACAATAAACTGCTTTCATCCCTTTATGAACGTGTTACTGTCAGTGCAGCCATCAGGAGCAGTGGCTACCCCAACCTTCCCATCCTACTACCCCCCCCCCCCCACACGCCCCCCGCAATGCTCCAGGCTCCTTAATACGGACTCAACAGCTAAAAGCCAGTGGGAGGTGGAAGCAAGTCTCTGAGAGAGGTATAAAGTGACAAGGTGAAGGGGGGAGGGATGGAGAGGGGAGAGAGAGATATGGCCAAGTTAATGAGGCAAGCTAAAAAGGAAAGAAGCGAAAGAGAACTGAGAGGAACAGAGAGATCGAGATGTGAAAACTAAAGAGATGAAGAGGGAAGGAAGGATAGAGAAGGGCGGGATGAAAGAGGGAGGTGAAGTCAACACAATAAATGAAAGAGGAAGACAGAAGAGATAGAGAGAGGGATAAGAGCGATAGTGAAGGCAACAGAGCAAATGAAAGAGAAAGAGAGAGAAGAGATAGAGCAAATGGAGGGGAGAGAGAAAGAGGGGATGCAGGGGAGTGGTTAACGTAATCCAACAGATCAGGCCGTGTGGTTCTGTTACCATGCCAACACACAGGACGGCGAGAGACTCACCTTTGTTGTGGGCCGGGTTGTCGATGGTGAAGTCGCCGTTCCAGATGACTGTGAGCTCTACTGACAGGCTACTCATCTCCATCCCATCGTAGAAGTACTGTCACCATGGAGATAGCAAGAGGCGGGGACGGGGGGGGGGGGGGGACAGGCTCATTATAATGGACAGAGCAGCAACGCCAAATTACAAACCGTAAAATGATGAAGTGCGTAATACTGCGTGCACTAAAACCACAATCAACAAAATCAAAGAAGCAATTTACTAATTCAAATGGAAATATAATGAATGTTTTAATAAAGAATGACAAGTTTAAATATTAAATACTAACTTAAAAAAATATATTCTGTTACGACAAAAGCTATTTTTTTTTTTGGTTTGGTGGAAGGGAGGGTGGTGTTAGGGAATAAGGTAGCCAAGGTGGAAACCCACCCCCCCAACCTGCACATTTTGCTAAATGGTCTGTGAGTAACCTGTGCAGTGTCAGAATCTCATTACGGTTACTCTCACAGGGCATACAAATGCAAGAACACCACCCCAAGACACGCAGATAGATACATCACCGACCTAAGCTCTGCTCCCAGATCAGATTCTGGATCACAACCTGCTTAGGTCAAAGGTCGTCTGCAAATAACTGGCCAGACAATGTGCTGGACAAAAAGCTATTTAAAAAACTAAAGTCACTAAAGATACTCTCCCTGCCATCTCAGGTTCACCAACATTTGATGCAAAAGGACATTTACAATAATGCAGCTGACTGACATAATCAGTAATTTACATTTTATTTAGCAGAGTATAAATGAGGAGAACCCGGGGTCAGCTAACACCCCAGGAGCAGTTGGGGTTAAGGTCATTGCTCAAGAGCCCAAAAGTGATGTGATTACTCTGCCAGCCGGGAGTTTTGGACCTATAACCTTCCGGACATGGGCACACATCCCTAATCAACTGAGGTATACACCACCACACCTATTGGTGTACAGAGAGCAGTTCATGATGCAGGGCTATCCCCAGAGTGCATTTTTCACCATGGGGGGGCAGACTGACCTTCCCACTCCATGGAGATCATACAGCTGATCATACATGGAACACAGGAGCATTTAGCCACGGGCTGAGACTAGCGCTAATGCTAACATAATATTAAAGCTAAAACAAATTGGGGCTGAAAACCTACAGTAAAGCAACAAGGCATGTGAAAAATAAACATGCGCTGTTCTGGGTCACAATGTGGGCACAATGGGCAGCTTTCACTGTATGTCTCTTACGAGGGAATCTCATGATATTTCTGGTCTGTGCTAGTCCAGGCCCCATGAATGGGTATAAAGCAGTGACCTTCTGGGGACAGTGTATGTGTCTATACATTGGTGTCCCAGCTAAAATGCAGACACACACGGACACTCACAGAGGTGTACTCACACATACACTCATGGAGGTATTCTCACACACATACAGACACACACGCTTACAGAGGTGTACTCTCACACACACAGACACACACTCACAGAGGTGTTCTAACACATACACAAACACACACACACACACACACATGCGCGCACAGTCACAGAGGTGTATTCACAGACATACAGACACACACACATTCACAGAGGTGTTCTAACACACACAGACACTCACACACACACACACACGCGCGCACAGTCACAGAAGTGTATTCACAGACATACAGACACACACACATTCACAGAGGTGTTCTAACACACACAGACACTCACACACACACTCACAGAGGTGTTCTAACACATATGCAGACACACACACTCCCAGAGGTGTTCTATCACACACACAGACACACACACACTCACTCAGAGAGGTGTACTCACAGACACATAAACACTCACAGAGGTGTACTCACAGACTCACACACTGACAGAGGTGTACTCACAGTCACACACTGACAAGAGGTGTACTCACACACACACAGACACAAACATACTCACAGAGGTATTCTGGCACTGTACGCTGGAGCTGTTGAACCTCAGGGCTGGCACTCGGTGCTCCGCCCCCTGGATGTTCAGTACACACTCATAGCCACGCTGGCCTGACTGTGGTTGTGGCAGGTTCCGAGCCCTCAGTGTGATGGGCTTCACCACGTTCACCGGCACCAGGATCCGCTCTGCAGGGAGCAGCTGGGGACATTCCTGAAATGGGACAGAAGCCAGTGAAAGCCGAGCCAAGCCAGACTCAATCGAAATGGGATCCTATAGATGCTTTGGTGCAGAAATAGGACCTAAATTACCTGAATCACATCAGATGATAAGACAGGGCAGAGAGAGAGGGAGAGAGAGAGTGAGAGAAAGAGCAATGCAATACCTTGAAGGTGCAGTGTTTGCTTACACACACACACACACACACACACACACACACACAAACTCACACAGACCCTAACATGACCAAGCTAATACCTTCAACCCCATTATAGCTCCAAAGTAGGAATGTAACAGGCATTGGACGACACGACCACACGATAAACAGGGATCAGGACCTGCATTTGGCTGCAGTGATTAGCAAAGGCAAAGACGTGACTCAGTAGGGATGCGTAAGGGCGGTGAGTGTGATCTTTACAAGCACCAGGGTGGGGGTGGGGGGCTTGTAAAATCCCATTACACGAAGCGATAAACAGCTGTGCTTGCACGTGACCGTGAGCACCCCGACCATCCTTCATCCTGACAGCGGTAATGTACGGGGGCTCTGGAATTTACATGTTATTTGCTGACACAGCCCCCCCCCCCATATACAAACGCCTCCCTCACACTCCTGCTTTCCTACCTCTCTGTCTGTCACAGGTGCTCATGTAAATGCCACCACACGCAGCCTGTGTCGCAATGCATGCATGTACAACTATCTTTGTGGGAACCTAAGGACCAAATTTCATAGCAGATTTAAATTGACAGCCATTTGTTTTGCTTTTTGCATTGGGTTCTGCTTCTGTCTGTCTGGTGACCCGTGATGTCGCCTCGGAATGAAGGGACATGCACACGGATGCCTGCATGCCATCATCACCATCAGGATAACGGCTCCCCTGTTCCACCACCCAAGTTGTTCTCCTAATGGACACTCATTCCGCGCCTCCAGATGGCATGATATATACCCTCAGCCTCCACCTGCCCCAACTCTGCTGGTTGGTACTGGCCGTTGCTTGGCGACCCACTTGGCAGCTTTGTGGGGGGTGGGGGACGGGGGCTAGGTGAGGGAGGTGTAACCGACTCCAAGCCTAACAACCAGTGGTAGCTTCATAAAAAGTGAAGCAGAACTTCACCAAAATAAATAAAGAAAAAAACCTTGCATTCATATTTTAATAAATTCATATTTTAATGTCACTGTGTAATGAGAGTGACCATTGCCTTGTGACCAAAAAAGTGCAGCTGCTTAATAAAAGACAAAGTGTTGTGCAAAATAGCACCACCCTTAGGCTGTGAAATGGAAACTTGATGAAGCAAAACATTTTATGCCTCACTAAACTCACAGACTTCAATATATTTCTTATCACCTTCTGTTTAGTAGTTGATTGGATAGCTATGGAAAATAACAGGTTGTTAAACACACCCTAGTCTTTCCAATTATTCGCTTTTGTGTCTTGACATAAAGATGATTGACATGCAATTAACCATACAGAACATGAGTTCAGTCATCGTGCAAGATGAACTCACTTCTTCTCAAATAGTGGTTTGTGAACAAGGAATTGGTACGCTCTAAGTGAAAGTGTCAGGAGTTAAAAATACTTTAATATGTAAAAATTTGTCAGGGTCAGCACCTGTTTGTCCATGTCTTTTGTGTCTCCTCCCTGTTTGGCCAGCAGGTGTCGCTGGCCATCCTGTCCTCCCTGTTGTCAGCCTTTGCATTTGCCCTTGTAGCACTGATACCTGCATAGCTCACTGAGTTGAGCATGTGGTTACATAACAATTCCTCTAGTGTTCAAATCCTACCTCCTTTATTTTTGTAAATTTTGTTCCCTTGTTTTATTTGTATCAGTTTTCTAGTTCCTGTGTTTTGTAACTTGTATTAGTTTTTCGTAATTGTGTTTTTGCCTGTCTTTTATTCCATAGTGTTAGATTCATTTTCCCTGTTTCTGTGAGATTCTTAGGTTCTCTGTTTGATCCCCCAGTTCCTTGATTTAATTATTAGTTTCACCTGTTCCCTTTTTCACTCCTCCTGTGCCGTTACTTGGTTCAGTTGGCTATTTAGGTTCCTTCCTCAATGGGTCATTGTATGTCAGTGGAGTACAACAGTTGTATTGAGAATGTTTTTTGTGTTATTTGTACTTTGCCTGCTAACCTGCTCCTTGTTCCCTAACCCCCTCTGTACTTAGTCACTGTTATCCCCTTTTTAGTTTTGACCCCTTGTGGTCTGTTTTTGTTTTGTGTTTCCAGTGTTTTCAGTTTTGTTAATAAACCCCGCTTATCCTGTGAGCTGCAAGTGGGTCGTTCACCTTCCTGCCTGCCTGCACCATGCTCTGTCCCTGTGCCTTCTCAAAGTCCATGACAATATTGTTTTTGACTACAGCTAGTCCCATATATATATACTGTGAAGAAGAACATTCCTTTTTTTGGTTCAGTTTTTTATTGCACGAAAGGAACACGTCAGTGTATTTACCCACAATTCTTTTGGGGAATGTGAACATTACAATTTGTACCTGCCCCGTATACTTGTTTTAAGCAGTCTCCCTGTATTACAATACATTTTGGGTCGAAATGTATTGCAATGAACCCAGGGAGGTGGGGGGTGTCCTCCCTTATATCTTCACTTTGAAAATGGCAACCCTAGTGGGGATTGACAGTTTGATCGACAAAAGTGTGCATCTCCAGTTAGCCAAACATGACACAGTGAGGAGAAACCTTGAGATTCAGAAAATGCTGACTGATGCAAGTTAATATGTGGGTTGACAGGAGCTGGCATTTAGGGAGCACAATGAAAGTGAAAACCCTGACCGCAAAGGGAACACACAAGTGCTTTCCCGCTATGACAATGATATGACTTTTGTTGGTGTGTTTGTGTTGTAATGTAATAAACTTGCAATATAAAGCTGTACAGCATTACTCATATTTTAATCGTCACTTCATACATTTTGCTTGTATTTTTATAATGACTATATTTCAACAAAAGGGGCACCTGTCTAGAATTGTTAACAAATAATCAGCTCATCAAGTAAATAGATAGACAGTTGAAGGCTCAGGTTATACACTGAATTGGGCTACATTTGACTGACATTAGCAACCAATGTAAATATTCAGGACTACGGTGTAATTTTGATATCTACTACAATATTTTTAATAGTGATGACTGATACGTGGTCAAGTGTTGGGTTGGGGGGGGGGGGGGGTTACACAAACACCACCCCCACCAGGTCTGTGGGACTTCTGCAGTGAGTTGATGGCAAACCGCAGTTTGCTTAAAATCACCCATAAAAATCACCTTGGAAGACCAGGTGAGGAAGGCTCCCTCGATAAAAATAAGGTTAATTCATGCACAACGAGGCGTGGCAGACCCCACAAAACAGAGAATGTGCCCTGCTGTTTCAGATTTCGGCACAAGGTGGGCGGACACACTGCAGCAGCTGCTAAAGACCTGCAGCTCTGTGAGCGAGTGATTCCTCCCATGGGTAACTTAGACCGAATTAGGATGCTTTTATTAAATACCAGCATGAAAACACACTAAATATAAACCTAAGGATAAAATACCCACAATGCTCAGTGGACCAAATCACATCTGTGTGATAGAAACACATACTCATATAAAAGGAAACACACACTCACACGAGAACACATACTCACACAAATGGAAACACACACTCACACGAGAACACATACTCACACAAACGGAAACTCACACGAGAACACATACTCACACAAACGGAAACTCACACGAGAACACATACTCACACAAACGGAAACTCACACTCACAGGAGAACAGATACTCACACAAACGGAAACTCACACTCACACGAGAACACATACTCATACAAAGTGAAACTCACACTCACATGAGAACACATACTCATACAAAGTGACACTCACATGAGAACACATACTCACACAAATGGAAACACACACTCACACGAGAACACATACTCATACAAAGTGAAACTCACACTCACACGAGAACACATACTCACAACAATGGAAACTCACACGAGAACAGATGCTCACACAAATGGAAACTCACACTCACACGAGAACACATACTCATACAAAGTGAAACTCACACTCACATGAGAACACATACTCACACAAATGGAAACACACTCACATGAGAACACATACTCACACAAATGGAAACACACACTTACACGAGAACACATACTCACACAAACAGAAACACACACTGACACAAGTGGAAACATACACTTCCCCAGGCAGAAACACCAACTCACAAAGAAACACACACTGACATAAGCGGAAGCTTACACTCACACAAACGAAAACACACACTCACACGAGAACACATACTCACTCAAATGGAAACGCACACTCACACGAGAACACATACTCACACAAACAGAAACTCACACTCACACGAGAACACATACTCACACAAACAGAAACACACACTGACACAAGCAGAAACATACACTACCCCAGGCAGAAACACCACCTCACAAAGAAACACACACTGACATAAGCGGAAGCTCACACTGACACAAATGGAAACTCACACTCACACGAGAACACATACTCACACAAACGGAAACTCACATTCACACGAAAACACATACTCACACAAACGGAAACTCACACTCACACGAAAACAGATACTCACACAAACGGAAACTCACACTTACACAAGATCACATACTCACACAAACGGAAACTCCCACTCACACCAGAACAGATACTCACACAAACCGAAACTCACACTCTGACAAAAGTGGAAACTCATACAAGAACACATACTCACACAAACGGAAACACACACTGACACAAGCAGAAACTCACATTCACACAAACAGAAATACGCACTCATACAAACAGAAACTCATACACAAACGGAAACACACACTCATACAAAGAGAGACATGTACACAAACAGACACACAGCGATATTCACACACTGACTGTCAGCACCCTGGAAGTGCAGCCGCTCCATGGTGTGCTAGCTGCACGCGGTTCATTAGGCATCATCTGTACATCAGGGAGAGTCGTCCGCCAGAGAGTCGGCCTTGGACCCTGAGGACATGCTCCCTTCACACGGCGGGGCTCACATACTTATGGAGACACTGCTCCCTCCTCCTCGGTCTCTCACGCACACACATCTCGGCTGCCCAGCCGCTCCAACAGCCAGACGTTTTCATGCCTTTCGATAAATTAATTAACCCCGAACTCATTATCATCCCTTCTGCCTCGCTACCAATTAAGGGCGCCAATTAGACACCCATAATAAGGTAATCCACTTTAGTGGGTCAGTCGCTAACTTCTTCCCACATCTGACTCTTCATTTTTCTCTCGCCCTCTTTTTAATCGATTACTTGCAAGAAAAGATGAAGTGGATCTTCACTGCCCCGGGGGCGGGGGGG
>JAODUD010000001.1:9924452-9946442 GCA_026784285.1 Stomatorhinus walkeri | reverse complement strand
AAGAGGAAGGGGGCAGACTGAATGGGGGGTGGAGGAAGAGGAAGGGGCAGACTGAATGGGTGGTGGAGGAAGAGGAAGGGGGCAGACTGAATGGGGTGGAGGAAGAGGAAGGGGCAGACTGAATGGGGGGTGGAGGAAGAGGAAGGGGTGGGGGAAGCACAGTGGCAGCTGATGATGTGGGATTACGAGTGCGGGACACAGCTGGCACTAGCAGAACAGCGGCGTGTCTACAACTGTGTGACAATCCAAGGTGGCTTTGTATTGCTCTGCATCAGGTCGGGGGGGGGGGGGTTCCCATCTGAGGAACAGAGAGAGGGGGGGACATTGGATAACCAGAGCACTGGCAACTAATAAACTATCACCTTCCCCCAACCTCAAGTTTAACAACCTGAGCCGTCTCATTAAATAAACCCCGCACATTCAGGACATCAACACAGGCAAATTTACACTGAAAAACACTTAAATCAGCAGCAAATGACAAATGGGTCCCCCAGCAGGGAGGAAGCCGACAGGGGAATCACCCAGAGTCACTCATCTCAGACTCGCACCCCTGACTGCTCCAGTCCCCCGTGGCACACTAAAGCTATATTTTTTAAACTGAAATATTCAAAACATCAATGTGAAGATTATGGTATAAATATTTTAAAATGCCCAGCTCCTACATCACTGCACCCCCTGCTGCACCAGTATGGAAAAAAGGTGAGAAATGTGAATTCACTGTGGCAAATTGCTATTGTTGCTCTATGCTTAAGTAGCCATGGAAACAAATAAACAAAAACCATTATAATAATGAAGATGACGCATTATATAGAGGCTTGGCACCTCCCCAACCAGGATGCAACTAAAGTGCAGATTTGCCAATGAGCTCTCGTCCTCCGTGTGTGTGTGGGGATTATGTTTACACTACCATTTTTCAGGTCACCACAAAGATCTGTAAACTAAACAGAAACCTAAAAATGCCAAAAGTCTCATATTTTGGTCGGTGATGGTTAAGTTTAGGGCTGGGTAGGGATTAAGGTCTTCATGTTGGGATTAGAGTATTCCCCATTGAAATGAATGGAGAGTCCCCACAAAGATATAATCACAAACCTGTATGTGTGTGTGCGTGTGTATGTGAGGTTTAAAGTGTGTCTCATGTCTGCTTTCATACATTAACATGTAGCATGTTGACACAAAGACACTCACCATACTCACACGCTAACATACGCGCACGTTACCTCTCTGGGGGTCAGCACACACACAGCTCACGGTGCCGAGAATCAGCAGGAGAGATGATCCATCTGCATTCGACTCAGACAGGAGAAGTAGGGAAAGACCTTTGCTCCATTTACACAGATATGGATGTTGGAAGCACAGAGGTCCAGGACACGCACTGGTCTGGAAGGGGCGTTAGTCTGTGAGGGGCCCTGGTCTAGGAGGGACCCTAGTTTGGGAGGGACCCTAGTCCAAGATGGGCCCTGGTCTGGAAGGGGCCCTGGTCCAAGATGGGCCCTGGTCTGGAAGGGGCCCTGGTCCAAGATGGGCCCTGGGTTTAGAGGCGCCCAGGTCTAGAAGGGGCCCTGGTTTGGGAAGCGTCCTGTTCCAGGAGGGGCCTTGTTAGTGCTGTTTTGGAGGGGGGGGGAGACCAATCATACTGCCCCCCCCCTCCCCCCCAGTGTCCCCAGTGCAAGAGCCCCAGCCAGCACTGCTACGCTACACATGTTCACACACCCCCCCACCCAATTACACAGCTCACAGGACACGCCCCAAACTTAATTAGCCCCTGAAAGCTTAGCAGCGCTGCTTTCTGGGGTCCCTCTGCTAACGCCAGACGCTGTAGACATTTCATTACTAGGCAGACACATCCTCCTCCTCCTCTCTTCTAATCCAATCACAGCTCTTGTAATGCAACGATATAATCCAATCAGCCAATCAGAGCCCTGGTTAATGTTGCCACTAGTCACATGATCCCGTCGCTAGTCGAGTCGTGTCGCGCTAATGATGCTCTAATGCAATTTGACTGCAATCTGACTGCAGCCGTGTGTTAATGCCGGGCCTATAACATAACCCCAAAGGCCCCAGATGCCTCCTTTTCCCTACATTTCGGGAGACAATATGGAACACGCTCACACAATAGAGGCACGCTAATGTAATCTTAATGCAATCTGCACACCCTGCCACAAATTGATGTTACTATAGCAACATGGCACTACGACAGAGGGGTGTTGTGAGGATAACACCAGTGGTCTGTCTGCTGCATAGAGGAGAGGCAAGCTCGGGCTGTTTCTGGCTCTGGTGCATGTGCACCATGCCATCATTTTCCACGTCCCAGAGTAGCCGTACCTCTGCGAGTGCCCGGAGATGTCCGTGGGAGAACTCTGAGAGTCTGCATTAGATGGCATTTCTGGAGAGACTCACATTCCCAGGAGACACTGTTAATTTAGAGCCACTTACAGTCACACGGCCCAAAACGGCACACTTCTCCATTTTCATCCCCATCCTGACTCTTAGTGAGGGGGGGGGGGGNNNACTCTTATTAAGCCCCCCCCCCCCCCCCAACCCCCACTTTACTGGGGCTTTAACATCTGAGATATCAAACTGTAATTCATTCAGCCAAATGATTCCCTTCAAACAGGCACTCACACATCGACAAGCAGACCCAAACGGGCCCGGGCCACGGTCGACCCCCCCCAAACTGCCGACGAACTTCACCTGCAGAAGCAGCGCCTTCCCAAGCTGACTGGCACAGGAACATAATAAGAGCCTGTAGAGTTTGAAAGTGCGCTTTGTCATAAAGCTTTAATTGTGCCAGTGAATGAATGAGCAGCCTTCATTCGACAGGGACTCTCTTTGATGGCGCTCTGAGCGCTGGGTCGGATAACGGCGCTCCCAGTTCCCCTCCAGCTTCTCGTTTTCGGAGCTGTGAGGTCGCTGTGCGGATGCACTGTGTGTGACAGGTATGCTCATTATTCACTAGTCTGTTTATTTAGGGGGATTTGTCGCAGGCGATCACTTCCTGTATCTGTCTGCTGCATCCACCTCAGAGCAGGATGGACAGACATTTTTGTGGGGACTTTCCATTAATTTCTATAGGGAAAACTCTAATCCCAACATGGCGACCTAACCCCTACCCAGCCCTAACCTTAGGCATAAGTTACCAAACTAAATAGAGGTGTTTTAGCATTTTTAGTTTTTTGATTGCTTTCAAAAAATGGTTGAAAAATGGTCACCACAACGTCACAAAAAATATTTTTATTACTTAAGTCCCCACAATGAAATATAAACAAAACCCAGACACTCACACACATACGCACAAACACATTTGTAATCATATCATTGCGGCGACTGTCTGTTTTTTCTTTGGTCAAAACTCTAATCCCAACAATGATAACCTTAACTCCTACCCAGCCTTAACCCTCACGTCAGTCTTCAAAAAACAAAAATAAAAATTGAAATAAAACAGAAATAAAAACTACAGTGAACAAAGGAACACAGAACACAAATGGATGCAAAATCATCTTGGTTTTCGTGTTCAGCCCCACGATACGCACTGTGGTTGCGGGTTGCCACTGCGTCACGCCACCCGCCCACAGGCGACTGCGACGCATTTCTCCTCTGGTCAAGGTACTATTGTCTCGCGACAAAGGTAAGGGATTCTTTAAGATTCCAAAATAATTGTTTAAAAAAACACAATTTAGGGAGGAGAGATTAAGTTTTATTTAGTTAGTGCCGCTGCGCAGTTTCTTCATTCTCTCTGTCTCACAGACACACATATGTGCTGTGCAGTGATTATATAAATGAAAATGCACTCCTCTAGGCTAATCTTTTGTTAAAATATGAGACTATCGCTAGATGGAAACCAAGCTTTCTTTAATAGTTTGCAATTGGATTTATGATTATTAAATATGCTTATTTCATCATATTCCTATACCTGTTGTCCAGGTTAAAACAGGACTGGTGGCATTGCAGATTACTGTTAGAATCTTTCATACATCCAGTGTTGAGTGAAATGTTATTGATTTTGGCATTTTGAGTGTTTTTGAAATTGGGGTCTTAAACGTTCAGCATTCTCTTAACGCTTTGTATAATAATTATCTTGTTGCTTTACTTCAATATTTCTAGAAATAATTCTTCACTCTCTAACCACTGCCCCCCCCCTCCGCCCACCCCCGTGCACCCAGGCAGTCTTTACTTTTTCCAAAAGTGTCAAATCCCATCAAGTGTTTGCATATTGTAATCAGGGAATGGGGGCATTATTAAATATGATGGTGCAACATGAAAGAGGTGAGGGGTTGATACCACTCTCCTTAGCTGTCCCAAGGGCAATGTGCAAGCATACAAGTCACTTCCAGTTGTGGTATCAAAACACGGTACTTAAAACTAAAATTAATACTGAAACTAAAAAAAAAACTAAACTAAAGCTTTGAAATGTTCATAAAATAAAAATAACACTAAAACCATTTGTTCACTCACAAAGGAAACTGAAACTCAACTAAACCTGAAAACCAAAATAAGAAAATTGTTAAATTGTAAAATAAACAAATGTAAATTTGACGACTATAATAACCCTGCTACCCAACCCGTACCAAAAAAATACAAAAAATACCACATCAAAAGAACAGATCTTTATTACATCGTGTGGACCAAATGTCCCCATAATCTAATACATACATAATCTACACACACATATGGGTGAACCTTAACTTGCACTGTCCCTGAGTGCACTGTGAACAGCCGTTAACCTCAACTGATCCAACATGAAAAACCAACATGATAAAATCACCCAGCCCGGCCTGGATTATGCCAGCAGTATGAAGGACGTGCCAGCAGAGGTGCTGTGTTTTCTGGAAGAGGCAGGCTCCAATGGTCTGCAGTATGTGCTATTTAAACATGTCTTGCAGAAAGGTTACATTTTTTGGACACTGGTTAATATCCACAATGCTGAGCAGGCCTGTGTCACACCGGCGGGTCTCCAAATGTTTCCCAAATTTATCCCGCTGCCGATCTTCACCTCTCCAGTTGCTTTGAGCTCCCAGCTAACCTTCACTGTCCTCCACAACCAACAAAGTCCCCCAAACCAGATGCATAAAACATACCATAAGCTTATGTTCTCCTGATCGCAAGCCTGGATGAACACCCCCCCACCCCATGTAGACCTCAGAGAAAGAGAAGCCAGACAAACAAAGAAAACACCTTATTCACATTCCAATTTCACATTCCATCTGTTTACAGAAATAACGGCTGCGATTGTTTTCCTCCCCATAGAAATTACATCTACCAGATGTTTTTACCAAAAGTGTAGAATGCAGATCAAAGAGTGGAGAAAGGTTATCAACACAAGCACATAATCACAAAATGCAATAAGCACTGAGCAGTGTTTGTTTCATATGCAGTGATAAAGAGCAGAGCCCTGTCGCACGTCGGCACTGTATAAGCGATGTAATGTACCTCTTTATAGTATGACAGACTTAATAAGCTCTTCGTGCCATACACAGAACTGTCAGAGACAGAGAAAATTCAAGCAGTTAGGATACTTTAAATAACAATCTCAAATAGAAACAGTGAATCTGAGTACCCCGACGGCAGCTGTAAAAGGTGCACATGCATTGGAAGAGTTGGAAATCCTCAAAAAAATATGAATGCAAATTTTGGAGGATTAGAAGGATTCTGTCATCCTGAAAACAAGGTGAGTTTCAGAGCTGCGAACCTTTGGGCACTTTCTCATGAGTAACGTGGTGACATCCATGGTATCGAAGGTGACCTTGGTGGCACCTGGGCTTTTCCAGTCCTGAAGTATTGAAACCCTTGCAAGGATCTAAATAGGAGCCAGTGGAGCTATACAGGGAGAGTGGAAAATTAGTGGGGGGCCAAGGTTTGTTCGAATGTTCTAGCCGATCCAGAGAAGCACGTGAAGGAGATGCATGGGCATGGGATGCGAGATGGGTCTGAACCAGTGACCAGCTTGACAGTATTGTGGACTGTGAGTGGATTTTATTGGATGTCAAATTCTAATCACTTGTAGTTATTTTACTGATTTCACGGCCTATTGAAGTGAGCAGACAGTCACATGCACGGCCTGCTTTACACAAGATGCTTTACCCTAAGGGAAGCAACATTGGGGAAGTATGAGCTATGTACAGTGTGGACACTGCTGTGGTGACCAGAAGCAGCTTGAGGTGCAGGGCAGGTGAAGGACGACTGCAGGGCAGGTGAAGGATGACCATGGGGTTGGCGAGGGATGACTGGAAGGCAGGCGGAGGGCGACCGTGAGATAGCCAATTGATGACTGCAGGACAGGAGAAGGATGACCACTGGGTAGAAGAAGGGTGAGCTGGGGCACTGAAGGGTGGTCAGGAGGCAGGCGAAGGATGACTGTCGGAAGGGTAATTGCAGAGCGGGCTAAGGATGACTGTCGGAAGGGTGATTGCAGAGCGGGCGAAGGATGACTGTCGGAAGGGTGATTGCAGAGTGGGCGAAGGATGACTGTTGGAAGGGTGATTGCAGAGCGGGCGAAGGATGACTGTCAGAAAGGTGATTGCAATGCGGGCGAAGGATGACTGTCGGAAGGGTGATTGCAGAGCGGGCGAAGGATGACTGTCGGAAGGGTGATTGCAGAGTGGGCGATGGATGACTGTCGGAAGAGTGATTGCAGAGCGGGCGATGGATGACTGTCGGAAGGGTGATTGCAGAGCGGGCGATGGATGACTGTCGGAAGGGTGATTGCAGAGCGGGCGATGGATGACTGTCGGAAGGGTGATTGCGGGGCAGCTGACAGAAGATAATAGAGCAAATGAAGACTGGTCTCATTGTTTGGGTGCTGCTGTGTTCTCCTAAATAACTAAGAAGTCACTTTCTTCAAAGGGCACAGGCTCTTTGCCTCAGTCCCCAGCCACATGTCCAGCAGCTGGATTCGAACCTCCACTTATCCCCCGTCATCCGATCAATACCAGCGAACAAAAGAAGCGAGAAGATCGATAATCCTTTCTCTGCGGATCTGGAGCTGTGGGACACAAAGGCCTCAGACTCAGGCAGGTCTTTGCGGGAGGGGGGCTGTGGATGTAGATGGAGTTTTACTTGTGTGATGAAAGTAAGACCGAGATAATCATAAAATGAAATCCGTCATCATCATCATCGTCATCATCATCACCTTTATGAAGAGTGCACCCTTCCTCCACTACTTCGTACCTCCTCATTCTTATTCGCAAGCTTCAGGAGTGGGAGTTTGATTAGAAGTGGATTTAGACGACTAGCAGTGGAGGAACGGTTTCATTTTCGGGGATTAGGGGATGCTGGGGAAAACAACAACACAAGCAGAGACCTGTGCTATGAAAAAACACCCAGCTCCCGCTGAGACACGTCAATGGGAGTAGTTTTTGTGTTATGATTGGACAGTTTCATTGGCTTTCCATGGCAACCAGGGTGCACATACAGAAGAACATTAACAGCTAAAAAAGAAAACCAAACATTATCTTCAATCCAGACAGAGATGTCAGTAATTTCACATGTTAGTAATTACACGTGTCAGTAATTATACACGTCAGTGATTACACAAGCACTCAGCCAAAAGCTGGTATGAGGTGATTCTTCTGTCAGATACAGCTGTCATGACTGGGGAACCCTGGGGAACCCCAAACAGCATCTAGTTCTTTTTAATGCCTTCCCAATGCATTATGGATTATGGGTGTTTAACAGAGAAAAATCCATCCAGCCTGAGTATAAACACAGCGGACCCACAGGATCATGTGTAACTATGTGGTAACCCAGAGTGCCTCATTTCCAAATCTGCTTTGCCTCCTGGCTGAACATCCCGTTTCATGCACACGACAATTCATTCTCAGTCATGTGTCAGGATTGACCCCATGAGTGGTGGGAGGCCGGCGCTGTGACCGGAATGCTATTCCCACAACACCACTCTCAGAATGCCGCTCCCGGCATGCCGCTCCCAGGTCGCTGCTCCCAGAATGCCGCTCTCGGAATTCCACTCTCAGGATGCTGCTCCTAGAATGCTGCTCCTGGCTCTGAACCTGCTGGTCTGCTAAGCTGCTGAGTGATTCGGTTACCTTAGCTGCCCAGCGACACTCTAACCCACGTCTCCACCATGGCAGATAGCAGGGTTTCTGTTGAGTGGCACTTTCTGATTATGGGCGTGAGGAGGACACGCAGGGCTCTGTGGTCACTGTGTGCTGTGCGTGTGTGTGTGTGTGGGGGGGGGGGGGTCCTGACATCTTTCTCTGATTACCCAGCAATGCCAAATTTGACTTCTTCCCTCCCAAGCTGATTTGGAGAGGTGGAGGATCATGAAATTTAAATAAAGAGTGCAAGTGATTAAAATTTCAGGGCTGGAGGTGCACGGCAGTGCCACGCACTGGGGATTAACGGCGGCTCGTCATTAAAACACTCACCCACCCAAAGTCACGTTGAGCTACAGCAATGATGTGCCTCAGAAATCCAAGGGCCTCCATGACAACATCAGCAGAACATCTTTTACTGACTGTCTTCATACTTATCACTTGTGTGTGTGTGTGTGTGTGTGTCTGGCCATGTATACATTGCATTATGGGAAAAAATGTCTCCACAATCTGATAAAAATGTATTATTTTAACCTTAGTGGGAATTATTTTTTAGTCCTAACAAATGACTTTTGGGGCTGACCAAATTTTGTTTGGTTACTTATGGTTAAAGTTAGGGCTGGGTAGGGGTTAAGGGTGTCATTACTAGGATTAGGTTATTGCCCATAGAAATTAATGGTCCCCACAAAGATATGAATGCAATTGTGTACATGTGCGTGCGTGTGTGTGTGTGTCTGGCTGTAGTCAGTCCTGGGTAATGAGCAGCACACATGTACCCCATTCACCTGTGTCATTTCTTCCTCGTCATGAGTCAGTAATAATATGCTAATTTACATAGCTTCTTATGGCGTGTTATGCCAGGTTCCAGGTGGCTTAGCATGTGATTTTCATGCACTTGCGTACCAGCATAACTAACATGCATGCTCATGTACGTGCGCTGCAGTTGAATTGAACATACGATGCCCTCCATAATGTTTGGGACAAAGACACATTTTTCATTGATTTACCCCTCTGTTCCAAAGATTAAAATTTTAAATTAAACAATTCAGATATGCTTAAAGTACACATTCCAGACTTTAATATAAATTTATTTGCATACATTTTCATTTCACTATGTCGAAATTACAACAATTTTTATACATATCCCCTCCAATTCAGGGCACCACAATGACTGGGACATAGCAATGCTGTGCATATTAAAGCAGTCATGTTTAGTAATTTGTTGCATATGTCATGGATAGCGTCCAGGAAAGCAGCACAGACAGTGAATTCGGGTAAGCAGGGATTTATTTAGATATCACAAAGAACACAGGACAGAACGCAAGCAAAAACGTCCATGACCGGACAGGGGTAAGATGGACACAGAAGCAATAAATACAAGAACCAATTAACGATGACTAGAAACAGCTGCGAACACCGGGATTCCACATGAGGTAAGAAGGGGGCGTGGCACACAGGAGGACTGGGCGAGCAGGTCGTGACAGCATATCCCTTGCATGCAACAACTGCTTGAATTCTGTAACACACAGACCTCACCAGATGCTGAGTATCTTCTGTGGTGATGCTCTGCCAAGCCTCTACTGCAGCAATCTTCAGCTCCTGCTTGTTCCGGGGGCTTGTCCTTTTAATTTTCTTCCTCAGCATATGGTCGGCACGCTCAGTTGGATTTAAATTGGGTGACTTGCTTGGCCATTCAAGAATTTCCCATTTTTTTTAACTTTGAGACACTTCTGTCCATTGCCTTAGCAGTATGTTGAGGATCATTATCTTGTTGCAGAATGAAGCGCCATCTATTGATTTTGAAGGCATTTACTTGCACTTGAGCAGATATGATGTTTCTATACACCTCAGAACTACCGTCAGCAGTTACATCATCAATGAAGACAAGTGTGCCAGTACCTGTGGTAGCCATACATGTGCATGACCCCCCCACCACGTTTAACAGATGACCTGGTATGCTTTGGATCTTGGAAGGCTCTTTTTCCCCCCCACACTTTCCTCTAACCATTACTCTAACACAGGTTTACCTTGGTCTCTTGTCCATAAGACCTTTTTCCAGAATTGGAAAGAACTGTTTTGCATACTCTAATCTAGCCATCCTGCTTTTGTGTCTAACTAGTGGTTTGCATCTTGCAGTCTAGCCTCTGTATATCTGTTTGTGGAGTCTTCTGTGGATAGCAGTCTCTGGCAAAGGCACACCTGCCTCCTGAAGACTGTTTCTGATCGCTTGGAAAGACGTTTGGGACTTTTCTTTACCGTAGTGAGGATTCTTCTGCCATCAGCAGTGGAGGTCTTCCTGGGCCTATCAGTTCCTTCGAGATTATTGAGCTTAGCAGTGAATTCTTTCTTCTTAATGATGTAGCAGACAGTTGATTTAATACTTTAATACTAAGGTTTGACTGATGTCTCTAATGGTTCTTTCCTTGTTTCTTTCCAGCTTCATAATAGCTTCTTTGACTTTCATTGGCACAGCTCTTCTTTTCATGTTGAACAATGACAATTACAAACTTCAAATGGTAGAAGCCAGCCTAGGTATCTTATGCCCGCACTAATGAAACAATGAAACACACCTGAGTAAATCACACACAACTGTGAAGCCAAATATCCCAAACATGGTACTCTGATATACTGGTGCTGAATCCCTATAAACGACCGGAAAGAAGGCGGCGGATTCCCATGGTTCAAGGCAACATCAGTACATCGCCGGGGTCTGGGGCGAACATGCATGTGAAACCGCCAGCAGGGCATCTAAGGCAGATGAGAACACCAACCCCGCCGGTGAGGGCAGCCAGCTCACAGTGGGGGCAGGGCTGGAGGGGGGCAGTGTAGCCCGGAGCATGTTTCAATGTTTACCAGCAGGACACATCTGAGTCGGCAGCCAGACCAGAAAATTAGCATAAAGAGGAAATTATTGTGTCGATAAAAGGAAAATGAGCCGTTGCACTCACCAACCAGGGTGGGGAAACAGTGTCCCCAGGATGTTTGTGTGAAACCTGGGCTTGTGTCTGACATGCTGTCCACAGTATATTCTTCACTTTCAGGTGGAAGTGCCTCAATGCCTTCCATTGTTAGACAGGGTAAGTTTACATCTGTCATCATGGCTCATGCTGTTGTTGCTGTAATTGTAATACAGTGGTTTGTTGACCAGATGCCATAAAATGAATCAGTAAGATTAACTAACAAGCAGTCACTGTTTTTGCACATTTTTTAACCTAAGACACATTCAGTTCTAAATCCTACTTTAGCAAGAAGGGCAGCTCGTGGCTAAATGTTTAACGAGCAAAAGTTAAATGATCCGCGGGCTTGACGAGTGAAACTGTGTTGTGGTCAAATACTCCACAGGCATAACAAGTGAAGCTGTGTTGTGGTTTAATAATCCTCAGTCTTAACGAGTGAAGCTGTGTTGTGGTTTAATACTATACAGGTGCAACAATTGAAGCTTTGTTGTGGATAAATACTCCACAGGCTTGACACATGGAACTTTGTCATGGTTAAATACTCTACTGGCTTGCTGAGTGAGGCTGCATTTTGGTTTAATACTCCACAGGTGTAACAATTGAAGCTGTGTTGTGGTTAAATACTCCACAGGCTTGACGAGTGAAGCTATCTCATGGTTAAATACTCCACTAGCCTGCCAAGTGAAGCTGTAGTTCTTTATATATGATTTCCAAAGCCCAATGGGCCCTTTGTCAGGCCTGGATAGAAAGACAGAGCTTATCTGGAGATTAATTAAATTAGCACTGCTACTATGGGCAGGGCGACCCTCAGAGATAACAGGCCTGCAGGAGAATGGAGGCATGATCTTGACCGGAAAACCGCAAGGAGATAGGAAGGATTAAAAGGCCGTACTGTGCTCAGATCTATCCATCGATAAAAGGTTTAGCCAATACCAATCGATATGTCAGGTGACCATAGCCTTACCTCCCATTGACAGGATAAAACCCCTTCACCTGCCCCCAGGGGTGTTTTGCGAGAAACCTGAGCTATGTCAGCCCACTCTTCTTGAAAGGGGGCAAGGGAGACATATCCCAGCGTGATGGCAGTGCAGGGCGAAGCTGCAGAAGAAACACCTGCGATGTGTGATTAATCTGACGGCATTTTATGCTCCTGGCCAGTGGATGGCGCTGTATTTTCCAGCGTTGCGGGACCAAAACCCACACATAATTTATATCAGGCTTTATTCCCCCAGTATTCAAGCTGGAACATGCTGGTAGCTGAAAGAGAGACAGAGGGACCCACTAGGAAAACAGGACAATAAAAAGCTCCCCTCCCCACTGCAAAGGCTATTGAGTAATTGCTGCACCCATCCAGGCCCTCCATGGTGCGCTATGGTCTCCCGAATCTCAGAAGTTGTAATCAGCACTCACGTTCCCATAACCAGATAGAGCTGGTCCCAGTTTGGGAAACCTATGTGGGACAACCGATGATCTGTGGCCATGCAAAGCCGGCTGCCCCAACTCTGTTCCGGTGCCATCATCAGCGGACCGCTGCTCCTGTTCAGGCACCTAGAAGATTCCCCATGGTCTGCACGTGGCCCCCAGTCTCGTTCCCAGGTGTTCACACTCATAAAATGCCAATATTCAGGGACCTGCCTTATGCAGGCTGCAATCTCCTTCACGTAGGAACAGTTTTATGTACTGGCAGCTGTTTCTGTGTGATAAGGGTTGTGACCCTGAACAAATCCAGATTTCTAAATCCAGATTTACTTTTGTTCCCTTCCAATGTTATTTCTCCAAAGGGAGTTGTATCAGCTATAGTGACAACCAATGGCTACCAAGCTTTCTGTACCTTTGTTGCTCCTATGGCCAATCACAGGGGGCTGTCAGCATGGGGACCAATGAAATGACCTGTGGTCTCTCCTGATTGGTGAGCTGGCAGGTGGCATGATGAGCATCCTGGAACACAAAATGAGCATCCTAACAAAGACAAAATACTGCTGTTTGGCTCCAACGGGACCCCCGATGCTCTTCCACAGAGACGGATGTGTGTTCAGGGTCGAAGGTTACAGAGAAGTGTGTCCACATTCCTCCTAACTGACAGTAATTGCTGTTTTGTCTCCCAGCGGTTCCCCCCTCACTGAATCACATGACCAGAAAGACCTTAACAGTTTTGTTTTCTGCACCTATAGACAGTTTTGCCCTTCTGCCACTTTCAAGGGCAGCGGCTCATCAGATGGGGGGAGGGGGGGCAGATACAATCAGCTGGGAATGACCGTGTACCTCATGCACCACAGCCCTATGTCTCGCACGTTCTCCGAGCCCAACCTTCAGCCAAACCCCCATCCCCTAGGGTATCCCTCGCTTAAAATCATCTGGGGTGGGCAACCTGTTACCCCCAACCCAGCCGCACTCAATGCTTGTCTTTTAGCCAGGGAGCACCCTAGCAGGTAAAAGGGGCTTCGCTGGTGGCGAGGATGTTTCACACAGGCACCATCTCACTGTCGAGGCTCTGCAGGGAAACACTGCACCTCTAAACGAGACAGATAGTTTATGAGAGGATAACTGTCACCCAGGAAACATGAGCAAATCATATCTCATGAGGCTGGGGTGTGGGGGGGGGGGGGAGATTTGAGTGGCCCCTGACCAGCATCGAGAACTTTACCAGCAGTTTACATCAGCAAGCCCAGTGGACAAAAGCCATGAAGGAAAATTAAAAAGTAGCCCCCCTCCCCCATTTTAAGAGCAAATCAGTGACAGTGGAGTGGGGCAGGGGGTTGTGGGTAATCATGCAGAAAGTCTAGCGAGACAGATTGAGCCTCTTGTTATTTTGACCTTCAGTTCCTTACGGTTTGTGTCGTGCAGGTGGCTGTGGATCGCAGCACACGCATGCGCTGGGAATAAGCCTACAGGTCTCCTTCCCAGACACGCATGCGGGGCGGGGGGGTGACGGTGTCAACCGAGTATTTCTCATTATCTCATCTCAAACAGGGTTGGGACGTCACACGATGAAGGACGCAGCATGTGGGACAGGCGCCAAGCCCCTGTTCAGGGAGATTCACTGGCTACAGAGAATGGCATCTGATCGAATGCCTGCTCACCCCCCACTCAAACAAAGGGTGACACTCTGCTTGAATAGTATAATAATATAATAATATACCCCTTTTTCCCCGAGTGGGAAGTGAGAACAACCAGAGAACAGGCAGGCATTTAAAAATCGGCGATATCAGCCATTTATCAAAGGAAGTCCCCACAGTCACCCAGCGGAGGGGGGGCATATAGAGGAACATTAAAGCAGCTCTGCTTAAAGAAATGGCCCCTCGCCGAAATCGCAGGCCGTCAGTGTGCCATCAGAGAGCCATCACCCTGAGGATGGCATGGAGGGTTAGTGCAGAATCCACCGAATATAAATGATCCCCGAGTGGAATGATTAAGAGGCTCCATGTTTTTAATTAGTCGATTGCTGCACTCAGGCAGCCAATCAGAATGTAGGACTTTTCGCTGTATCAGTAAACAACTCTGTTTTCACAAGTCGCTTTTCTGAAGAGTCGGATGAAGCAAGGAGATGAACGGTGAAGCTGGCCAGATCGCACTCCGCAGGCCAGCGACATGGGACGTCGCCAAGGTGACAGGCTGGATAGCGGATTAGATGGAAGACTTTTGAGGTCTTTCAGATAGATCTTGATGCAGGAATTGAATAAGACCTCTATCATGGATCGATAGCTCCAGGACAGAGGTGGCATGAACTGTGACCTACAGGGCTGGCATATACAGAGGCAGACAGATTCATCACAGGCATGAGTCAAACCAGAGACAGACACAGATGCTCGGAGTTTTTGGTTCCAGTAAAATGTCAGAGGTCAGACCTGGCACTTCAGAGGTCACGGCTGAAATGTGGGAGAGGTTAATAGTATTGCCAGGGGTCTGATGGAACCAAACATGACTGTAGGTCAAAACCACACATAACCAGTCCCTAGCAGAAGCACAGATTCCCAGGACTGAGTGTTCTCAGTGGTATGTAGACCCGAATGTGGCATTGATACTTCATGTGACTGGACACAAGGAATTCTGATTAAATTCAGTACGCCACATGCACATGTCATTTATGAATTTAAGTATCACTTAATCAGTAATAAATATCCAGTTCTGTCATTAAACATTTAAAACAACTCCTAAGAAAACAAAGTTCACCTAATTTTAGGGGTATATTCAGTGTCCACAATGTTAAACAAGAAAGTGGCAGTTGGTTTATTTGTGCAACATTGTGTATTGAATGACAAGTTTATAGTTTCAGACAGAAGTTAATTTCCATTTTGCCTTCCGGGAAATTATAGCATGTCCTATTACATTGTCAAGTAAAGAGCAAAGGAAAGGCACTTTGAAGGGGAATAGCGTGAAGGTGATTGTTTTGATCTTTCTGAAAAACAAAGAGAATGAATTCGGAACCCACTGAATGAAGGTTGCAGAACTATCCCTCTAAGCGGCAAATAAAATGAAGTCAGATGATATGTGTAAGATCACATGGGAGAAGAAGAGGAAAGTAACCAGTTAACCCTGTGGACTGGGAAATCTGGATCTCTGGAGTCTTCTAAAGCCATGCAGAAATTGCCCTTGACCCCTGTTTAGGCATCAGTCCTCAAAGGGAAAAAAATGAACTGTCCTTTTCAAGTCAATCTGTAAGTAAAGATCAAATTAGTGACGGCACCTAATGGCCCCTGTAATACTAACAGGTCATGACTCAGGGATGTCAAATTCGGTGCTTTGCTCATCCTATTACTGTTCCCAGAAAGCCTGCTATTAGCGATGCACTTTCACCTTGCAGAGAGAACCAAAAGCTTTGAAGCAGCACGTAAGAGGCTAAATTATATAGACAAAAAAATGTCTCATGACAAAATGAGCTTTGAAAGCTGTTTGTGCAAGTCATATTTCGCTCGTTCTGCATGCATTGTGCTGAAAAGCCAAGATTCATTATGATTCTGGACAGATGTTCTGGTTACAGAATGTGAGTACAGATTTGGGAGAACCGCTCCTTATAAAATTATCATTATGTATTGCTGCAGCCTTGCAGTATAGAAGTCAGAAGTACTAGCCAGATGTAGAATGTGAGTTATATTTGGGGGATTCAGAGTGTGCTCCTTAAATAGAGGCAGAGGTGCTCCATACATCGTTATATGTGTACACACACGGGACAGCGACAGCCCGTGTCACCCAGATAGAGCAGGACTGGAGGCTTGCTGTCTGGTCCAGTACAGGACTGGTTCACATCTCCCCCTGTGGTTGGCAGCTACAGTATTCTTGATGGTGAAAGAGAACTTCAGCTACGGGAGCCGTATGGAAGAAAGCTGAGAGCTCTGCTTGCTAATCAAGCTGGTCCTGGTAACCAGGTGGCACCCCCGCCCCCCCCCCCACCTTCAAGGCACTCGTGATTGATAACAAGCCGTCAATACGCTCTGGCCCAACGGAACCACAGCCATCTGTCATCTTCAAGGCAACAACTCCGGCACTTAAGCCACCCATGTCCAATTATGGCCAGATGTAAACAGTGTGCGCCGATTCTCTCAGGCACGCGCCGATCGGCACAAAACAGCCGGCACTGGAAAGGACCCTTGTGACTTTCTCATTCCGCCTCAGACGTCATTGTCCTCTGTCACTTAGGGAATAGAGGACGTTCTGGTGACACTGGGTCTCACGCTGGGGCTGTAGGCACTCAGTCCATATGCTGGACAAAGTGGGGCGGTGTGGACTTCCATGCATATTCATACCCCCTAGGGGGGCAGACGGAGTTCTGATGGCTCACACCCTTGGCAAATGTCTGTCAGGCTAATTTAACTCCATTCATGGTTCCTTGCGTGAGACAGATAGCGGTCATGCCTCCCCCCACCCCTTGGAGCACTGTTTCCCAATCCAGTGTCAGGGACCCACAGACAGTCCGTGTTTTTGCTCCCTCCCAGCTCCCAGGAGCAAAAATGGGGACTGTCTGGCAGGGAGCTGGAAGAGAGCAATAACATGGACCGACTGTGGCTCCCCAAGGACGGGGCTGGGAAACACTGCCTTAGAGGAAGTGCTGATGTGCTGTTCAGGGCTGCTGTGGGAGGATTTCAGCCGTTGACACTGAGTGCATTGTTCCAGCATGTTCCTCTAGGTGGCATCGCCTCTCCTATAGCCCTGACTTTAGCTGGCAGAACGCGCCGTGCACAATCAGGTAACGTGTCAGCTGCCAGAATCCAACATTCTACCCGTTTATGAGTCTCTGAGTCGCTTTTCCTGAAGGGTGCTTCAACTTTCATGCCGCGTCAGAGAGCCTGGCCCATGAGAATGCGAGCACAGCTGAGGGAAACAAACTAGTGTTAGTGCTACAGAAGGCGCTCTGGCCGGTAGCAGACTGACATCTGGCGTACCGTGCCATGAGGAGAGCTCGGCGTCGAAGGCTGCGTTGAGCACATACTGCATGCCAAAAAAAGGATGTTTAAATGGGGGCCTGACGCCCCAGCAGGAAACCAGCTACATGTCACACAAGAAGGACAAAAAGCACAGGAATGACAGGCTCCTTCCTCCATGACCCCCCCACCAGCACCACCACAATTTGGTGTGAGGAGGAAGGGCCTCTTCAGTCCAGTCTGAAGCAGGCGCAGCAGGGCTTATGAAGAATAGGTTCCTGAAGTGACCCTTGAAGGTTCTAATCTTTGATTGGAAGGCAACTCCTTGAAGAAGAAGTGCTCTGATTGGGCAAAAGTGCCGCTCTGTGTGACAGACTCCACCTGGAAAGAAGGGCCACTTAGGGAGGCTCCTTTGTGACAGTGGAGAGAATTGTCCCCATGGGGATGGGAGCAAGAGGCCGCTCTGCCTCCCAGCATTGCTGCTTGCTCTCGGAGAGCCAATCGGCTGAGGGTCTGTAGCACATTCAGCCAACTGCACAGGTGTATCTCTGTGGGTGCATCTGGGCAATGCGGTGCCCGTGATCTGCAGTGGACACCCCCGTGTGTCCAGAAAGAGACATGCCCCACCCCTCCAGTGTACAAAGAACTACTAATACTGTGTGACGTGTGACTGTGTATTCAAAATGTGTGTGCATGCCTGTCTGCGAGGGTGTGTTAAGCTGGAAGCCTCCCTGGCTTATTCTGTCAGTCATTTTTATACTCGCCCCTCTTTATCTCATTCATAACTACACACATGAGGTGAATTCACATTTACTGCGATTTGCCGAATTTCAAGCGCCACCTACAAGTGCATCCAATTCAAAACCCAGCAAGGCTCCTTTGCAACCTGGAAAATTAAATTGTTGGGTATTATCAGGCCGGCCCAGACGTCTGCATCACAAACGCAGCGCCGCATTCCGGGGAATTTGCAAAGCGCTGTTTGCTTGGAGTTATTTTCCTTTCATTTAAAGTCATTTCCAGCCCATCCAACCTTCAAAAATTAAACAAGCTCAAGTCCAAACTGTTTGATTTGAAGGTCTAGGTGAAGACCTAAGAATCAGAGGAAGGCCGTCATTACATGGATCATCGTGAGGAGCTCAGAGGCCTGGGTGAAATGGGAGAGGCTGGTTCAAAGGGACGGTGGCGGCCAGCTCTGGAGTGCACCTCCAGCAGGGAGGAGAGGGAGCAGCCACATGGAGATGGAGGGCAATGTGCGGGGTGTAGCTGATGCCATCCAAGGGGGCGAGGAGTTTGAACTTTGTCCCTCCCCCTCTACCACTGCAGGGGTGTAAACGTCTCTAAAGGACTGTGGTCATGCAGGAAAGCAGCAGGATATCTGAAGGATTCAAGGTGACTTTGGAATGATTATAATTGGCCCAGAGCAGCTTGGCGCTGCAGAACCGCCGATTTGAAACACGGCTCCCACTGTGCGGCGACTCAAAGCCACTTCAACTCAAAGATGTCTGAGGGATCTTCAACTCAGACGTCTGCGGCATCTTCAGTGCCGCATCTTCAGGGTTCTCTGTCAGCTGTTACGATGCCAGTCATTCCCAATAAAACAACAAGAGGCCGGGATTCATAGTAATAAAAAAGGCACAAGAAAGTTACCATGCCAGCTCCTCCCATTTGGTGAGTGAGCATGTGTCTGAGAAGAGTGGGACCTCCTGACTCACCTGCCAGACGGAGCCGTTCATGAGGGATTTTCAGACATTGGGACAGATTGACAGCCCCCTCCATCCAAAAGCCACACCCCAATTTGCAAATGCAGGAAACATGCGGCTAGTGTGGATGAGACGCTGGGGGGTCCAGCAGAGGCGGGTGCACACTGACCCCAGCGTGTGCGGATAACAAAGGCGTTGTCTAAGCGCCGTATCAGTCGCCGCGCTAATCCCTCAGCTCCAGTCTGATTTTCCTCGCGGGGATTAAGCTGCGATTGAGGCCTTGTTGATATTCACAGGCGCTGACGTGTTCCACCACAGACATACCATTTTAATACGCACACAATGGGGCCGCCGCTGTTTCTGATGAAGAGCTAATCCTGTGTCTGATATTAGATAATGATTTAGTCAGGCATTCATGTAGCTATTTGCATACGAGAGTGAAAATGGCTTGTTATTCCACGTACACACAAAGCAGTCTGTAAATTAAAGTGTGCCTGCCTCTCTGCTCCTTGTGATTTACACCAGGGAAGAATTACCCAAAATCTAAATCTTCTCAGTACAACTCTTTCACAGGGTTTTCTACAGATCTCTTTCAGCTCTAAATCACGAAAAGCCTGTCATTGAACAACTTGTGCTGGCCGCTACATCAAGATTGATGACTCTGCATTTGATTGAAATGTCTGCCTCTGGGTCTGCCCGGGTCGGAATGAAACTATCTGGGCCGTGATTGATTCGACGTCAGAGTCCGAAGTTGTACTCGAGGCCGGATCGGTCAGAGGAAAAAGACCAATATCTCATTCCATAACTCCATTAATGTGTGGACAAACAAATGCTGTAAAGAGGAGAGGTGCATGCTGGGATCCAGCCACCATCACCGTGGCGATCAGGAGAGTGGGCCGGTGTGTTTCCCAGACTTAGCATCATAAATTTAGCGTTATCGTTTCCATTAGGGAATTAAGAATGTGAGGTGAGTGACTCATCAAACCAGCAGTGCAGCCTGAATGCGTTGCGGCATAACTATGTATATTAGTGGTCCATCTTTTTGAGCTGACAGCAGCCTTCAGAAGTGTGACAAGCACAGCGCAGCCGCCCAGGTGATCACCGCCACTGTCCTCCCACGATGCCGCGCGCCAGGCGACCCACACTCCACCACACTCCTCATTCACAATGCTGTCGCTCACAGAGCCCAACATGTCCCCCCCACCCCCCCGCACCCCTCGGGCTCCCCCTGATGACTTCCTCTTTTCCTGCGATTCAACAGCATCTTGCAGGTACATGGAAAGGAAAATGAACATCACTGGTGACAGTCAACCCACCCCATACCCCCCCAAGAGCCTGTACAGGATCTGACACTCCACTGAAGGTATTCTGGGGATATCAGCTGAGGAGGGGTTCATGGGACAGCTGACTCAAACAGAGAAGCACGCAAATGCTGTAGGAAGCGCAGGTCACACACACACACAAACCCATGCACACACGTGGGCACACAGAGACACACACAAATGCACACATGACCACACATAGTGACATAGACAAACACGCATGAGCACACACACAGACACATACGCACGCACACACACACACACACACTGCATCAGGTGCCCCTTTATCTAACACACTCAGCGCAGCCTTTGATACCATGTTCAAAGGAAAACCATAAGGTCCCGACCTCCAAACAGCAGGTTGTGGGTTTGAGCCCTGATGCAGCGATTAGATACAGGCACACATCATTAACAGATGATGCCGGTTTGATGTCAGCTTAATTATGGATGTCCCCCAGTAAGGGGTAGGTATAAAAACTGCAGCTGTCTGAGGCAATGAACACAGACACACAGCGCAGTCACACACACACACACACACACTCACAGCTGGGTAAGTCTCTTAACATCACTGTTCATGCAGAAGAATGAAACAGCAGCATTGGCTGTTAACTGGGAACGGGAGGACTGCAAAACATTATCTTCTGAAAGCATCCAGGTCTCTGCTGATGGAAAAATAATATTTTTTACAAGCAGATATATTGTAACAGTGTTATTTGATCATTCTTAGGGTCTGAATAAGCCAAATGAATGGGAGGAGATTTACCTTAAAAAAGGCCCTCAGAAGCTAATTCAGAGAGAATGGATCCCTTACATTTGCATACAGGTATATTAATGAGGCCCCCAGAATCTCCCACTACACTGGAGAAGATAGCTGGCCTCCAGTTAGAGGCTCATAACTGGAAATCTGAAACCAAAGCAGCTGTAGGTCGTAGTCGTGGTCTGGGAACATGGGGTAGTCGCCCTCCGCACTCCGACACAGTCCAAACCAAACCAGTACCAAACCAGTAGACTCTGCTTATGTTGAAGAGTTTGCAGTTAATTTTTAAGTAGTTCATATCCTGGTTATAGATAAGTAGCAAAAGTGAAAAGTGCTCTAATGGAGATGGTACTGAGAGTAGAAGGTTCTGGAAAGCCTGCTCCACTTAGTCCACACCAAAAGCCAAGTTTGCGTGCAATTATCTAAAAAACAATGAACTCTTTGTTACCATTTTATTTTTTACCCGAAGCGGGTTATTGTTCCATGTGATGGCGTTCTGATACGATTCCCCCAAGGCAGTATTCCCTGGCCTTCAGGAAGCGACCAGAAATGAGAACATTTTCCATTATGGAAGGCAGCGTGTGAAATGAGCTATATAATCAATATCATACGTCTGTAAGCAGCGCGAAAGCCCCTGAGGGAGAGAGAGCAGCGTTTACCTCGCGCTCAGCACAAAAGGGCCCGCCCACTTAACAACAACTCGCTGCCGCGCCACGGTAACCGGCGGGAGGTCACCGTGGCGACCCACCGGCCAAGCTGCGGCATGCAATTCTGGCCCTCTGACTTCTGTCATTGCTCCCTCCACCCTCAGCAGTGAGGGGGGGAACAGTGGCTGGAGGTGGCAGATCGG
>JAODUD010000001.1:9894213-9909567 GCA_026784285.1 Stomatorhinus walkeri | reverse complement strand
AAACAGACAGGGGACAGAGAAACATGGACAGGGGACAGAGAAACATAGACAGGGGACAGAGAAACATAGACAGGGGATAGGGAAACAGACAAGGGACAGGGAAACATGGACAGTGGACAGAGAAACATAACATCTGCATATACACCTATGCACACATTCATTCACTGACTGACTCTTTTCCATTTGTTGGGTTTTTTGATTTATTGGCTGTCGAACATATGCAGAACTATCCAGCATGTAATGCAACCCATAGTGCCATAGTGGTAAAGTAATCTACTGTGTAGAGCTCTCTTGGGGGGACACTGGAGGGTGCTGTGAATTTTAATATTGTATTTGTTGGGTGTACAGAGATGTATAACGCATGATATGCTTTGTTAATTGATTGCCGCGTGACATGTGCCCTCCTTAGAGACGGCCGTTTGCTCTGAAATTGTAACGAGATGGAGAAAGATGGAGTCCAGCGACCCTGACATCGTAACTGAGGTAGATTTAGTTAAAGTGGGGAACGAAATAATTATAATTATATTAGGGAGTGACAGCGGTGAGAGATCGGCCTCGACAGGGAGAGATTCTGTTCTATTTTAGCGTAAGTAGAATGTGGGGGGGGGGGGATAATCAATTCAGAAACAAAGTTCAGCGTTAATCTCACCGATGAATGGACTCGACGTCTGTAACGGGGGACCGGCTGCCCATGTTCGACCCATCTGTCTCCAGAACTGCCACGTGGGGCGATGGGCCCAGCTGGCAGACATGAATCTCTGCTATCTGTCCCCCCCCCTTGGCCACTTGATCGACGAGCACCCCTGCCGTTGCCCTCACTCCCATGCTACCGCAGAAGCGACATCATCGGAATCTGCTTCTCTACAGCCTGTTCCTCTGCCCCAGTCAGCCATTCCTCAGGAATCCGATATACCATCCCAACCCCTCCCCCCCCCACCCAAAAGCCAAGAAAAGTGTCACCATAACGTTCCCCAAACCGTTTATCAAAGTTCCCAGGGCCTGTCAGCGTGGGTGGAGTCTTACAGCTGGCAGAGTGATGCTGCTGTCGCGCCCCTGAGCGAGGCCCCATCCCACGATTCCTCCAGGGGCCCGGGACGCTCACTCACCCTGTGCTGGGTCCCGCAAGCTTGCACTCACCCGTATGTTTCTGATGGAGAGCATGATGGGACAGGTGTAAAGATGAATAAAGTGTCTCTGTTCTGCATAGACTTTCAGAACGGGAAGAACATTTAGCAGGAGAGATCTGAGCAGTAGCAGCAGGGGCTGTGACTCGAGGGTGATGTTCCTTTATACAGGACGGGTGGTGGCACCCTAAGAACTAATCTCATTCACTTGGCCTTTCTGTGTGCATATACACTATATGGACAATAGTATTGGGACGCATAGCCATTACACCTACAGGAACTGTTATGACATTCCATTCTAAATCCACAGGCATCACAATGACACGGTCCCCCTTTTTCACTTATACCTGCCACTGTCCTGTTAAGGCTTTCCACAGTAGTCTAGTATGTCTGTGGGAATTTTTGCCCATTCATCCAGAGGTGGATTTGTGAGGTCAGGCACTGATGTTGGATGTGAAGGCCTGGCTCGCAATCTCCATTCTAGGTGTTCAGTGGGTTGAGGTCAGGCCTCTGTCCAGGCCAGTCAAATTCTTCCACACCAGGCTCACCCAACTATGTCTTTATGGACCTTGGTTTGTGCACAGGGGCACAGTCATGCTGGAACAGCAAAGGGCGATTTAAAGTGTTCCCACAAAGTTGTAAGCATAAGATTCTCCAAAATGTCTCGGTATGCTGAAGCATTAAGAGATCCCTTCACTGGAACTAAGGGGCCCAGCCATACCCATGTCAAACAATAAAACCCCATACCATTATCCTTCCTCTGCCAAAATATACAGTTGGCGCAATGCAAGCAGGGAGGTAATGTTCTCCTGGCATCTGCAAACCCAAACTTGGCACTGCGCTTGGTGATGTGAGGCTCGCATGTAGCTGCTCGGCCATGGAAGCCCATTCCATGCAGCTCCCGGCACACAGAGTTAATGCTAGAGTCAACAGAGCATTGGTGACTTTTATACATTCCGTGCCTTGTCACTCTCAACTGCTCTGTGTTACTTTACGTGGTCTGCCACTTAGCGGCCAAGTTTCTGTTGTTTCTAAACACTTCCATTCTGACGCTCAAATATCTAGCAGGTATTAAAATTCACAAACTGACTTATTGCAAAGGTGGCATCCTGTGAGATAGGTGAGAGCAGAAGGAATTCCCATGACTGTGATTGGTTGCTGATACATTCCAGCTATGTATTGCCCAATGGAAGAAGGGAGGCAGGGCTGCATGAAATCCTGGCCAATCAGTTCAGTCTCACCCTGCTGTGTAATTAAAAGCTGTGGTGGAGGCAGTTAATCATCCTGCCCCCTGCTGTCTCTTTGCCTGAATTACCAACATCTCCTCATCTCTCTGTCAGAGAACTGGTTTGATTATGTGCTGCTGCATTTCTGAGGGGCCCTACAGCGGCAGTGACAGCAAAAAAAGATGGATGAAAAGATAAGAGCTGATGGGATGCAGATCACTGCAGGCGGCCGGCTTGGCCCCAGGGCCTGCGATCTGGCGCCCCCTAGGGATGAAAGGAATGGAGGAGTAGAGGAAGGAGCAGACAGATGGCAGGGAACTGACTGTGAGACAGCTACGCTACCACTTATGCTAATAGTTTCATAATACTACTATTACACTTATTTGTTATCTGAATCTATCCATCCATCCATCCATCCTCCATCCAGCCACTTATGTTGGTCTGGGCTGTGGGTTTTATTTATATTTTCATTTACTTATTTAGCAGATGCTTTTGTCCTAAGTGATGTACATACAAGATAAATGTCATCAGATCATTTTTTAGAAATGTTACATTTTCTGCATATTGATCATTATATTTTTCCATCCAGCTGTTTGTGCGCATGTCCAAGGACGTTTTGGGCATGCGGTGAGACCCCCAGCACATGGGCAGGTGGCCCATCACAGCCCCCCCAGGACCCCGGAGCCCCGGAGTGCTGCTGTCGCTGCTGAGCCACCCTGCTGCGTCCGTCATGACGCACTAAACGCGCCGCTCACATGACAGACGGTTTTCTAAGCTGTGTGAGCCACCGCCTGCCAATGAGGGAGAAAAGGAGGGGGGGGGGGCGCAGATACGAGCAGAGAGGGAAGAAAAGGCAACAGAGAGCACGGAGATGGAGCGAGGAAGCGAGGGAGGGAGACGGAGTGATAGTGGGAGCCAGGCCACGCTGCGTAGCCAAATCCTTCACAGAGGACACTGGGAAATTGCCACGTTTTTCATCATTCCAGAAACAGGCAGCCAACAAGCCTATTTGTTGCTAGATAGAGAAATTTGGCGTAATAACATATGCAGACACATGGCAGAGTGTCTTCAGACGTGCAGTCCTGCACAAAGCACTCACCCCCCGCATTCACAAATCAGGAGGGGATTACAGGTGTGGGGGGGGGGGGGGGTGGGGCCCAGAATGTGACAGCAGCTATGTGGCAGGTTAAAATTTCTCTCATCTGGGTTAGGCAGATTCACACTCAAACATTTGCACATCCCTGCCTGTAGGGGGCAACATCGGGCTACAGTCACATCTACATCTCTATGATAAGGGCTCCTCTGCTGTGTTATTGTAACATGTTAGCCCCCCCCCCCACACCCCCCCACCAGGACTGTATACCAGGCCAGCTCTCAACTGGGACCCAACAGGTAATCTGGAGCCTGCCTCCCTGCCCCCCCCCCAGCAGAGAAAACCACAGGCTGAACTAATGGCATTGGTCTGGCAGAGGGTTTAAAAGTGGAGATGTCTTAACGACCAGGCCAAATAGTTCACACATGGCAGAGTAAACTCATTTAATGCACCAGGGGCAGGGCCAAATAAATAAACAAACAAACGCAGGATTATAAAAAAGAAAAAGCCACGTGACGCTTGGCAATGCGAGTCGTGACAGGCGGAGCTGTGAGGAGGAGGAGACCGTGCAGCAGTGTCTCCACTTGACAAAATCGAGTGCTTCATTGCAAAGCGGGCTAATTAGCTTTATTACTTATTACCAGTTGGAATTAATTGTTTCATTGTCAGTTTGCCAATTGCACCCCTCATGAAATTAATCAAAAGCAAGCCCTTCCTACTGTGTTCCTCAAAAGATAGCTGGAAACGTGATCTAATATGCTAATTTTTGTAATGATGCTATTAAAGTCTGCTAATAGAGCAGCGGCACGGCCCACGGCTATGCTGTGAGCCAGAGGAAGCGCAACAGCTGTGCTCACGCGACTGCCTCACTACCTGAGTCACATGACCCATCCGGACACACCCAATGACCAAATAAGGGCAATGAGTGGTACAAATGAGTGGGACAAATGACAAGGTATAAAATGACTGTGCACAACTATGGCAGGCTTTTACACGTGGCACCGCGGCCCAGGAACCGAAGAGACCCCAAGGACAGAAGACAGAAGGTGTGTGTTTACATTGATCAGGTTGAACTTACCAGCAGCGGGGCAAAGCAGTGATTGAGAGGACGGCATCCTTGTTTCATGGTGCAGAGGGGTAACTATGGCAGCTAGTATCATACAGTGGCTGATACAGTGGATGGTTGACAGGCAGACAACGATGTGTGTCTAGGGCAAAGCTGTGTGAATGCAGAAGATGTAGAACGCTGGCATTCCTAGCTGAATATACCTCCGCATGAACAGGGAACAGACGCCTGCCAGACGATCACCGATATTTATGTACCCAATAGTGGCCGGGTATCTGATTTTGTTTAATCTGACGGCTGAGATCAGACCTCAACAGCACTGTGAAAAAAGAAAGGCACTGCGATTTGTGCGGGATTATGTGTGTTACGTCATAGCACCATAGAGCACTTGCAATATGTGTTACTCACCAGCAGGTGGTGTGACGGCTTAGGGTTGCACTCAGAACCGGCCTCACCCTCCACTTAGTCTGACCTCAGAGACAGCCTCTTAGACATACATATTTTAAGTTCATTTCCTTTAAGCATGATAAGATTGATGTGAAGCTGTAATATGCACAAGGTGCACGATTTAAATAATTTAATTCAATTCACACTGTTTATAATGCTGCCTGAGAAGCATTAATAAATTAAGGTAATATGTTTAAATTTTAATCCACACAGGCATACTCAGAACACCCATCTCGTAGCACCCGTACCTTATAACTGTTAATAGATGCAATATATAACATAGTGTGTAACAGTTTAACAGAGTGAGGTTAATCAAGCTCCATTACTCAGAGGTCCAAACGCTGGGAAGACATTAGGAGCTCTAGTTCATTCAGCTTAGATCACCTGTTTTTTTTTGTTTTTTTCCTTCCTGGAAAGGCCATAAATATCATATCCTTGGCAGACACCCACTTTGCAAACTGCAGGATGTGTCGTTCTTAATGTAAAAGTTCTGTAAACTTTGGATTTGAATGTGCTTATAATCGCACCATAAGAAAATGATTCCATTAGGCAGCGAACGCAGGAACAGCCACATCCTCACCACTCATTGGGCCCAGACTCTAAATGGCGCGTCGTATAAATCAAAAAGACGGCCTATATAACGAACGACCCGGAGATTAAACTCAGAGCTGCACCTCCATTTATAGTCAGCTTTGTAGCTATTTCAAGTAGATGTGTCCATTATCGTGTCTGGAGGGGGCTGCGGGCGGGGCTCTTTAAATGCCGCTTCGCGAACGAGTGCCTTGCTGCGATGGCTGACCTGCTGGAGAGCAGCAGCCAGTGGCGTGTGAAGGACCCCCGTAAACTACAGACGATCCAGGTCAGTTTCAATCCCCGAAGCAGCAAGTAACGGGAACACAGCACGGACCGGGAATAACCTGCCCAGGTCTAATGACATGCAGAATCATACTCTATAAATCACAATAAGAGAATGTGAGAGCGAGGTTGACGTATGGAGGACAAAATAAATCAGCTGTACTACAGACATCAAATACCTGCAGGGCATCTAGATGCCTGTCTATAAGCAGCAGCATAGGTAAACATTTAGCATTTAGCACTGCGTGGTGAAATTTAAGAACCCCTTGTGTTTGAGTTTTAATGCATTTTATTGCGATTGGTTTGGCACGAGAAGCCAAACCAGAAATGGCCGAAATGGTGTTTTTCTTTAATGGTGTTGTTATGTCTGTATGATCCAGACTAAGGGACCAGAGGGGTCTGCGAGACAGCTTCCCCAAGTCTGCGAATATAACCGATCTTGTGTGTAAGTCTATGAAGGACATTCCCACAAAGCACATCTAAGGAGGAAGGAGCAGAGACCAGGGCGGAATATGGCACGTGGTCGATGAGGCCTGGGAGGACGTCTTTGCCCCGAGGGAGATGCTTGGAGGAAATAAGAAACAATATGCTTGCAGCTGCCTCTCTGAAGCGCCCCCTCCAGGGAGACTGATGAAGTGCTGCATTAAGCATGTTCCTGTTGTTAATGTTGTCTTTTAAAAACAGAGGTGCTGAGTCTGATTCCCAGCTCTCTGTGCCATGGGAGGAAGGATCCGTCTCAAAGTGAATAGTCCACTGAGATGTAGCCAAGCATCACCCACATCGTAGGCCCCGGCTGACAATGCGAAGGAGCAAGCAGTCCAGTTGCGTCTTCTGCTCGGGCCCTGCCCCCATTTAAGGGTCACGTGTCTGCTCAAGTCAGAACAGCAAGAGAAACTTCTATGTTTTTCCCTCTGTATGGTGGGATCCATTATGGAAAAACACAGAGCGTTTCCAACTCTGCGTAAAAAATAACCCTTCGGGCCCTTTTTGCAAAGTGCGTGTCAGAATGGCTCCAAAATACCTAAAAGGCTCATTTTGATGTTGTTTTTTATGTCCGGCGAACAAAACCAATGTCAGACGCACTTGATGAACGTCTCGGATGCTGAAATTTCATGTTTCTGTCACTGAAAAAATTATGAGGCGTTTGCGTTCTTTCATTCCAGGGACATTTCCAGCAGCCATAAACATAATTAACAGAAAAACAAAGGCAGCCATCATCACCATTTCCTGTAACATATGGGCATCTTCCCCGTTACCATAGGAACAGTAACTCCTCACATGTAAAAAGCCAAATGTAACTCAGACCTTAATCTCCTCAGTTGTTGTTATATCCACTTTACTCTCCAACCCTTACAATGGTTATAGTGCAATAATAAGCTAGTTATTATGAATCGAGTGAAATATGATCTGCAGGCATATGGGTGAGGAGAGGAATTGAAGGTGTTGTTTATATTGTCTGGAGATCTAACGACTCTAAGCAGATAAACCTACCATGAGTAATTATGGGATATGTAGCCCACGAGATGTGCTGCTTTGAGTCAATATGGCGCAAGAGCCCTAGTGTGGTGCAGTAAGATGTCAATTATCTGAATTTGTTAATATCCACAGGGTTTTGCATGATACGCTCTGATCATTTTAACTTAAGTTCCAGGCACCATAATCAAATAACTTACAAAGACCTGTGTCAGAAGTCCAATTCTGAATTGCGGCAATATTGGCTAATGTGTGGCAGAGATCTTAAAATCACATCATATCTTATTGCTTTTTAAGTTCCATATCAGCAGGAATATGTGCAGATTTTCGAATTTTGTGAGTCCTGGAGGGGGGGTGGTCATCTGGGCCTGATCACATGACTTCGGCCCTGGGCCTGCAGATGCCGTTCACAAACGTTGTTTGTGGTTTGAAAGTCCTTCAGCTCACCTCAGCAGGTGTCACCCTGACACACAGCCTTTGTTCCCTTTCATCAGGAGGAAGGTGATAGATTAGCCAGACTGATGGGAAAGACCAGAGCAAACGCATGTAGATAAGAGTGTGTGAAACTGGAAGTCGCCCAGGGATGCTCCGCGATCACACTGCACAAAGGCCTCCCAGACGATGCTGATGCTATCAGTGCTGCCGGCGCACCAATTGGGCCAATGGAGCCCTTGCCTCCGTTTACCGTGCCAGAGGTGACCGTTAATGCGTCCCCCCCCCCCCCCAGATGACAATCTGAGAATGCCACAAATGACAGTATCAACATGCTTTTCATCTAGCAAAGCGCTCCTTTGTGTGTTTACGTGTGTGTGTGTGTGTGTGTGTGTGTATGTAAGTGTACTGCCTCTCAGTGAGGGGCTGACAAGCCGTCATTAGCATATAAGATAGATAAGATAAGATAGATCTTTATTGTCACTATTACAGAAACAGTGAAAAAGAGTTTAGCAGTGTAAGTTAAAGTAGTAAATAAGAACAACACACAAAAACTGTCAGCCATCCTATTACAGTATGAGTGTCTGAGTACAATGTGTACAATATGTCAGTCCGAGGTAGTGTGTTTTTAATGACCTGCCCTAAGCACAGTAATATGCCATCATATTAGCATATATAATATTAGCATGAAGCATCTAATGTAGTAACACTATAACCAGATATACTCCATGCAGTGCTGCTCGGTCAGTGCAGCAACATCGGTGCTCATTTAGCTCAACATAACTATGAACTTATTAATCAATCCGTTCATCAATGAAATTTTATTAAATTTTTGTGCACTGCCTAGCATAAGAAGCATACATTCTTTTCTATATACAATCCAAAATACCCCTGATAAGAAAGGTGAAGTAGGTTAATAACTATTAATTCTACAGTAATAGAAAGCTTCTAATCTATTGCGAATAAGTTTTCTTTGTTCTGATTTAAGCGGGTTTCCACCTGCAGCCTTGTACCTGAATGGGTGCTAACAGTGTGGAAGTCACGGGGGCCGACCTTGAAATGGGGCCGCCATTGTATTAATCGAAATTTGACCAGGCATGCCACGACAATTTTTACATTTATTTAACATTATTCTTGACATAATGGTGTGTTGGGTACAGCTGTAGCCAGACAAATCGAGGGCTGTGGGTTCGGCTCTTTGTGTGCGTGTACCTCCCCCCGTGTTTGTCTGCATTCCACACACAGGTGTGCGCCTGGCTGGCTTTGTGTACAGGTTACAATCCCTTGCTAAAGATTCTGGATCAGCACAAGCCTCGTGTGATGCGACAAAATGTCACCTTGGCCCCCCTCTGTAAATTTTGCTGTAGAATTTGCTGAACAGGGAGCCCCTGACAGCAGATTTTGAGCCCCCGTACAGTATTGGGCCCCTGGACCCTCCAATACTTCTTTGAAAGTCTTTGACTCTGTTTCCTCGACTTAGCAGCAGAACAAATGTTGCCGTTTAAGGCAAACGCCCGAGGATTTACGGGGTGAGGGGAGAATTGGCGTGTACTTGTATTGTATACAATGGAGTCTTGGAATTCATCAACTGGGTTAATTAAAATTATTTGATCGGGAAAAAGGATGTAATTGCCAACATTCTTCCTTCGTCCCTGTAAGAGCCAGAGGGATTATACGCAAGGAAAATGAACTCAAATGAACTCAACTGTTTTCTGAAAAGGATCGCTGCATTCAGCTGCTCTCGGAATGACGCCCGTCACCCGCGGCACGAGATCCCACCTTATATACCGCGGAATTCTCTGCAGCGATCAGCAGGGGGCGCAGCATCCATCTCGTTAATACCTGTCCCTGTCTCAGGGTAATTAGCGGAGATAAATGCAGGGCTCCTTCTTCTTACGTGCCTTTGTTTCATCCCTCCCCCATGTCCACACTTTGTTTCCATCGGGTCTTGCTGCTGATGTGGAGACTCGAGGCTGGGCAGACGATCAGACCACGTCGCTAATGTCCGGTAATGGCCCTAAATGTATGGGCATTAACGTGTCTCGCTCAGGCCGGATCCGGCACCGGACGCAGCTCAGACGTTCCGCCCAGAGGACGTGTTCTGTTCCTTCTCCATTTCGTTCTCAATGACATGCTCTAAATTGACGGTTTGATGTTTTATTTTCATTAATTACACCTGTGCTTATCAGATGCCGTTATTCAAAGTGGGGCTGACAAACCTCGTCATTTTTATATATGACCAATTTCACAGCTGGACGCGCTGAAGTATTTAAAGGGGAAGGACGTTACGCAGCAGCCCACCTGGGACTCACAACCCACCATGTCCTGGTTAACAGGTTGATTCCTCAGACAGCCGATTCCTCACCCACCACCTAGCTACTTAAAGTCTTTCTTGGGAAAGCCTGGAACAAGGCTGGAGATATTACAGTTTTTATTAGGGTATTTAATCCTTCCGAAATAGGATTAGAATAAAATGTAAAGAGACAAAATAGGAGATACGGTGATATTACGATTTTAAATATTCAGAGCTGTCAACTAGAACAGATGCATGTAGGCCTATGACATGTGTGAAGCAACTGAGTGGGAAAGATGGTTTAATTTTAAAAATGAGTCAGTTATATTACGGCTTGGCATTATTAGTTTGCTGGATTAAATTTTGTTGATGCTGGTCATTTTAAGTAGCCATCTCAAAAAAGGTAAAGCAATAGGCATATTAAAACCTGTAAATAAGCAGATTTATGAATGAATTTAATTTTTTTTTTTTAATCTGCGAAGTTCAAGGCGGGGAGTACTTCTTTCTGGCAGCAACAAGACGTTAGTGTGCCGTTATGGCAGCGATGGCTGAAGCGGAGAGACGCTCCTTGGAGATGCGTAGAAACGGGTGGGGACCGTCCCTGTCACGCGATAAATCATTTCGCTTCACCGGGGACACAGTTCAAAATTCATCACAATATTTATGGGTTTAGCAGAAGCTTTTATTGCAGGGCAACTTCCATTACAGAGACATGTTGGGTATTTACTGAAGCAATTTCCCCAGCTGTGACATTATTTCATTCTTTACGTGTCTGGGAGATGGTCTTATACAGCAGAGTTCTCTGCTTCACACTTTGTCCGTTAACATAACTGGATATTTTACAGGCAATTTAGATTAAGTGTCTTGATGAAAGTAACAGCTGTGCTTTAACTTTCTACCTTCTGGTCCTAAGTCTAGCTTCTTGCCCGCTATTCCAAAGGGAACGGAGATTTAAACCATGCAGGCACAGTAATGTTATCGATGTCAGTCACGAACTTCATGTTAACCGAACGACCCCCTGGATCACATCCTACAGAGGGCTCGGGAATGAGAAAACAATGCCTCAGGCTGACTGGGGATGCACTGAAAGCCAATGTCATATTTCACATATAATAACCCTCTCACGCGTCTGAATCTTTGAAAATGACCATAAAAACAAGGTAAGAACACTATCTTGACAGTTTTTACCATTACAATACATTTACGCGCATTTTCTTGGCTGATGTTATTATCTAAAACCACTTACAACTGTCACCTATTTGCACAGCAGGATGTTCTACTGGACTGGTTAAGGTGAAGCACCCTAGTTGTCCGTATCAGGGCCTCTACTGAGATCCTATGATGACAAACATTTGTTTCCGCCTGCATTCAAGCCATCCCGTGCAACTGAAATGAACGTGTTGCTTTGTTCTTGTAAAGGTTACAGCACAGTATACAAAATAAAATATGCAGATAAGCGGTTGGAAGGTGGATAAGTAGTTTGTTACAAAAATTATATAACATTATAAAATATAATGTGAACAATCGCGATTTATCTGAACACTTTTGTTCTGCTCATAAAATTGCACAAGTGTTACACAACCATTTTTATTTTGCACAGATAGGCCTATTTGAAAGCCATAATAAAAAGAAAATATCAGCCAACTTATTACACTGTATTTCCAAGTGTGCCAAACATCCTTTTTCATATGAACTGTCTCTACATGCATTTTAAGTAAGATGTAGTTTAAGCAATGGTTGTGGGTGATTCCACCGAGCTGGTGCCATTTCTACGTTATAAAGCCTCAAAATTAAATTTCTTTTTTTTTTTTCATATTTTTCAACACTGAATCTTTAACCATTCAAAATGTGAATATGGTCAATTAAAGTTTTTTTCCCATTTGTTCAAGGTTTTTAAGTGGAAGATGGTTGTACCTTTCTCAATCCTGTATAAAACTTCAAGCAACTTTAATTTAAATGACTTGAAAATCATATAAATTAGGTCTACAGGTAGTTTCTCTTGTGTCCCCCCATGAATTATAAAGAATTTTAGAGAAATTATGGGTTACATGTCCAAAAAATACATGTTTGTGGTTTTTAAAAAAATCACTATATACGCATGCAAATTGTACTTTTCACCTTATATGAGTAAAAGGATAGAAAGTAAGAGGGCTGAACCTCAGCATAAAATGAGCAAATTCATGATCAGCTTCTTGATACATACTTATCGATATCATGAAAAATACAGGAAAGAAAGAGGAGCTTACTTTACAGTGAAAGCCTGAGGACACTGTTAATATTTGTATTTAACTAGCATATTGTATAATTTATAATAATGAAAATGTATTTAAAGCATAAATGGAACATACCGTCACAGAACAAGCCAAAAACAAGATTTGTGAAGGTTATTAATCATGGTGAAGTGTAGTATTAGTGAGCAGAGGAAGGTGACATATTCTATTTTTTCAGTGTCAGTGTATTGTGTAGTTTTCATTAATGTTTTACATTATGTTACATTTGCAATGAGGACTTTGTGGACAATTTGCTTGATAATAACATGTATTCTGAAGATATTTCATTGTATATCTATACATATAATGTCCTGGGGACAGAAATAGCACTCATTCGGTAGAATACGGAGCTTATACACGTATATAATTCAATCATTTGTTAATAAATACCAAAACACCCCGGCGACCTAGAATAGGACAATCGGTTACAGTAAATGGATGGAGGGGTGGAAATATCAAAACAAAACAAAAAGAACATGAAAATGTTTTTTTAAGTAAAAGCGGAAAAACTACATATCCCACGATGTCCTATGGGTTGCCTTCTTAACCACGCTTGCTGGACGTCTCTTTCCAGTGGGCGTTTCCCGGGCCTCCATTGGCTGGCGGCAGCGCTCGTTAGATTGTCACCGTGTTTGGGTGTAGCAGCTTACGGGGGGAAATGGCGGCCGATACGGGGAGATACCGGGGTTCAGTCACGAAAAGCAATGACCCTTCCGGGCTTCTCATCTCTGTCATCAGGTAGGCAAGGTGGCCATTTACACATGCGACTGGAAACCAGTCAGCTCCTTGGTTTGGGGTGGGTGGCAAACCCCTTACTGTCGTGAAACGGGCGTTGTTTTCGGCCTGGATCATCAGTTACGTTCTGCTGTATCCGGTGTTTTGAGGCTCTGTTTTAAATCAGCATAAATGTAATGTAGTGTACGTGAGAGTTAAATAGGCGGTATTTATGACGTATCGGAGGTGAACAGCTAAAATGACAAGCTGTTATTTACATCCAACTGTCAGTATATAAAAGGCAGCGCTACGTTTAAGAATGAATATTAACGCTGACATTAACTACTTGAGCGTAAAAGAGGTAAAGCGTCCATTACTGAGAATAAACGGAGGATAAAGGGTACGGCAGCGGTGTAGATTGGTTGAGGAGCATGTATCTTTATCTGTGGCGCTCTTTCCTCCGCATCCCTTTGAGAGAGACGGGGCTCCGCCGTTTTAAAACGCCGCACATTCCCTCATGGCTTTCGGGGAGCTGGCCTGTGAAATTGCATGCGAAGAAACGCGACGACCAGAGTCAATTTCAGCGTCTGGTGAGCCGCTGCCGGTCTCTGCTTCTTGCTCCGTCGTCCCGTGCAGTAGCCTCTCTCATCTTCCTTCATCCTCTCTCCACTACCCCCTCCCTGCAAGATTAGTCCATGATTTCTCACTCCTCCGAGGTCACCTTATACACCAGAAGTTTCTCTACACAGAGCATAGTGTCTAGTAAACGGAAAAAAACGCAGATGGTTTATGCTTGGTATTAATACCCTTCTGTCAATCACAAGGTAAACCGTCATCAAAAAGGGCAGCAAATGGTGTGAAATATATTATATATACATCATACAACCTTGTTGTCTTGTGATGATGCCTTCTTCAGCTGGTCATGTGATCCTGGGTGAAAGATGGGTTGAGGTCTCACTTCAGACAGTGAGGTCTCTACTGTATATTTGTATCTGACCATTTTGGTACAATATGTAACTGGATTTATGCAACTTTAAGAAGTCCACTCCCTGTATTACTCCTGCAGGAGCCTGACCAGCCTGTAGGAGGCACTGGTTCGAGCTGACTCAATGAGGCAGGCTTGAGACATCCCTCCAATGCAGTTGGATGCCATAAATCATTCTTGTCTGCTGTGAAAGCTGTAGGCTCTGTGCTCCTCGTGCATGGGGCCGGCTCTTTCTTCTGCTCGGTAGGGGGCCTGAGGGTGAGTGTGCCCCCCAGTGCTCTGTAGGCCCCATGCCAGGATTTAGCAGTCAGATGTAGTACTCGTGTGTGGTTTTTGTTTGCTATTAAATTAATGGGCTGTGATGAAAAGTGCTGTGAGCATTTAACTATGGTTTCATTATCTTCTCCCCAGTCCCTTGCCCCTCTGCGTTTGCCTGAGAGTAGAGTTTTCTGTGCTGAGTTTATATGTCCCGCTCATACGGACGCCCCCATGCCCTAGCTCTTGCTGCCTTCCTTCAGGATCTTTGGAAGGGTCTTTGGACCCACACTTGTTAGCTCATAGCTGTAGTAGCCTTTCTCCACTGGTTTTGTTGCTTTTCGCTTTGCCTTGGGGATGTTTCCAGGCAGACAAGCTTAAGATAGTCGGAGGAGAGTGTCTCCCGCCATCTGTTCTGTCCGGGGGTGTGTATCCCAAAGCGACAGCTGTCATGATGAACGCTCTATTGTCATGTGACTCGTTTCCACTGGAGTGTCAGTGTGGCTAGCTGGAAGCACATCGCTCCGGCCTCTGACGCACACATACTCAATGTCTGTGCAGGACACTGTCGAGCAGCGACAATGTGCAGGACCGGGAGACAGAGAAGGGTCGCCTGGAGGAGGCCTATGAGAAATGCGACCGCGACCTGGACCAGCAGATAGTGCAGCACTACACGGAGCTGACTACAGCCATCCGCACTTACCAGAGCATCACTGAGCGCATCACCAGCTCCCGTAACAAGATCAAGCAGGTAAGTGGCAGGCATCCCAACGCTCTCAAAACATTAGTACTTTTGGTACTTTCCTTTCTTATTGACCAGTACCAAAAGTTCTAGTAGCGACAGTGCCAAACCAGCTTGGACTTGAATCACTTTCTTTGTTGATTGGTTATGCAAATATCCTGCCTCTGAACGTATTACACCTGCCATCTTGAAAAAAATGAGAAGACAACGGTAAATCAATTCAAACGCACACACACATATATTATATATATATATATATATATATATATTCTTTTTTTTTTTTCTTTTTTTTTACCAATTTCTTGTCATGCCATCCTGATCTATTTGTTGTATCTGTTCCTCTGACCAGATAACATTTTATTACATCATATACACTATT
>JAODUD010000001.1:9874644-9887278 GCA_026784285.1 Stomatorhinus walkeri | reverse complement strand
TGTTGCTTATGAATTAATGGGCGAAGATAAAGCAGCAAACTCCCCCACCCCGCCGATGTTCCTCGGCTGTTCCCAGAGCCCCCGAGTGCCCGTCTGATTCATGTCTCCGTAACAGTTTCCATTTGCGGCGTATTTACCGCAGCAGCAGAAAGCGTTTTCGCTTCGTACCCGAGGCCCGGGCCGGCTGCACGCTAATTGCAGTTTTCTCCGCATTATGTGAAAAGCTCGCAATTACCTGCAGCGGGGTCTTGCGGCGCGGGGTGGTGGCGATGGTGGCGGCCGGCACTTTCCGTACTTCCCGCGCTGCCTTTGCGAGGCAGCTCTGCCTAATGGGGCTGCACACACCTCATTTGTAGCCTGTAATTGTCGTAATTACAGTGCAAACTACAGTGGAGAAAATCAGGTCCATTAAGTCGCCATAAACATTAGGTCATTTATGATTCTGCTGTTACGTGGGAATCACAAATGGTATCAAATAGCAGTTAGTATGGGCTCTCTGTCGCTGTTGGTCTAAGCTGATGTGGCCCTCTGGACTGTGCGGTGTGAGGGTAATGATGTTGGGGGCCCTGTGCGTGTTCATACGAGGGCCTGCTGGGGTTGGGTCTGGCCATCGCTGTGGAGCCGGCGGTCACCACGGTGATTACAGTCGCCGTTGCGGTCGTCACGTGATGATGGCGGCTGCGTTGACCCCGAGCGCCCTCTCTCCCGCAGTGGCGGCGGACGACCTGGAAGTGGACCCGGAGGAGAACAGCGCCGAGTTCATGGGAATCCTCATCAAGGGCCTGGCCAAGCTGAAGAAGGTCCCCGAGACCGTGAAGGCCATCATCGACAGGCTGGAGCCCGAGCTCAAGCAGATCGTCAAGCGCTCCACCACCCAAATCGCGGATCACGCCTACCAGCGGGGGGAGAGCCTCTGCCATGAGAAGCAGCCCCGGTCAGCTGAGCGCCTTCTCTTGCGTAGCTAGACCTTCGTTAAGGGGTTCACGAGTTAAAATGTAATCCTTGGGCATACTTTGGGGACTGTCCAACTGGCAGCTGTTTATTTTAGCGTTTGGGATAACTGCTCCATGTTTCCTAGGTGAAATAATGGGTTTTAGTTTGGTTAAATCTCCCTTTTGAGGTCCTTTTCGTTGCTGGGGAGCTTGGCGATCATTCACACAAACACCACAGATTACTACCCATTTCACTCCTTTGCTGTCAGGCATAAAGGAAAGCGCGGGATGAGCGAGATAATGACACCACTCGAGAGCATAATTACTCTCTGCAGAGATCAGCCCCGTCTCTTATTTTATGGTGCCTTCTGAGCAGGCGGCTGTGGGTGGGGGGGGGACTGGCGGGGGGCTGGGCCCTCTACTGCCAAGTCCCCTTCTGGCCTGTGTCACAGATGGTCTGGCCTCCACTACAACTCAGCCCCCTTTTGTGTGTGGGAATTTTACTCAGGCCTTACTGTCTCATGGTAACTACTCACTCCCCTCTTGTCTGTGGGAATGTTACTCAGGCCTAACTTGCTCATCATAACTATTACTTGGCCCCCTCCTGTGAGTCTGAAAGTAAGTCAGACCTTACTCTCTCTCTAATGGTAGCCATTAGTTGCATGGCATGGGATTGTAGTACTTTTCCGCCTTGGCACCTAAAGACTTAGATTAACAAGTCACATCTTTCAGTTGTGTTTAGTGGCAGTGTGTGTGTGTCCACACACACACATGGTTTTCTCCTCGGACACTGTTGCTATGGAAACCCCAGTGGAGGAGGGAGGCATTCCTGCTGGTGATGGTGTGAAGAGCTGTGAGGAATGAGCCCGGAGTCAACCTGCCGGCATGGTGTCACTCTGCTCCTCTGTGGCATGACTATGCTCCCTGTCGCACATACTCACTTAACACCTTGACTTTGGATGTTTTATTTGCTGCCATTATTCGTGGAATAAACCCAGAGTAAGTGTCTGGTTGGACGCTGCGGGGTGTGTGCCCTGCAGGGTTGGAGGTGGGTGTGGCCTACGTTACATGTGATTGGTTCAGGCAAGGTGGGGTTAGATAGTGGTGCTAATGAGGAATTAACATGGGCAGCACTGTTGACGAGCAGACCAGCCTGAAGAAGTAAGGGGTCGATTTGGGAACCAGTGTTCACTTCTGTCATTCCGATCCTGTAAATCTTATGTTGGCATTTCCTGGCTGGCTGAGACTGGCAACGCGTTTTGTCATTTTTATACACAAAACTGACTTTACCAGTTTCTGCACTCTGATTTCCTCCTATGAAAAACTCCTTCAGTTTGACCGTGATGATCTTTTGTCTTTCCACCCACTGTCATCTTTTTATTTGTAAGTTTTTAAATTTATAAATCCTGGGCAACCAAGGTACTCCGGAGGAAGACAAACAGCTTGTTGTATGTAAGATTATAGTTTGTTACTTAGCAACTGGTGAAAGTGCTGTGTGTGTAAACGCCGAGCGGCCAATAGGAAGCAGCGTGGACGGCAGAGTCAGGCATGTCCTCGGAATACTCACAGGACGGACAGCGCGGTCCTGGGAATGGCCAATATGAGCCATGATCCTGGGGATTTGCTGCGTCATCCGCACGCTGCGGCCACTCTGGGACACTCTAAATCCTTCCGTGTCTCACGGTGCCATTTTACATTTTGCTGTAAGATGTTTCCCAGGAGCAGAGGCCTTGCTTCTGAGACAACAGTTTTCGGACTAATTCAGCATTAAGAAAACCCAGGTCGTTCCTTTGAGTTATGGACAGGTCCGGTGGCCTGGTTGGGTGCTTTGGCCCAGAATGGCCTAGTTTAATAGAATTTGTGACGTTTATAAAGTTACTAGTTTTATATGTGCCACCACTGGTGTTTGAACATGCATCCTTTTAATTAGCTAATGGGAGCAAGGTGGTACAGCGGCCTGATTTACACCCGCAGCGGTCAGGTCTCACTCCAGAGCAGGTGGGGATGTGGAGGCCAGCCAGGTATATGCCAGCTCTTCCCCTGGTGCACATCTCCTGCTGGCCATCTGCTGCGTGAGGCTTCAGAGCTGCCCAACGCGCCCACCTGCGGTGACCTTTGACCTTGGAGCCTGGGGCTCCTTGTTTGCTGGCCTTCCTCAACTGTACTGAACACAACTGATGGTCTCCTCCTCTTCCTCCTCCTCCTGAATTCCTTTGACCAAAATTCAGGATGTTAGTGTTCTTATGAGACTACTGGCACCTGTATCCCACCTGCTGCTGTTTCTATTTGATTCCTCGAATAAAATATAAATATAGAACATTTACATGGTAGCTCTCCCTGTAGTGTCTAGATGCTGTTTCTCCTCACTGACTGAACCAGACATGCTACTGTATGTTTTGGTAACTTGAAATAACTTCAAGATAGCAAATCTTTGAGCCTGATTGTAGGTGAAACTTAAATTAACTCTATAACATAGGTTTTAGTTAACCCTGGTGTGTTCTTACCTATTAAACAATTTCCACGGTTTCTCTCTTCATACACTGCATGTTGCATGGCTTCACATGGCGTTCTCAGTGCCCTCTACAGGTGAGGAGTTGATCTGCATGCTCTGTCTCACTCTGTACTGCCCCCAACAGGCTGTTGCTGGAACTGCTGGAGCTGCTCTTCGACAAGTTCAACGCGGTGGCCGGTGCACACAGCATCGTGCTCGGCCACCTGCAGCGCATCGTGGTGTCGCCCACGGGTGCCAAGGAGGGCATCAAGCTGTATGAGCAGGCTGACGTCTTCGCCAAGATCCAGACCGTCTTGCAGGTGTGTTTGACTACCCCACCCCTGCCATGTTAGGGGGCTTCAATGGTGTCCCTGCGCCTGTCATTGAAAGGTTGTTGGTTTGATTCCCATTGCCAGCAGAGTGATGTCACTGTTGCTCGTTTAAGCAAGGCCATTTAGCCCCATTTGCTCCCGGGACTGACTGTCCCTGCTTTCTGAACTGTACGTCACTTTAGATAAAAGCTTAAATAAATGTAACTAATGTAACTCTTCTGTTGGCTCATGTTAGGACAGGCACTGAGATTTGACTTGTGTTGGTCAGATGATTCAGCTGAGTTCTTCAGCATGCACACACACGCACACACACGCGCGCACACACACACACCCGCACTGTGTGCTCTTCACTGTTCCAGGGCAGTGTTAGTGCCGTTACTGGCTTCCTGTTAGTTGCCGCTTCTGCCTTTGCCTGCTGCTCACAGATGGTGTTGTTCCCTTCTGGCTCTGTCTTCCATTTTGTCCATCAGGCCTTCCCCTCAGTCTCTAAAAGATGCTTGAGAACAGTTTGTAAGTAGTACGTGTCACATGCTTGAGGTCTGTAGTGTTTTTAGAATTTTTTTCTTGTATTCTTAACTGAAAGTTTAACATTGGAGTTCTTTAATCATCCTGTTGGGGCTCATTGTGACAGTACTGTTCATGTAGCTGTTGGCATAATGAGACATATCACTGTTTTCCTGATTTGCAAGGACGCGATTGGTCACCTGTGATGTATGCGCATCTGTTTGACCAGTCAGGTACTGTCTGTCAGCACTGTCGGAGACAGTCTTGGCTTGTGGCTTGAGTGCCGGATTCCTGGAGGGGGGGGGGCTGCGTGGAAAGGAGGGTGTTGTTTCACTGGCCGAGCGGGGTCTGTGCCACCCCCAGTGAGCGGGTATTCACAGGCTGACTAGGGGCCTCTGCTACCGTGAGCGAGCGAGTATTTGCAGACCGAACAGGTGCCTCTGCCATTGCCAGTGAGCGGGTATTCACGGGCTGAGCAGGGGTCTCTGCCGCCGCCAGTGAGCAGATATTCATAGGCCCAGTGGGGGCACCTGCTGCCACCAGCAACTGAGTATTCGCAAGCTGTGTGGGGGCCTCCGCTGCTAACAGCTTGAAGGTAGGGCTTGGCAATATGGCATAAAATTCATATTGCAATATAATTTGAACCATGAACAGTAGACGGTATATATTGCGGTATATGATTTGATCTGTAAATTTCAATATAACTGTTTTTGAAAGGGTAGCATATGTCCATAGCAAAGGCATTGCAGCAGGATGTTTTATAATAAACTGTTAAAACATTTCGAAGTAGTCATGAAGGTAGAATATTTATTGTGCAAATCTGCAATTATAGAAATAATATGAACACATTTCAAGTAACTTCACTGGTTTTATCTTATATTAAAAACACAGGTTGGTTTTGTAAACTGTATAGGAAACCAAAAAACATGACACAGAACTAGACTAGTGTCATAACTCCATGTATATTAGTATGACCATCTCTCCCATAAAGGTCCTGCACCGGTTCGGGTACCCGACGGGTGTCCCGCAAATTTTGTTGAAACGGGTGAAAAATATTCTAGTGTCAGATACGAGTTCGGGTCGGGTCGGACGCAGAAGAGTTAAATTCCGGTTTTCAAAACATCATGTACCAACAAAAAATACCCTATGACTATATTTTAGTGACAAAATCCCTGCATTCAAGATGATAAAACGTAAAATCTGTATCAGTTTATTCCCGGAAATTTCATTTTCAAAAAACGCATGCGATCTCCTCCAGTTGTTCGAAATGGATGATGAAATAGTCAGACCATCAACTGTGGACGATATCCTTTTTTTACACAGTAATATAAAGCACTGCACCAAACGCTAGTCTTCGCCTTTGCGTTGGAATTCCAGTCTGGTAATCAAAGGAAAATGGACAGTGGACGTAGGTAGCCTGTAAAACCCAATACTGTGCAGGGTAGCCTAATGTACATTTTATATAATATAAATTTTATTAACACATTTAATTGTAAGCCGGTAAGGCTGTGTGGGCATGGCAATATGAAACATTGAGTTTGGAGGTAGACTACTACCATTTGTTTTGCTTATTATTAGGCTGTTATTAAGTATTATTTACATTTAGCTATGCCTTTTCAATTGATGTTGCATGTCACTGGTCTTTTGTTGTGGCAATAAACTTTTGTCTTTAATTTTTAATCTGACTGATTTTCATTTGGGTGTGGGTCGGGTGTTGGTATTTATAGCGGATCTGGTGCGGAATTTTATTTTATTTCTCTCAGATAATGGTTCGGATACGGCTTTAAGTATGACTGGTACTGGCGGGTGCGGTTTGTCAAAATCAGACACGTGCAGGACTCTGCTGCTGGGTGCAGCAATAAATTTATTATTTGACACGACTTCATTATATCATTTTTGCGGGTGAGGAGCGGAAATTTCTGCGGTATGGCGGTATAATCAAATTCTCTCCCGTTGGCCAAATTTATATCGTATATTGTTTATACCGCAAAGTACTACTTGAAGGGACGTTTTTCAGGTCCCCACAATACAAGTCTCAGTTTTACAAAAAAATAAATAACTGCAATAGCAAAAGTCTTTTATTTTCTTTAGTCACATATGGTTACGGTTAAGGCTGTGTAGCAGTCTGGAACCTTCCATAAGTGGACATTCTGTGCAGACCCTGAGTGTTGTACATCCCCAGCTCTGTGGCTGTGGTGGAGGTGGGGGCCCCTGGCCCTATAGGTGAGAGGACTGGCCCTCCACACACCGGTCCAAAGCCAGTGCACGGCTCTTGAGTCCTGTTTGCAGTGAAAGGATCCTGGCATATGTGGTATTCTGCTTTGTGGTGGGGGGGTGAGGGTGCATTGGAGTGTCGCTCAGCTTACTCAATGCCTGGGGCAGGAAGAGTGACTTTTATTAGGCATGATACAGGCTTTGGCTGCTGGCAACTGGCTCTCGTGGTGAAGTATCTGTCATTGCCCCCCATTGCCGCTCCCACAGCTGCTCCCTCCAGCACGTGGAGACCCAGGTAACATCGATTATCAGCCTTTACAGGAGCACCGGGTAATGAGTTGGGATGAGGCGCTTTCTTCCGGCAGTTTCTCTGACCCGCTTTCTGTCATGGCTCAACACGCCCCGGGCCCTTGTTTCTGCAGGACTCTGCAGACACAGTGGGAGCGGGAGCTGTCGCGGGGAACCCTGGGTAATGGAGCGCGTGGCGTCTGCCGCCCTCCGGGCCCGGCGGTTGCCTGGGGTGGTTGTCGGTGCGCCGCTGGACCGTGAGACGGTGCGATCTGACGATTAGCTGCTTGCCATGCAGGACACGGCCCCCCCCAGCCCAGCGCTGTGTTATTACCTTCCCTCCCTCCTTCCCTCCTGGCCAGCCGGCTGTATCTCCACTGAAAGCGCATCCTGCTTTGATTACGGCGACAGATCGCCCGCGCCGCGCTGTGCCCCCCCAGCACGCTCCCCAGGGAGCCCCCGCACAGATTCTTTATTTATTTGCTTCCTTTTATTCCTCTTCTTTTGGCATCTATCTGTGGTTTTTTTCCTGAGCCATCCATACCCCTTGTGGCTTCGTGTTCAATTAAAATGTCTCTTCTGATATCTGCCGAGCTGCAGCCCCCCAGAGACATGGGATCGGGGGTGGGGGGGCAGGCCGGGGGTGGCAGTTGACAGGCGCATCGTGGTGAATACCTGCATGCTCATGTGGGGAGGGGGGTGTCTGTAATAGAGTGGTGACGGGAAAACATGGGCGATGGGCACTAAGCGGATAACTGAGCTGACATGATGTAATGCGAGACTGGGGGGGGCTAATGGAGGGCCAAAGAAAGACCAGGCTGGTCTTCAAGAGCCCAACACCAAGTCAGTCTCCCCCATTACTGTTTTTAAAACGCTCCACATGCATATCGATCGTTTCGTAGGTTCCACGGATTTGCATGGGTGCCCCTTTGCTTTCACAAGCGCAGTTCTCTGGTGGCGTGTGAGCGAGGCCCTGGCCGCTCTGGGGTTTGGGTGTGACCCCCTCAGCTGTGGTTTGACCACCAGGAGCCCTCCATAGACCGTGTGACCGGAGCTGGCGCACAGGGGAGGCGAGCTCTTCCCGAGTTGTGGTCTGTGACAAATGGCACGCACTAAAAGGATTAATGGGTTCCTCCTCCCCAGTAAGCCGATCCCAGCGGAAGCAGGAGGAAATTAAATAAGCACAGAGATCGTCTCCGTGAAATGAGGTCATGGCCGGTGCACCTCCACGTGGATGTGATCGGATGTGACTGACCAGGTCAGTGGTGGGCTGCTTATTTACAGCTTTAACGCCGCTGAGCTTTGCTGGTGAGTGCCCCCCCCCTCCCCCCCCCAATCCCTCCTGCATCCATCACGTTTGATTGGCACCTTCCGTGAAATGGCAGCTGAATGAACTCCCCAGCAGGGGATTTCCATCCCGTGGATTTTACGGTCTGTTGCCGGCAAAATCAAAGGAGACTGAGAGGTGGAGGCTGCTGACCATCGTGGTTCTTTACAGGCAGTAAGGATGGCGCTTCCAGCTCCGTGGGGCCGATGCTAGTGGAGCACTGGACTCTGGCCCTGCTCTACACGTTGTATCCGCAGTGACTCCCCTACAAAGCTGGTATCTTCCTAACACTTCCCCCTCCTGTGAATGGAAAATTATCCAGGGTTCCTTTCCAGAAGCTGGGTTGAACATGGATTGAAGATGAATGGGCAGGAACAAAGCATGAGCTGGTGTGCAGGTTAATGAAGACGTGGGGGGAGGGCTGTGTAAATACAAACAGGCGGCCCCCCCTTAGGTGTGTTGGCCAAGTGAAAAGGAGCCCAGATGAGGTGCCGGGGAGTAGCCCTAGGAATATGGTGCTTCTTAATTAAATGTGACACACACGCATCGTTTGATCCCCTCCCGGCTTCCCAGCTGCAGTGTTTGGCTGGTGCTCCATGACGTGGTGACCTCTCTATGGAAGCGAGTACCTGCCTCCATCTCCCCATGGGCCTTCCGGAAGGATATATTAGCTGCATCTCTGGTCGGCGTTCCGGTGTGTATCGCTTAACGTTCTGGCACGCGGTAATGTGCTCGGTTGGGCTCCTCACTGTGTCTCATTTTGTTGGTGCCGTTTGTCAAGTTGGCTGATGCAGTTATCGCCTATATAGGAATAAGAGCTCAGTATTTAACTTGGGGTCATTGTTTTTCTATGGCAAACACAGATTCAGCTGAAATGGTGAGAATGTGGCTGAAGGGGTGGAATTCATGATGAATCGCTGTGGACTGTGGTGCCCACTACCTGGCCCGTCGCTGGCTAGAGTTTGCTATCAGAGGATGAACTGGATTATCTCAGATGGAGGTTAAGCTGGCACGGGGGCATCTGTAAGTGCTGTGTTCCCTGCATCATGGCTGACTGATAATAGTCCAGCAAAATGGTAGCAATACCATGCTTGAACCACATGCCGTACTTTCTCTATGTACAAACCCCACACGATCTCACCTGTGTCCACTCTGCAAGTAAGCACTAGTCGTGGACCTGTTCACCAACATCGATGAGTTGGCCTACAGGAAGGATGACAGGCACCTGGCAGGGTGGTGCCAGGAAAACATCTGATCTGTTAATGTCAGCAAGACCAAGGAGCTGCTCATTGATTTCAGGAAGCAGAGCTCCCTTTCCCAAATTGTGGAGGGGGTCAGTAGCTTTATCTTCCCGGACATTTGTACCCAGAAAAGAAACATGAAGGTGCTGTGGAATAAGCTGCTGCTCATTCCTAGGCCATTTATCATCTCCCCTTTTGTTGGCTGTAGTTCATCATTTCTGATTTGCGGGGCATCCATCGCCGCAGCTCGTTTATTACCCGTCCATCATCACTGCGTGTTCACTCCGTCGTCGCTGCTCCTTCACTGCCCGTCCGTCGTCGCTGCTCCTTCACTGCCCGTCCGTCGTCGCTGCTCCTTCACCGTCCGCCTTTCACCACTGGTCATTTGCCAGTTCTCCAACCCCTCACCGTTGCTAATTGTTCACCCCTGTCAGTCGTCGCTGCTCATTCATGGCTACTCCATCATCACTACTCATTTGCTGTTTGCTTCTGTTGTCTGTTTAGTATTGCTGTGTGTGCTACTGGTCGTTATTGTATGATGCTGCTACTCATTCTTCTATAGACAGTCAAAAGGACACGTGAGTGAAGGTTCTCGTGACAGTGAGCATCAAACAAGCTGCCGTTTTGCCCCAGTGGTGTTCATCACCTGACCTTCCTTCTGCATTTACCCTGGCCTCTATCTAGTTGCCCCTTATTCTTTGCAGGCAGTTGGGCAGACGATGGGAACGGTAGCTGTCTGTCGAAGCCCTGCCCTGGACGCCCACCCCTAGGCCGTCTCCGGCACTGGGTTTATGTTGCCAGGGTAACAGCGGGTGCCTCTAACAAGCTGACTGGCGGTGGAGATGTGTCTCTGCTGGGATTTAATGCTGCCTGGCTCGTCCGGCCACGGAAATGGCAGTGATGAGGTAGAGATGGAGAACGCGTCTACTCCATGCAGGCTAGGAGACATGCAGGGAGAAGGGGGGAGCTGAGAGTTAGGTGGCCCCTGCTTTCACCCACATCCTGCCATTTCCACTGACTGTGCTTCTCAAGGACCATTTAGGCAGAAACGTGGCCTGTAGTGACTGCAATTAAAGCTAAAGTCTATTTTAATTGCTAGATAAATCATTATCAAAGGTGCATCATTCTTCCTTTTAAAGGACAATATCAGGCTTTCCTGCTTCTTTTTCTGCCTGGTTTCTGACTCTCTTGCCCCGTCCTCTCTCTCGTTCCGTCTGTTCTTGTCTCCCGCCCCATCCTCTCTCTTGTCCCCTCTCTCCTTCTCTCTCGGCCTGTCCTCTCTCTTGTTCCCTCTCTCCTCTCTCTCTAATTGCTTCATAAGTTCACCAGGCTCCCTGTAATGCGATTTGGCTCCACCGCAGCCCCTTCATCAGGCCAACGCCGCTGCTTAATTAAGTCCGGGGTCGTGTTCTCGGTCTGCTGGAGCTATGCGCTCAATCCTCATTAGTGATGAATGCGCTGGCAGGACTCAATCTGGGGGCCCGGGGCCCGTAGCCTGGTGTGGGGGTCCAGACCAGTCACGTATCTCCTTTGAGCATCAAGCGTTACCTGTTGGGGTTGCAGGTAGAGGGTGTAATTCGCTGCAAGTTGCAGAGTAATATTTAAAAAGAGAGGGACCCGCTTGTAATTCTGCGTCTCGCGTCACTAGGGTATGCAGGGAGGCAGAGGAGGAAGTTAATTTCCTCCCCCTGCCATGATATGGATACTTGTAATCAAGGAGGGTAACGGCTATGTTATTAACCGAGGATTGCCCGGCCCACAGATGCTGCTGATGGACTATCTGGATGTGAAGAACACGCGCAGCGCCGCTGAGCCCGCTGCCCAGCTCTCCTATGCCAGCAGCACCGGCGATTTCGCCGCCTTCTTCGCCAAGAAGCGTCCGCAACGGCCGCGCCAGTCACTTTTCAAGTAAGCCCCCCGCCTTTCCGATGCACACCCACACCTCCCACCTTGGGTAGTGGCCACACGGCTCCCGGTGTCAGGGTGACGCTGTCCGCTGTGCCGCAGGTTCGAGTCCTCGTCACACGCCATCAGCATGAGCGCCTATCTGAGGGAGCAGAGGAGGGAGCTGTACAGCCGCAGCGGAGAGCTGCAGGGTAAGAAGGCGGGGGCCACGCGGCGCGGGGGGACAGTGGACATATGGAGGGAAACGGTGCAAAGGAACTGGGATGGGGGGGCTGGACTGGTGAACAGGTGAGAGGCTCCGCAGGAGAGGGAGGCGGGGTGGGGGCCATCCGTCCATCATGGAGGTCTTAGGCTGTCCTCCCCCTTCCCTGGGACTCTGCTGCCGCCCCCCCTGCTGTTTGGCTTTTTTTTCCCTCCCTTCCTCCCTCCAAGTCTGCCCTTCTTCGTTTCCGAAACTGTGTCTAGTCAACCTGATTTAGTGGTAGGGATGTGGTGGTGGTATCTACTCTCTCCTATATTCAGGGGTTGAGGGCATTCTGCAAATGCCAGTGTTCCCAATGCGGAACGCGGCTCACCTCATGTAGACCCATCACGAGAGGGTGGAGTGAGCGGGCTGGGGTGTGGGGGGGTAACGGGGGACTTCTGTTAGTGTGCGGTTGGAGGCAGGGGCCTCATGAATGGCCTGGGTCACAATTGAATCATATAAAGAAATGGGGGGGGGGGGGCACTAATTGTGTTCACCCTGGAAGTGTAAAAATCAGAAGCTGTGAAGGAATGAGAATTTCATAAAAAATTAATGAGAAACATGAAAACAGCGATTGAGGTCCTGATAGAGCCAGCGTAAGGCGAATGGACGGTGGGGGGTGGGGGTGGTTTCTGAATGGCAGAGGCTCTGCTTTGTGCCGCCTGGGGTGCTCAACCCCCCTATCAGAAGTCACTCATCAGACAGCCGCTCAGGCCTGGGGGGGAGGGCTTTGATTAGCTGGTCCCGGTGACTGCGACAGGCTGTGCCGCACAGTTGGTCTGATCGCTGCTGATTACGGTGTTTGTCTTGCGTCACATGCCGGGCCGCGAGACTCGGCTACCATCCGTGGATTGGCCTCCTCGCCCTCACCAACCTCCCCAAACCCACCTCCTCCTGGCTGGCCTGAAACCAGTGTGGAGCTGAACTTTTAATTGGCTTGCCATCCGGATTTCTGCGTCATTGCTGCCACCGCCGCCACCCATCTGCGGACGACCAGTTGCAGAGAAAATCCAAACCCCGGTCGGCATGCTGGTGAATTCTGTATCGGTTCCCGATACGCGGCAGCCTGACTCCTGCTGCCTCGGGGACCCGCTGTTCACTGAAGAAGCAGGACCTCCTGAAATGAGAAATGAGGGAAAGGGGCGTTTGTTCACCT
>JAODUD010000001.1:9813891-9828573 GCA_026784285.1 Stomatorhinus walkeri | reverse complement strand
AGGGGATTCAAGTGTTAACTGGTTTGGGGGGGGGGGGGGTGTTTTCTGACAGGGAGTGCGCAGCCTGAAGATGAGCCACCTGGAGCCTCGCTGTGTACTGCTTGTGCCCACAGACCTGGAGGCCTATGCCTGCCGCCTACGTCAGCGTGGCCTTTACAGCCACGCCCAGGTGCAGGCCGCCGTGGCTCGTGTTGCTCTCTACGTCACCGTCAACAAGGGGCAGCCTGGCTATTTCGACAACGTCATCCCCTGCGGTGAATGTGGCGGTGCCCCCTCCGGCTCAAACTCTTACTCTTATTCACTGTCAGTCAGTGACTGAAGTGTGTTTCTGCAGATGACCTCCAGGAGGCGTACATGATGCTTAGTCAGGTGGTGCGGGATTATCTGGGCTTGGATGAGCAGATGGCAGGAAAATCCACGCCTGCCACCAGCACGGGTGCGTGCCGGCCTCTGTGTGTGTGTGTGTGTGTGTGTGTGTGCACCAGTGGCAGTGGCTGTGTCTTCTGTGTGACAGGTGACTCGCTGGCAGCTGAGAAAGAAAGAGACCGCGATAACAGAGTCTTCTACAACAAAGTCGAGGCCAGGATGGTGCCACAGACGACCTCCACTGTGAGTACGAAGCCGGGATGTAGTTTATCTGCTTACCGATTAGTGAGTATGAGCGCAACTGCAGAGAGCTTCCCCAACACTCAGGAGGAGGTAAACACGGTGGACATAGTAAACTTCTTCTTTAACAGTCAGTACCTTGGGACACCTCAGTTCTTGGGTGGGGGGAGGGGCGTAGGTGTTAAGGGGGCAGAGATCTGCACCAGCCAGAACCAGTGATCAGAGAAGGGGCAGGCGTGACAGGAAAGACAGTAAACACTCCTGCAATATAAAGGTGTGGCTCAGAGAATCGGCATCAAGCGGGGAGCCTGGAGAGAGCCTGAGAGTGAGATCTCGAGAAAGATGCGTGAGGTTCAAGGAGAGGCAATGGGACCCCCTGAAGCAACAGGCAGACATGGGGTGGTGTCTGAGAACAGAGGGCTTTCACTGGTCAGGAATATATGACTCTCCTGGACAGGTGAACGGTGCACATGGAAGGGGAGCCAGTCGCAAGGTGGCTGAGGAATCACTGGGGGGGGGGGGGGTTAAGGGGGCTAAGGGTTGTCCATAGTGTGCTACATGTGTTAGCTCCCTATCTCTGCCCTGCAGGAAACAGCCGTCCTGCAGAGGCGTAGGCAGTTAGCGAGGGAGGCCGTCGCGGGCCAGAGTGCTGCCGTTTACACCCAGCTTTTCAGCAGGTACGTCCACCTGCACCCCCCAAACCTCCACATGGCTCAGGGATAGTGCTTTAGGGATCTGTGCTCCACCGGAGCTCCAGCCCTAGACAACGGAAATCTGAGCCCATCTCTCACCATGTGGAAGGTTCTATCTCCTGGAGGATGTAGGAATCAGTGACACCATCTGCCACAGCCGTGTTCTCTGTGTGTGACATGTGCGCATCTCACCTACATGACTTGTATGTACTGTCACTCTGACATAGGTCCCCTGTCACAGCCCCGGGGGGCGGCAGGGCTGTCAGCCCTTATCAGCAAGAACGCAGGGAGAACAGGTTTGTACCTATCCTGCTCCTCCTGACATTACGATCTCCCTCCAAGATCTGCTCATAGTGCTTCCCTCTGCACCCATTAGCAGCTGTCATTGTTACCTTTTAGCACGACAGTTAGCATAAATAACTGCTGTCCATGGTGACCCATTCTGTCCTCCAATTGCTTAGGGTTAATGTTAGCATAGCATTTACGATTATCATTGGGCCATTCCAGCCTGTTATTACTTTTCGTTAACGTTAACATTGGTTTAGCGTTACCATTAGCATGACCGTTAGCATCAGTGCCATTGCGGGCCTTATCAATGTCACGGGTATAACTCTGGGATTCAATCAAACTATTTAAGGCTGAGGAAAGAACCCTCACAGCATTCATATACTGCGGGGTCATTTTCTGAGGTTAAAAATGAAAGCAGCCATCTGTTGCACCCGTGCCGCACTGGGTCGGTTATTAGTGTTTGTGTTCCCGATCACAGCTCATCGCTGAGGGGACTGTCAGATGTTTGACAGGGGGTGTCTCTCTCTCCCGGCTCCCCAGCTCCCCGGAATCCTGCCCCAGCTCTGGCCTGTCCACGCTCTCCTTGGCCCGGGCCTCTCTGGAGGACATGTGTGACGGACCGGAGCCCGCAGGCAGTTTGGGGCAGGACCCAGAGCAGCCGGCAGGTGAGAAATACAGGCCTCTGCATCGGCCAGCTTCCACGCATCACCCCCCCCTGCACCAACAGGATGACCTTCTCCCATCTCCGTCCATACCTGCTGAGGCTCCCGTGAGCAGTGATGTGTCCCTATTGTGATCTGCCCTGCCCCACCCCCAACAGACCCCGCCACCACCCCGGACAGGGGTCAGCTGGCATCCCGAGGCTCCTCATCCCGGCCCGGGGCAGATGCCAAACCCATCCTGCCCCCCATCCCATCAGGACGCAGGACCTCAGAGCGCCCGGTGTCAGAGCCATGAGCAGGCTGGGAGAGCTTTGAATAGCGTGTATCATGTGTAATATTACTCATGCTGCATCAGCCGTAGTACACTGTGTAAGACTGTTTTACCTTCCCCTGCCATAAAATGGTATATGTATGATACTCATAATTTATAGTAATAAATAGTAATAGAACATCATTTATTGTGTTCTGCAGTGACATGTTGCCTTTAGGATCATGGCTTGTGTTCTTTGCTGTGTTCGCTCTGCTATATTGAATCAAAGACCATAAAACATGACCCTCAGCAATTATGGAAACACGAACCTGGTCCTTCACAGCCAGCAGGGGGAGCATGCTGCAGTTGCCCCTGTCTGCAGAGTGTATCCCCAAACAACTCTACCAGAAGGGGGTGCCTTTCGCTTCCGTTGGCCCCCTTAATGTACGTTCAATTCAGTTCGGCTGATCCAGCCGACAAATACACTGCATCCTGCAGGAGATACTACTACAAAGTGCACCAGGATGGTCCTAACTGCCCTTAACAAGTTCAGCTCATTTGCTGTATGCCACTCCATCCAGTCATACTTGTGGCCCAGAGTCTATATCCTGCAGTTACGTTTGCTGGAAAAACTAGATTCAATCTGGCCACTGAAACATTTCTGCATGCGGCAAACAAACATCACGATGGACGCTGTTCGCTCACCCTGCCAAAGTGCGGAGATATTCGTCACGAAACCTTCTGTGCATAAATGCCAGAATCAGCAGGGACGTCCCTTCCCAAGGACGCGCTGTTTGCTTGGCAAACCGTCCGCCTCTGAGAAGATCCCCGCGGGCCAGCCGGCCGTGAGGAGGCCCCCATGCGGTCCGGGCCGGGCTCCGGAAAGAAGGAGGCGCGGGCGGCCCTGTCCAGCTTCAGGCTTTAATCACAGCGCTTACAGGTGCTGCTGTTTATACAGAAATCGTAAAGCACAGCAGACAGAAGCATGTTTTCGCACAAAAAAACAAAAACGAGGAATTAAACCTGAGGTGGAGGAGACAGAAGCTCACGAGTGGAGCTGCATCAGGAGGTGAAAAACCAGCTCATGGCAGCCCGCGGTTCAAGCTTAAGAGGCCCTGGGCTCCTCCTTCAAGTGCTGAAGAACATCACCATCACATACATCTATGATGTTCAGCTGGGTAGCTACATGGTCCTGTAATGGCATCCTAACTGGGAACACCGGTTTTGCTGGGTGCACTGGTCTCGGCAACATCTGACTACACCATGTGAACAATTACAGACATGAGGGTTCCTATCAGTGAACACCGTTAAACTGGCTGGGCGGGTGAAGGTGTTCATCTTGTAGGTTTTCCTACACTAATACAGTAATGAAAAAATAAAATGTCCCATTTATTTGTGACACATCTTGGTGTGAACAAATGAGCCAGTGCGACACGGAGAAGTAGGTTGCTGAGGGCTGTGGTCCCAGTCGTAGCAGAGGGGAGCTTCACTGCGCCTTCTTCAATTCCTTCTTCGGCCTGCGGAGGGCGCTCCAAGCACTGGTCAACACCTCTGTGTAGAGCAATGTGCCCAGAAAGACGACGGCAGTGCCCAGCCAGTGCCACGTGGTAAAGGGGTTGTGGAAGTAGAGGATGGAGAAGATGAGGCTGATGAACTTGCGCAGCGTCACCACCAGGGTGACAGTGAGTGACGTGCATTCCGTGGTCAGGATGAACACGCCCCGGATACACACGTATCTGGGAGGGACAGATCAGGTCAATGGTGCTGTGAGAGGGTGTGGCGTGTTAGTTTCAGGGTGATGGTTGGGCAGCGAGGCTCATTATGCCTTTCCGATCATCCCGCCAAAATGTAAGAGGGAGACGTCACTCAATCAAAACAGCAATTAACCAAATATCTACCCGCTGCCTGACAATCACCCCTCACTGTCCAGCATCCAGCACTGCAGACTTCCAGCACCGGATACACTGAAATCCCTGATACGTGCTGTAAACAGGAAGTTAGTGCTTAGAAGATAAAAGCGACACAGCCAACCCCACTCAGCCCAGGATTAAGGATACTGTGTGACAACGTTGAACAGCAGGTAAACCCACATGACTGGCATCGGCATCCCAAGTCCCAGAATGTCAACCGGAGCTAGAAGACAAACCACCTTATTTAGCCTCCCGTGTGGCGCTGCTACCCAATCAGGATGGCTGAGGCCCAGAGATGATGGGTGACTGGTCAGCGAAGATGAGTGATGGCGGAGGTAGGCGGGTGTAGCGCACCGCTCTGGCTGAAGAGCACGCAGTGGTTGTAGATGTTTGGTGCAAAGAGCAGGAACCCAGGGAGTGGCAGGCAGTGCTGGAATGAGAGGAGGAGGAGGACAGATGGTGAGGTCACACGTGAGACGGGAGCAGCCAGAGGCCATCAAAATGACCAGAGGCAGACAGCACGATTCCTCATGGCTCCCACGTGATGTCATTTCATATATTAAAAGGCGCCATAACTCAGGCAGGCTGTCTCTGCGCATTTAATGAGCCGACGCATTGGGGCTGAGCTTGTTTCTGTAAACTGCCGATGTTATTTAACAAAGAGGTCCTCTCGAACTGATACATCATTCAATTTTAAAGCCTGCCGTTTATGAGAGGTGATACAAACAGGCAGGAGAGTGGGGTGTGGATTTATGAACAGAGCCAGGCAGCAGCTCAGGTTCCTGTACGGATGCGCCGGCTTCGCTGAGCTGCCTGGACTGAGCAGTTTATGGCAGGCAGAGGTCTGACGCTGATTGGTGAAGCTTACGTTGTAAAACAAGGCTTCTTTGGAGTGCTTCCCATACTGCTGGTACAGAGTCTCCTGAAAAATCCCCATTCTTGCAGACATAAGCAGGGCAAAGGTCAGCATAGCGATACCTAAAGAATAACAATCAATAATTAATAGTCAATCAGTAATCAGTAGTTAGTAGCATGAGTGTGCAGCCAGGGAGCATCTTTAAAGCATAGAAACTTTGAAAGAGTATCCTAAATTTCATGGTTCAACCTGGACCCGAACAGCTCCAAGCATTGTAGCAGGTTACACCCCAAAGCCCACTTATGTCTAAGCTTGACTATTAAAAAATAAAAGATTTCTTACTGCCCCTGTTCTAGTTATTGTAATATTTCATGTTGTGCTGGACAGAACACATAGAATTACCAAGAAACCAGTGCAGGAAGATGTAGAGACCATGGTCTTCAGAACCTGCCCGGTCCAAGCTCTGTAGGACAAGAGTCACTGTGACAGATTTCAGATTAGGTGGGAGTAACTGTACCCTATGAGACTAGCACACAGTTCCATGTTGGAAAAACTCTAAGATAGAGTCTCATTTAACCTGACCTTGCAGAAAACCTCATGAAGTTCAAGGCAAGCAGCCTTTCAGACAGAACCTCTTTGTAGACCATCATGGCATTAAGAGACCTGACAAGCTGCTGTTCATTCTCACGCTTTGAAAGAACTTACCACTTGCTTGGCAGACATGATAGTACAGATGAAGATCCCCAAGGAGACTAGTGCGATGGACAGGTATTTACTTTTAGAGTACCTGCAGAGACAGACCCTCACATCAAAGGCTTTGTATGTCATCCTGCTGGGTCACATGACACACCTCCTGATAAATATGGAGGATCCACTAAGTCATAGTGCATACTGTCATTTTAACATTGCAAATTGTCAGTTTTTTTCTATTCCTTAAGAACCTTTGCAAAAACCTCATAGTGATCAGACCACATGCAGTTACAATTACAATTCACTTAACAAGAGAAAATGCTTAGTACCTTTTCTTCAGTATGATTACACCCAGAATCATATTTGCTATCAGTGATCCCTGTTGAAATAAAACATAAATTACATTAGTCGTCATAGACTGTGAGGGAAGGCAGCTCCAACGCATTAAACTGCACTTACTGATCGGAAGATCATGTGCAGCGGCATGGCAATGTTGAAATTGAGAGCGTAGTTATTGATCACACTCACGGTGAAAAACATTGCCACCATGATCAAGTAGTTCCTACAGTTCAAAAGTCAATGGGTCGAGATCATCAGGCGTATGTCCCAGTACACTTATCATGCTTAAAACTCAAGCTTCTTTATTTCTTCAGATAATACATGATTAATTAAACGAATGGACCTCAGTGAACGGTTAAGCGGTACCTGATGGGAATAGCGGGCTTTTTCCTTCCGAAATTGGTTTCGAAGAGAAACCCCTCAAGTGCAATGAAGGCAAATTGTGAGAATGTGATAATATTCCCAGAACCTGGATACTCCCTGAAGCAAAATGTGCGTGTACACATTAGTAAAGTCTGGCCGACGTGCAAATTGTCTTAATAGATCCATCTACCTATGAAAAGTTCTCTCTGGATGAGAGGAGTCTTGTAATGCCTAACAATTACTGCTGTATTATTAACATCAACCACGCAAAATCATTGCGAACGGTACCATTAATTCGCAAACCCCAGTCATGCATGTAACCTTAATCCAGCGATGCCACACACGTTAAAACATGTCCCGGGGCATGTAAACTGATCTCTTAATCACGTAAATGTAACAGCACAATATCGCACTTAACGATGTAATAAAAAGGTCTGCGGATTGCATAAATGAAACGAAACTGAGATCAACTTGCCTTACTAAAAGTTCCAGAAACACAACGTTACTGCAGCAACCAATGAATACAAGGCTGATCGGAAATATTGTATTCATTGTTGGTATTAATGGCAGCCTTTTTTCGCAAAGTTATTGCAAATCAAAGCATCGATAAACGTGTAACTGGCATAGCGATGTTTACATTATACTGTAAAATATGTTCAAAAAAGCAAAACAGCCGTATGACACGTCTACCGGCTTATGGCGTTTCCTGGTTTAACGTGAGGACTTCTGGGTAATGATGTCTTACAGATGTGTAAAATCATGGATTTCGCGAACAAGTGAACGGGGTTGAACTACAGCTCCCAGTAATAATGAAAGGAAGTGAGCTTAAATTCATTACTTTTAGGTGAAATGGTACTTGTAGTTCTAAAGACGTTCCCGATAAGTAAAGAGGTCGCTGATAATTTAGCTACCCGGGTCCTGAGGAAAATGTGAGCTAGTTGGTTTGTGTCTCACTCCATTTTGGTCTAAATATATCCTTTAGAATTTGGATGTTAGTGTATTTAAAATAGTATAAAGCTTTAGTGAATTTAAAAGTGTACAAATAAGGTCGGTTACATAATTAGACCATTCCCCTTGACCATTTTTCATTTTTATTTAAAATGTGTTACGTACCTTTTCAGTTCAACATTAAACAGCATTTATTTGTATAATGTTGACCTTGCTGCATATTTTAGGTTTAAAAAATACCAAATTTTACAGACAAGTTTTTGTATCGATAAATATGTGAACTGCCGTTTTCGCCACCTACTTAATTAGCAGAAGCGAGAGCTGTCTCTTCAGAGAAGCAATTAAAACTATATTTGGTGTCACTGTCGTTTATATAGTTAATAATATTTGTTGCTCTCGCTGTAATGCTGCAATTTGGGCTTGAATAGACTCGAAATCCTCGGAGGGTTTGCTGTTGTACCGTGAAGCTGGTTACTTCAGCAGGTAATATCCAGCATTTCAATGGGGTGTAATGGTTCTTTGGATAATAGAGCCACATAATTACATAAATGTAAGATTTAGCCAAAAGCCACTCAATCAGAATTCCATCTAAAACATTTAATTTAACTTTTAAAATTATATATTTAACTCAAGAGTGGATCAATGTAATTAACAAGCTTCAGCCTAGGTCTTAATTATACATGTCCCTGACATTTGAATTTGTCAGGCTATAAGAATGATCCTCACAGCATCAGATATGGGGGGGATGTGTCTTGGAAAGAGCAGGCGGTGTGCAGCAGAGGTAGGGGGCATCTTGTCCATGCATAGCTGTAGGTTGAGGTGGACTGGCAACAAAAATCAGCCCTGGATTTTGCTTCTGACCTGAGCGGGGAGGGGTCTCCTTGGTATTTTGCTGAACATTCTCAGACCGACACACTCCTGTAATACATTGTGCACACACTCGCAAGAGTTGCTTTGTACCAGTGGTGCAAGATATTTGGGGTCCTGATTCATAATGAAGAAGGGGGGCTTCCACACCCCTCACTTAATTTTAAATATTATATAACCAAGCATTTCTCCCACTTCACAGCATGTCCTATTGCCCCACTAATGTATAAATGGCTGGTTTAACAAACTGTACTTTCACTTGGATAATAATAGAACAACAGATTACCCCCCCACACACACTCCCATTTAGTGCCAATGAAAGCAAATAGTTTCGCTGAAGTTAGAAGACTGGCAATTAATTGCTGTCGTCTAATACGGAAAGTAACTTTTTTAATTAGAGAAGCTGGTCTTTCTTCGGCACTGCGTGGGAGTATCACCACTTGTAATTAAAGATATCGCTTTGAAGAAGGAGCTGCTAATGTCCTTTAATTGGACTAATCAGTACACATATGAAGAATTATCTGCTCTTTTTTTACGATTTATAAAAGCAAATAAACAAGTTTGCTTGTTAAACTGTATTACTCATTGCTCAGTTACTCTGCCCTTCATTGCATGTCAGTATGCTCCCGTCATACTGGAGACTGCCTACCCTGCAGTTCAGACTGGGGCACCATTTCAGATTCGATGGGGTTGAGGCTGACCTTTCACTCCAACATTAATCACAAATAAGGAGGACCTGGCATCCAGGGGGACGTTAAGTTTTGGCCCGTTTGGTCGGATGTAAAAGCACCTTAACATCATTTGAAAAATGCATCCATTCACTCAGCCTTGCTATCATCACTCAAAGTGTGCATGCACGATTAGGGTATGTAAGTAATTACGAGTTCCCAGAAGGAAAATAAAACTATTTCAGAATCAAACCTGGAAAACTGCTGAATGCTTGAGGCCTTCACAAGACTGATTACTTCATTAGCATACTTCCTACATATTAAGGAGAACCTTCTTTAAATTGGATCATTAAGGCCACCCAGATTTGTAAGGTCAGTTAAATATAGGGCTGCTTTTCACCAAGCATATCACCTTGGTTAGAGGACAAGGGAATCTACACAGTACATAGTACTTCACTGTAAAGATAATGCACAGTGTACAGTGGTCCCTGGCTGCAGTGCATATTCCACAGAGATGTGGCTCTGGAGCCCAAAGGGCCAATTTTAATTGTTGATGATAGTGAAGCCAACTGCGCTGTTTGCAGTGTGAAGATGATTTCCATGCAGTTTTATTAATGCTGGATGTTAAGCAGATTTGTGAATAAAGGGAAAAACGTCTGGTATCAGTCCTGTTATGCAGGAAAATTTCATATTTAAACCTCAAAGCCTTTTTTCATGGTTCCTTTACTATGTAGCCGGGGGTTTGAAATTTGACTTCTGTAACATGAGATCCACCCTGTGACAGGATCCCTGCTGATTCTTGGGTATGGATGGTGAGGTGGGGAATCCTTCTAGAAGATAAGGCATGCAGCTTTGTAGGGTGCAACCTCCCCCACCACCACCACCAGGCTGGGGGGCAAAGACTGTCCATCTTTGGATGCATTCTTCCAGTAAGCCCTCCTACAACCTGTATTAAATCTCCAAACCTTTATCTTGTGCCTTTAAAGTAGCATTTGATTTCTGATGATGTGTGTGCTTTGAGATGCTTATCTTATCCATGTCACAGGTTTATTTATTGCTCTTTGATGGATCTGTCCAATATGTTTGTTGTTCATTGCTCAACATCCTGTGGAATGGGAAGCAGATGCCTGTGTGGATGCTGTGAGGGTACTTTGGAAGCTGAGCCATCTGCAAAGCTTCTGCGAATCCTCTCCAGAAGCGCCTTATTACCACACATCAGGAATTTGAGAAACCAGGAATTTGACTTGCAGAAATTTGATCTTTGGTCGGAATTTAGCACTGAGATGATAGTTAAGTTTCATTTTGACATGCAGTCACAGCAGGAGCATGTTTTCAGGAAGAAATAATTAGCCACTTCATGGAACCAGATCAGCATCACAAAATACTGACATTATCTCCTAAGAACTAATTGGATGTTGAAGAAGTTGTGAGGGATTATCAAGGTGTTTGGCTGCATCTGTTCTCAGGACTGAACTGTCTGACTCCTTAGCGTAGCTTCTCTAGACCATATTCCCATGGTGCTTCTTAGTGGTCATTAAAGACAGGTGGTTTCCTGTTGGTGAGTCAGGAGAAAAAACTTATAGTGAGTCTCCTCCCATGCTTCAGCCTGATGATTCTCAGTGCAGGTTTTACCATCCGGTCTGGCTGGGAGGCTTTGGCAGTCGACATGTCTCTTCATTGGTTTGGTCTCTAAATTTAGGGTTAGGGGTTTGATTTGTAGTGGACATGAATCTGAGTGGGATAATCTCGTAATATAGAGGATGAATTTTCATCTTTTGTGTAGCACCGCTCCGTCGAAAACACATCCCCATGTTCTGAAGGACAATCCTAGTGAATTTGTGGAGGAACAAGTGAATCTGGAAAATGAGATTGTGCTCGAGTGGTCCAGCCGTCACCAAAGATAATGAATTTGATTCAAAGCTTGCAGCATTGCAAGAGTGGGAGATGGTTTGGCATTTTGACAGCTGGTAATCGGACCGATGTGATGACCTGGAGCAGTAGACTAACTACATCTTGATTCGACCAGGTCCAGAATAGTGTGGATGCTTCCTGTGCAGCCGCTGCTGTGCTAGAGCTCCCCCACCCTCCCGCCTGTGACGGGACTGGCATGTGGTAACACAGGTGACCTGCCGTTCATACACGCTTGCAGATTTACAGCCGGCAGCCATTGGTGGGGGAGCACGGGGCCCCTGATTTACGGCCCTCGGTCCTGAACCTGGGGCTGTGCTGCTGCTAAGGCCTTCTCTTCCACCACACCTCCCTGCAGTTTGGCTTACTTCTCTCTTGCCGAGGGCCATTGGAAACCATTGAATGGATCTGTCTGAATGATTTATTCCATTCTGTGATTTATTTAGAAGAGGTTTTCATTCAAACACATCAGATGATTCACAATGTTGCACTGTGAATGTTCATTTTTAACATTTAAAGATTTTTTTTTCTTACCGTACCACTGGATATTTTTGTACTCTAGAAATTCACACCAGCCACCTCGTTCAAGTGTACAAAAGCAGAACCTCATGCCCAGTGCAACCTGCATGAGTAGGTGCTGAACTCTCAGATCTTCATTACCTTCTTTGCTGTATGCACTGTCCCCATGGTTCTTGCACATCCTCATACTTCTTCCATTTTTATGTTCAAAGTGCACATGTTGTGCAGATATGTGGTGAAGGCTTTGTGATGAACCTGCCCCACACCTGTGCAGTTTTTCTTCAGTAAGAATATGGGGCTACTCTAACCACAAGTCAGTCCAGTCACGGCTCCACGTCCATCCTCATTTGAATCTTATGCCCTGATTGACTGGTTTGACTTGGGCTCTCCTGTAAGTTTTCTGTTTGTTGTTCATGCATGTAGATAGGGAGGTGTGATGTGGAGAACCCATTCCCATGCTTTAAGTCAAACACTCATCACAGCATCTCCATATATGTTGAATTGGATGGGCCTTGGCCAGCTTCACTATGGTGAGGCGTTGGTTGTACAATGGTCCATGCTGAGTAGGAATATCTGAGGATGTTGGTGCATCTTTCACTTTATTCTTATCTCTAGTTGCTGGTTAGGATCTGCAGCCTTCTGGAATGCTCTGAGACAGCTTTTTTCTTTAACTGTCTGAAGTTCCTGATGAATGGCCTTCAGACAGCAGCTGCTGGCAGTGCTGGAGCACATGTCTGACCCCCTGCTTGTGACCCGAGCCCATGAAGCAGACTCGCTGACATGCCTGTAATGCGCTCCGTGTTGCTGTTCCTCTGGGCTAGGCGCACGCCTGTTAAACCTGTTCACCAGACCTCAGCTCCTAGCCATATCCACCATTCTACTCCCCTTGTTGACCAACAAAATCGTTCGTGGAGCCAACAGCAACACGATACACTGATAATGTACCTCGGCGCCCAATGGCAGATTGGAGTAAAGACGACATACCGCAAGTCCCACCTCTGCATTCTCTCTCCTTATCTCCTTCCTGTGATGGATTTCCCAAGTGTCCGGACTCCTGAGGGTTTGCCCAGGTGTGGTGCCCTTTGTTTAACCGTGTCCCCAGCATGGTTTCCTTCCACTCAGAAATAAACTGACCATCTCCCCAGAAAGCAGTGTTTGAGATGGTCTTCTTAGTGATCAGTGCCATTTAGTCCACGGAATACACATATTTTTGTCAGTGATATTCTGTAAACCGCTTTCACATTCCTTGGTATTCAACTGTGATAAATGAGTGTTTCACACTAAACAGATTTGTAAAAATGAATTTATAGACTGCAGGGTCCATAGTGATCCTGGCCAGGATAAATGCTTAGAAGATGGATTGATGGGTGCACTTAGGGTTCCTCAGATTCTAAGGTTGTTGCAACTGTTGTTGGGAGGCAGCACAGTGGTTAGCACTGTTGCCTCATCTGGCACCTGGCACCAGTCTCCACCACAGCTCCTTGTTCTCCCCGTGTTGTCATGAGGTTTCCCCCAGATACTCCACTTTCCCTCCAGAGACCAAAAACATGCTGAAGTTAAGTGGAGTTACCAAATTGCCCATAGGTGTGCATGTGTGAGTGAATGGTGTGTGACCATGTTCTGCAGTGGCTTGGCACGCTACCCTGGGTTGCTTCTTGCCTTGCACCCATAGGCTCCAGATCCCCCACAGCCCTGAATAGGACGAGTGGTTACAGAAAATGGATGGATGGAATTGTTGGTCCCTGCAGTCTCCTTCCTCTATGATGATGTGATGGTTGTTTTCCCCCAGATAAGACATGTTTTCCTGTATGAAAGGTGAAGCTCTTGAACTGAAGAACTCCAGTTCCTGTCATTCTGCTTGCTTCAGCTGTCACAATGGCTAATTCCCATGGGCAGCAGCGAACCCAGGTCTGAGGTAATGGCAGTGTGACTGTTCCAATGTCACACCCTGCTGATTTTTCTTGTTTATCTTGTTGTGAGCCATCCTGACAGAGATGTCTTCTCCCTGTCATAGGGTTAATTCCCACTTTTTTCAGTTCAGCTAAGCAGATAAGAGATGGATCAGATTCGTTATTTCAGTAATTCAGTTGGATTCCTTTAGCCCTTCCTCAGCCTACTGAACCAGTGTGTTTAAGCTGAAAATCCTGAACCTTCCGCAGCCATTAGAATCCAAGTGTCACTGCTGTGCTGTGTTTCAGCCACAGGGGAACGATGGCTGGGACATTGAAGCATAAACAGGATTCTCTGTCAGCACTCAAGTTATGGTTCTGCCTATGAATTGTGGTCGTGCAGGACCTCCAGTCAAAAGTCAGTGAACAGAGGAGCGTATTACACCATCTGATTGCAGGTCAAAGTGATCTTAGAGTAAATATCCTGCCCAGATCATTGGGGTTGAAGGGATGATGAGCCTGGTTGTGTTATGCTTGTTTCATGAACACCCCGATATAAATAAAGTGGGGCTTGCATGCGATGGGCGAGAGCGTCCCATGGTTCTTCCTCATGTTGGGGTGAGGCTAGCAGCAGTAAGTGTGACTAATGTGGACTTTGATTCATGACCACACTCTGGCATCTGGCATAGTGTGGGAAACAAGTGAAAATAATTTACAAGAAAATAAAACCTGTACCATAGCATAAAAACTCATCTTTGCAGTCAGCAGTAAAGAAGCCACATGCTGCTTGCTGTTCCTGTCATCAGACCAAGCTGGAGATGGAGATGATGCAGGCACATATGGTACCCTATTCTCATCATCAGGCCATAGTTGGCGATGAAGGAGCTGCACGAGGGGCACTGTCTCTGTCATCAGACCAGGCCATAGTCAGCAGTGAAGTAGCCGGATGCGGAGTGCTGTTTCCCATCATTGAACCAGAGTCCAGCGAAGGAGCTGTATGTGGCACACTGTTTCCATGGTCGGACTTGACCATAGTTGGAGGAGAAGGGGCTTCACACAGAACATTGTTCCTGTCATCAGATTGGAACATGGTCAGCAGTGAAAGAGCCACACTCAGAGCGTCTTTACCACACACGGAGCGCCATTCTCTTCATCGGGCCAGAGTCGGCAGTGAAGGAGCCACACACAGAGCGCCATTCTCATCATCGGGTCAGAGTCGGCAGTGAA
>JAODUD010000001.1:9768763-9786064 GCA_026784285.1 Stomatorhinus walkeri | reverse complement strand
CCCTATAGAAATGAATGAGCGGTCCCCATAAGGATATGTTTACCCTACATGTGTGTGTGTGCGTGTGTGTGTGTGTGCAGCACTTACCTGCCCTTGCATTTCAGGGGGAGCCAGGGTACGTGCTGGGGGGGGGTGAGGTGCTCCCTGGCAGGAAGGGCGAGCCCGGCGTGTCTGTGAGTAACATGTTAAGTCACCTTCTGAGCCCACCGCTCATTCTAATGATCTTAATTGTTCTAATCTGCATTTGTTTCGGTCGTCTCTTAGCTATAAAAGAACACTAGTTAACAAATTTGCATTCAGTAAGACCATTTCGCATGGATGTTCGCACACTCTGAGTGTGTGGTCCAGAATGGTGTCCCTTCAGCTCTTCTCACAAATGTAATTACTGCAACGACATGACATATGCTAGTATTTATCGTCAGATTCAGAGGCTGACAAAAGTCGGTTTGGGGGTGGGGTTCCATTGCGCTGCTGTGTGGCTGAAGCATCTCCCACAAAGCAGCAGAACTGACTGGTGTCCATGTCTGTCAGGGTCCCCAAGGAGCCCCAGGAGTCCCTGGGATACCTGGACCTCCAGGGGTATCAGGTCTGCCAGGATCAGCAGGCCCTCCAGGAATCTCAGTGAAGGTGAGTGCAGACAAGCTGGAGATCTGGTGACTCTGGTCCATCAGTGTGACCCTTTATTTTCAGTATTCTCGCAAGGTCTGTCTTCTCGGGAGCTCAGTCATTGGCTAATGTGCCTTTTGTGTGTCTCACAGGGTGATCGAGGAGAAACAGGCCTTCAGGTAGGTGGTGCTGTTCAGCAAAAGTCCCTAAGAAAAATGAAACCTGGCTGTATTGTAGGTGGGGCTTATGGAAAATCCGCAGTGTTTACAGCCCTCGGCTGTTGGCTCATCTCCTTGCTTGCATTCCGCAACACAAGCAGGAGAGACGTCTGTTTATTAATCTGCACAGAGAAACCTGCCCACGCACAGGAGGGACTAACAATCTGCACAGAGGAACCTGCTCATGAGCAGGAGGGACTGTTAGTTTGTACAGAAGCACCTGACGTGCGCAGGAGAGACATTTCCCTGTTAGTCTGCACAGAGGGAGCTGCTTGTGAATAGGAGGGACTATTAGTCTGTGCAGAGGCCCCTGACATCCACTGGAGAGATATCTGCCTCTTAGTCTGCAAAGAGGATCCTGCCCAAACACACAGTTAGTCTCTGCAGGGGTACCTGAAACAAGTAGGATAGACATCTGCCTGTTAGGGAAACCTGTCCCTGTCTCTTAGCAACAGTGCCTGATCCATCCCAGCCACACAAGCTCCGGTGTCTGATGCAGGAGGAAGGCGAGAGTCCATTTTTAACAGAAAACGCTGCTGAGTGTGTGTCTGTGTCTCTGTGTGTGAGTCTATGTGTGTATGTGTGACTGTGTCTCTCTGCAAGTCTGTGTGTGTGTGTGTGTGTGTGTGGGGGGGGGGGGTGTCCACACAAAATGATGAATATTATTTTTAGCCACCTTGTTACTTTCAGTTCCTCCCATTGCTGGAAACATTCTCAGTCACAGCGCTTTTGCTGCTTAATGGCTGTTCTCAAGGAAAATGTCACATGTCTGAAGTGTCGCAGAGTGGGTAAGAGTATAATCTGTCACGTTTCACAAGCACCCTGTGTCCATTTTCAGCGAGCTAGGCCTGGATTTTATAGCGAGTGTTTTAAGTTCAGTGTTTAATTTGCCCAGGGCTCCCTCAGGTGACTCCATGGATTTTGTGTCAGAAGAATATCGGTGCGGCTCCGTTTGGCCATGAAAGCGACTCTCTTCTCCGTTTGGTTTCTCAGGGCTTACGAGGCAAGGCCGGTGCTAGAGGAGATAAGGGAGAGGACGGCAGAGACGTGAGTGATATCTACCCTAAGCCTAACCTCACACCGGCCTCTCCTACGTGCGGCTTTTGCTCCAAGAACTTGATACAGAGCAACATGAGGAAAACGTGTCAGGGGAAGCTGATGGTGTCCCTTTCTGTCATTTTAAGGGTCAGCCAGGATTACCTGGACCAATAGGCATCGATGGCCTTCCAGGGTTGCTAGGGCAGAAGGGGGAGAAGGTATGTTCCTCAGGGCTAACCTTTTCCCTGAAATCCATGTGCCGTTCCTGCAGCTCGGCTGCCCTTTTCCTCCACCCTATCATTCTCGCACCTGTATCCCACTTCATTCGTTCAACTCCTGCGACTAATGAATGAACCCCAAGGAGAGCAGCTGGTCCTGCTGATAAGCGACGGAGCTAAAGGCATCTCTGCATCAGGCTTTGATCATCCGACTGTGCACTTTGTGTGTTCCTGCAGGGAGAGCAGGGAGTGGGCGTTCCGGGTGCCCAGGGCCCACGGGGAGAGCCAGGGGAGAAGGTACAGTAAAGTCTGCACCAGCACCCGGCCACGTGAGAAAAGGTGGAGGTGTCCTGTACACACAGGCGTAGAACGTTCACAGCTGCATCAGAGATGAACATGCAAAAGACCATCCTTTGCTGCACCGATGACATTGTGACATGCCTTATTTTCCCAGGGAAGTCCTGGTCTGCAAGGCCAAGCTGGGCCAGCGGTGAGATTTTATTGGTTACTACAAGTGTGCTTGTTTCAAATGTAACAAATATGTGTACAGCCATTAAACACATAAATTATCTGTCTGTCTGTCTATTTATCTTTTGTAGGGGGCCATGGGGAACCATGGAATGCAAGGAATTGCAGGTCCGCGGGTATGGATTCTTAACTGTCTCTTAACTATGTGATGCTCTGAATTGCCATTATTTCCTGAATCTCAGAATCTCTTTATGGCTTTCTAATGCCCTGGAATATCAATAACTTAAGACAGATATTATAGAAACCTTTTTAATGCAATAATTAATGCATCACTCTCAGCTTCCATGGGCTTCCATAGAAACCATCACGCCATGCTACGCACGTTTGTTTGCACATATGCCTACAGGGCTTTTCAGATTAATCAATGAATGACGACACACTGAGAAGCCCCCCCCCCCATTCACTGCTGTATGGTATCATAGCCACTGAAGGATCTGGCCATCAGACTTACATGATGCTTCAATATGTTTTAATGCTTAGGGCAAAAGGGGATTGAAAGGAGAGCTTGGGGAAAAGGTAAGATAAACATTTCAAATCAGACAATATATCCGTATGAATGGGATCTAAAATGTGATTCAGCCTTCAGGAATAATGACGACAGTTATATTTAACTAACGACAGGTTAGTGTAGTACCTGGGGAAACTCGCACGCTTCCCCGCACAAACAGTGGGGGTGGGATTCAAGCCCCCAGCCCTGGAGCTCCAAAGACACTGTGCCTCCTTCAGTTAGTTCAGAACCTTTTCCTCGCAGCCATAGCTTTTCACAGAACAGTCAGTGCTGTATAATGAGGATTCTGCAGGTTGCAGCTTTTATTGGAAGGTCACCCAGAGTTAAGATTTATTTTTTTATTTAGATTTCATAGCCTGTGAACTAAAATACAAATGAGCAAAGAATGCACTGGAAGGTGCGACCTTCCTCTTGATTTACTCTGCTGTTATTCACTGCTTTTAGGGTGCCAGAGGAGAGGTAGGACCTGCCGGTCCACAGGGGGCATCGGTAAGTACTCCCTTAGAGCAGTGTGTACTGCACTACTACACAGCTACACCAAGAAACATGCCTCCACTAGCAGGAAGTCCCCCCTTTACACTGCAGGAAGTGTCCTCTACACGTCTCCCTTGTCACTAAAACTGGGTTGTTCTGCTTCAGTCCTGAACAGAGCCCCTGCTTAACCTGGCTCTTCAGTAGATCCTGGAAATCCTCTTAAGCGGTATGAATCTGCACTGGTCCCTCAGCAAAACAGACAGGCTCCGGGTGCACAATGCTTTAGAGCAGTATTTCTCAACCTGGTCCTCAGAGACCCCCAGACTGTCCACGTGTCCACGGAGCTGGGAAGGAGCAAAAGTGTGGACCGTCAGGCAGGAAGTTGGGAGGGAGCAAAAATTGTGGACCCCCAGAACCTAGTTGGTAGAGAAACACTACTCTAGAGAACAAAGATGGGTAGTCACCAGGAAATGGCTGCTTTGGGACCAAATGCATTTTTCACTTGAAAGCTCTGAGTAATCGCTGCTAATTACGGTTTAAAATATCAAGATACTTGTAATAATGTGAATGGGATTGTATGAGTTACTGGAACGGCTTCAGGTACATCAGAGTGTTTCATTTCACATATCCCATCACGCTCTCTGTTTTTAGGCATATGCACATATATGTGCAGTTAAGAATGTAGTTCAGACACTGAGTGCAGCATCAGCCATTTATCTGGCAGTTCTGGAGCACTGCATGAGCATATGTTTTGATGTTATTGATGTGAAGAGCAGGCTCACTTGATCATTCATCTGTGGTCCTGCTCTGTACCTCAGCTGGGTACAAATTGGAGTGTGGATGCCGTTCTCAGTGTGTTTCTCTCTCACCATCAGGGAGTTCCAGGCCCAGAAGGACAGAAGGGCAGCAAGGTAGATTCTCCATATGAGGACAGTGTGGCCTCAGTGCAGTTTGTCACCTCAATGATATTAATCATTTTCCAAAGTGAAGTCATATGCTGAAATATTCCACTTTAATATACCCTCAAGTTGCTAAGGTTACCTACTAGGAGTAACTGCATGGTCTGCATGTGTCTGTGTGCATGTGTTCATGCTGTGTGTTGGGGTGACTGTGTGCGGTCTATGTATTGCTGTCACAGGGAGAACACGGAGCTCCTGGGGAACCAGCCAGAGGGGTAAGCAGCAGTGCAGAATGACCCTGCACATCATTTCTCTGCAGCCTCCGGTACTGCATGTGCCATGCCATCTCCTACAGCCTCCGGTACTGCATGTGCCATGCCATCTCCAATAGCCTCTGGTACTGCATGCATGTGCCATGCCATATCCTACAGCCTCTGGTACTGCACGTGCCATGCCATATCCTGCAGCCTCCAGTACTGCACGTGCCATGCCATCTCCTACAGCCTCCGGCACTGCATGTGCCATGCCATATCCTGCAGCCTCCGGCACTGCATGTGCCATGCCATCTCCTACAGCCTCCGGTACTGCATGTGGCATGCCATCTCCTACAGCCTCCGGTACTGCATGTGCCATGCCATCTCCTACAGCCTCCGGTACTGCATGTGGCATGCCATCTCCTACACCCTCCGGCACTGCATGTGCCATGCCATCTCCTACAGCCTCCGGTACTGCATGTGCCATGCTGTCTCCTACAGCCTCCGGCACTGCATGTGCCATGCCATCTTTTGCAACCTCTTTTACGGTCACTCCCTGTCCAGTATGGCTGAATTAGCAGAACCTATCCTGAAATCTTGTTTTGCATTATGCATGAATGTGTGCAGAATAGATGTTTGGTTTGTTGTATCTTATAACAGATCCTTGGACCTCCTGGGATGAAGGGTGTCCGGGTGAGTTCCTTTTGATCCTTCGGGCTTTTCCTTCAGTATTACTTTACTCTTAATTAGGTAACAGTCCAGTGTTTGGGTAACATGATGTGATGAACAACAGTAATTCAAATTTCTGCAGAGCTGCTGCAGTGGACTTTTACCCGAACCACAAACCCCTTGTACAAGCGTCAGGCCCCTCAGGAGTGTCCTCAAGGCTGGTTAGCGATGGACTCTGTCTTTGGGAATGTCTCCAGCCTTGCTAATGTGAAGTTCTCCGAATGGCACAGCTGGCTCGACGCCCAGCAGCCACTGTGTGGCTGCCTGTCCCTCTCCCTAAACTGGCTAACAGCCGGGATAATTGTTATGTTTATAATGAGGCGGCATTGCTGGGGACATTCCGTCTGCCTGATCTGAGCAAACAAGTGCCATGCATCCGGGGCCCACCTGTCGACATGCCACCATTTGTCAGGACATACAGCCCTCTGGGCACCACGTGTTTGGACTGTGAAAAGAGCCAGTGGGCACCAAGCCAAGTCAATTCATCAGCGAGCCTCTACGTGGTCCCCGTTTTTGTCATTGCCATCAGATGTAGTGACACCACTGCAAACCTGATTATTTTACTAGAAACTATTCTCATTCTTCCAAAGCACGAGTGACACTGACTGTATCATTCATGTTGTTTGTATCCAGGTCTTCCTGGCATTTATCACCTTTCAGTTTAGCTCATTTTTACTGGTCACCTCATGTCTCTGTGGTTTAGGGTGACATTGGACCAGTGGGACCCGCTGGAGCACAGGGCACCAAGGGGGACCAGGGAGAGAAAGGGGAGATGGTGAGACCTCTGGTTATTCTCTGGCTTCAAGGCAGATGCCCCATGGGGGCACCAGGCCAGGACTTCTGCACTCGCTAAAGCAGTGCTTCTCAGCATCTCTGCACCACAGCTCAGGTTTTACCATGCCAGCTCAGTCGTGAGCCACTGCCAAGCATAGGTCTATATTAACGCTATGACCAAACATGCAGTGCACTCTGCAGTCTAATGCCAATCAATGCCTACTGCACAAATCTGATTGGACGTGACAGTGAATTTTAAATTAAGCATATCCGCTTTGGCTTTGTGGATTGACTGAGTGTTCACTTTTTTTTGCACTAAGCAGGTGCAGACCTGAGACCAGTTTGTATAGATTAATTCTAAGATTGAGACTGGGAAACCCGATTGTGTATCAGCATAGGAACTTACTGGTTTTAAAATGCTTACATTTACAACTCTGCCTCGCGGCCCTTTCAGAACTTGCTGCGACCCAAATTTGGGTCGTGACCCACAGGTTGAGAATCACTGCCTTAAAGTATGTGTCCCAGGTAGTCACCACGCCTGCCATCTCTGATGTTCACCCGCACCCCCGACCTCATGTAGCATGCCTAACCCTAACCCAGATTCTAATTGGGGCTAATCGCTCATTCCTCTCATTCTGAAGGGAAGTCCAGGCTTTGGGATTCCTGGACTGCAGGGACCAAAAGGAGAGAGCGGTGAGAGGGTAAGGAGCTCCACAGCTCTGTGTTGGAAGAAGTCTCTGCTGATAGATTATATTTGCTTTTATTTTTTAACTTGTTGGTTTTCCTTTGTAGGGAAATGTAGGCTTGTCTGGAAGACCAGGACCCAAGGTATGTTTATTGATGACGTCAGCAGCTAAAACTCATGATGCAGTAGACTGCTATTGTTTTATAGGGCAGTATTAATAATGATGTCATTTACCCTTTTTCCAGGGCCATGATGGAGTCAAAGGAGAAAATGGAGATATGGGTCCACCAGGAAGCCCTGGAGCATCTGGACTAAGAGGTAAAGATGTAAGTAAATCTTGTGAAGTCATTACTGATGTGGAGGGTTTGCTGCAAAAGTGCTTTGAACATGGACACTTGTCAGGTCGCAGACTGATTCACATCGGGCTGTGTCCTGCTTTAGAATGTACCCCTGTTTCTGATACCTCTGAGGATTGTGGGAATAAGGGCTGTTGACCTTCTTTATAGGGTGAACCTGGACCTAAGGGAGAGCCAGGTGCCAAGGTGAGTAGCAAGGGAGCCATGAAGGTCATTAATATATCAGTTATTCGTTAAATTCACTGAAGAAAACTAATTCAGTCCCTGCAGTTAGACCCCAGGAAAGTGTACTGGCCTGCTGACCTTGTGTGTGACCTGCCTCCTTCCCCCCCCCTTAGGGAGAGATGGGCCCCACTGGTGAGCCAGGGGACAGAGGAGTCAGGGTACATCTCTTTTTGTCCTCCTTCTTTCTTTGGTTTTTCTGGGACAATGTCACCTCTGCCTTAGTCAACAGGAGATCTAGCTCCGAGTGGACCTACAGTCTGAGCTTTGTCATCTACTAAGTGGAACAAGGCATTTGTGTGGTTGTGCCGCTGGCAATAAGGGACCTTTAGATTGCGTGTAAAGAAAGGAAGTGTGTGTGGAACAGCCTATAACAACCTTTAAGAGATCTAGACACCTGCCTTTAAGAGGTCCACACACCTGCCTTTAAGAGATCCAGACACCTGCCTTTAAGAAGTCCAGACACTTGCTTTTAAGAGGTCCAGGAACCTGCCGTTAAGGGGTCCAGATACCTACTTTTAAGAGGTCCAGCCACCTGCATTTAAATGATCCAGGTACTTGCCTTTAATGGGTTTGGGAACTTGCCTTTAAGTGGTCCAGATACCTACCTTTAAGGGGTCCATGCACCGGCCTTTAAGGGGTCCAGGCACCTGCCGTTAAGTGGTGCAGACACCTGGCTTTAAGGAACCCAGGCATGTTTCATGGCCTTACCTGATAGAATTGTCATGGCCCTCTGGAGTGCCCCATTGCCTGGGGCCGACCTCAAGCCATGCTTATTAAGGCTCTCTGGTTATGGCAGCGTGGAGAGCTCACTGCGACCGACTACCACTGTGCTGCTTTTGTCATAAGCTGCTGAATGCTGCCCATCGCCTCCCTTTTTTGTTGCTGCCTGAATGGTGTAACAGAATGTAACCGTGATTTTAGGGATGCAGCCTCCTTTTGGGGTTGGCTTGATGTGTCGTTCTGTCATGTGTATTCTGAATACAGGGTCCAATCGGCCTGCCCGGACGCATGGGTGACCTGGGAGAAAAGGGGGATCCTGGGATAATCGGTCTTCCGGTGGGTGTATATGATCCAACAAACTACCATACAAACTAGTAGGATCTGTTTATGACAGTGAAAGTGTAGATCCATAGGAAGCATTATGAGTGTTTTGTCAAGTCAATATCCTTGGCCCAAAATAGGTTTTTTTTTGCATCTGTGGCATGTGCCTCAGAGCTCCTGCTAATGTAACTTTTTTCCTTTGTGTTTAAGGGCACAGAGGGACCCAAGGGCGAGAAAGGCAACCCTGTGAGTTATGAGCATTTATTCACAGCAGAGAGCTGATTTGCAGTGCTGTGTGCAGCAGAGTTTGTTTGTGTCACAGGACAGGCATTGCATGCCAGCTGGAATCCCAGTGACTCAATACGATACGGCCCCACGCTGGCTCACGTGTCAGTGATCCTATTCTGCCTTGAAAAAGCAACTTTATTTATCACTGTTTAAATTAAACAAACTCAGTCACTCAAACTGTTTACTCCCTCTTACACTTTGCTGATGTTTGTTTCCTGTCAGGGAAGTCCTGGCTTGCCAGGTCCCTCTAAGGTGAGATTCCTCCCAGCCACAGCTGAAGGGTAACTTCTGGCATTGCATGCACCTTTACACGCATGTGCATAGCTCTGCCCTCTCTGCCCGGTGTTGTGGTGACGTGTTTCTAAGACGCCATCCTGTTCCGGCAGGGTGAGCGTGGAGATCCTGGGCTGCCAGGCCTCAGAGGAGAGAGCGGCCTTCCAGGGCCCAGAGTGAGTACACACACTTACAAGGTCAAGGTCGTGGCCTGTACAGCACCAGTCAGAAGTTTGGATATATCTACCCATAGAAAGTTTATTTGTATTATTCTCTACATTTTACATGTCTATTGTATAGACATCAACACTACAAAATATCATATAGAATTATGCTCTGACTAAAATAAGTATTCAACAAAAAAAATTAATTGTTGGGGGGGCAGCTTTATGGGTGGGGATTCAGAAAGTTGTTGGTTCAAAGCCCTGGGTCGGCTGAGTGTTCCCACCATTAGCCCTTAACCCCAATTGCTTCAGGGACTGGCTGACCCTCCTGTCTCCTCTTCACCAGTTTCATGAGGTCATCTACCGGGATGCTTTTCCAGTTGCCCTCAAGGAGTTCCCACACATAAGCTGAGCACTTATTGGCCGCTTGTCCTTCACTCTCTGGTCAAACTCCTATAAAACCATTTATCCTGTGTTTAGGTCAGGTGTATTTAGGTCACATGGTATGACACTCGGTCACACTTCTTTGTAGGCAGCCTGCTGCATCCAAACTTTTGACTTTGACTTGTAATAAACACCCCTCTCCCCGCAGGGCCCTGAGGGGAAGCCGGGGCCCCCAGGACATGTGTTGGTATGTATCTCCAAACGTACACTTGCACTGCTGCTCCCCAGCATCTCTGTCATAATGGGAAAGTCTGTAGCAGCTTTGAGGCCTGGTCAGGCTTCCGTAGCCTGCTTCCACGCAGCATGTGGCTCTGTGTTCGGCATGTGACTTTCCATCAAAATACACATACTCTTGGGTGTCTCCCTTGCTCAGCAGGGCGGCGATATTGCTTTGGGACACGATGGCCTAACTGGAACGCCGGGCCAGCCGGGCCCCAGGGTGAGACTCCTTCCTGCCCAACTCCATGTGTCCTCGATGCCCGGCTGGAGGTCGCATCCATGTGTCCCTTCAGGACTTCCATAAACTGCTTCACTGGAGTTCCTATGTTGATCCTTTCTCATACTCTCTGCCCCTCGTGGCAATGTTCTGATGTCATTCCCTGCTTCCTTTAGGGTGACCCGGGGAAGAAGGGAGTGCCAGGCCTGGTAAGTGCCCCCCACATACACATACACACACACACACACATACACAAATCCACCCCACAAGGGTTCATTCCCTCTGTAATTTTAGCTAAAGACACACATTTAACAGGAGCAATGTGCAATTATGCAAATAATTGGACTTTCTCATTTTTATAAACCTTAAGTTTAATGTAAGACTGTAATCACCAGCACAATATAAACTAATTACAAATCAGGTCACTTATTTATTCAAGGAAACTATCCTTTTTCAGAGTCTATTTTGCACCCTAATCGTATACGTGATTGAATGCTATAATTAATTCTTATAATAGCTTCTTTTACGATTTAAAAAAATTTCTTTCATACTTTCAAATGATGCTTTACAAACTCACTTCATCGCAGAAAGTTTTTCCTTTAGATAATACAGCATGACAAATAAACAAGGCAAATTACACAAAGTTTTTGCACTCATAAAAATGCTCTAATAGTGGAAACTACTGTAAGGTAAAACCCTGTAATACTCAACTTACTGAGTAAGGTTGACAAACATGTACAGATGGGTCTCTCTGCATCACTATAAGCAGTCCACCAATAGCAATGCAGGATTATTTAGATACAGTTGTATCTATAAAGAATCCACCAATGACAAAGCAAGATTTGGGATCTAGATGCAGCTGTGCCTTGAAGTTATCCACCAATAGATGTATCTCTATGGAGTCTACAGTACCAATAACGAAACAGTAGTTTGGATGTAGATACAGCTGTGTTTATATAGGATCCACCAATGACATCTCAAGACTTTTTTGTTTACAGAAAGGAGAAAAAGGAGACCCCGGCCGTCTTGGCATAGAAGGGATACCCGGCCTACCCGGAACCCCGGTGAGTGTGGCTCCTCCCTTCCTGTCGCGTCAGGTGTCTGAATCTCAGGTTTGACCTCTTCCCCTGTGTCATGCAGGGCCGCCCTGGTGTGGACGGAAAGAGAGGAATCCCCGGGAAGGACGTGAGGACAGCTTCCTTTTTAAGGTTGCGTGGTTCTTATAATCCTTAGTACAGGGCACTGACCACCTGCTCTCTCTGTGTCTGTCGTCCTCCCCCATCAGGGTGAACCGGGACCGCGAGGTGCCACTGGAGAAAAGGTATTGTTAGGGTGGGGCTAACTTTGGTGCAGTGTCAAAAATATCAGTGCACTGCAATACGGCAGCATACATGGGGTTGGGGTGGGGGGTGGCTGCATAAAAAAATGCTGTTTTTAGTTTTTCTCTGAAAGCCAGTCTGTGCAGTCAGTGGCCTGTCTCCTATTTCCACAGGGCGAGAAGGGAGAGCCAGCCATGGAGGTGAGAGCTTCTTCTTAAACTAAATACCCTTCTGGCGATCATACGCACCAAGCAGACAGCGTTTGAGCGGAAGACAAGCCTGTGTTTTTTCGTTAGACATCTTTTCATGTGAACTTGCTGTGGATTGAAGTTCTGTCACCTGTCAGAAGATTTTTTTTTTTTTTTGTAATAGAATTTATTCAGTAAAAGATATTTCCAGAAATTCTCCTTGAACTCACACCGAAGTCTATACCGGTAACTGTTACACCTGATTTCTCATCTAGGGAAAGGAGGGCAGGAAAGGGGAGCCTGGACCTCCTGGCTTCCCCAGGACTCCCGCACTGGTGAGTCCGCAGCTGATGGCCTAGGATCTCAGCCAGTGGGGTGGCAAACAGAGATAATCACCCCATGATCCTGACCAGGATAAGTGGATGGATGGATGGATGGATGATTAGCCATGTGCTCATTTTCTGTTTGATGGTGGTAAGCCGCTGGAAATTAACCATTTAATCACCACCCCCAGAATGCCACCCTCGATGACCTGAGGCAGGCCTTTCCTCTGTCCATGGGACCTCCAGGGAAAACCGTAAGTATGACAGTAATGGGTATCCCACTCTGCTAATACACGTGCTAATCAGCAGGTGGCCCTTGAGCTGGGTAACTAGAGTATGAGTTGCACACCTACAGACACCTCATGTGACTTTGTATAGATATGCAGGTCTATAGTCATCGAGTTAGGCATGTCAAGGTGCAGACACTTAACAGATACATTCTGACTATTTAATTTCAAGCCTGTTCTGCAGACGTGGAGGGAGGTTCTGAAGTGTGTGACACGTCTGTAAATCATGCATGATCTGTCTACTCTGAGTGTGAGCAAGAACACTGAAGCCTAAGGAAACTGATTGGCTGTGTCCTTGCTTTTCTTACAGGGCGAGAGAGGAGATAAGGGTTCAAAGGGGGAGAAGGTGCTGTCTCTGTCCTGCTAGAAGCAGTCAGAACTGGAAGGCTGTTTTGTCATTGTACTGGTAGTAAGTGTAGCACAGCGAAATTAGCAGCTAAATGTTCTCCTCCATCCTTGGCAGGGTGATGCTGGCCCCCCAGGTAGAGCTATAGACATGAAGGTATTATTTTCCCCTCCCCGTTAAAATTTACTTCAGAAAGAAAATTGAGCTCATTGAACAGCCCTAGTGATGTTTGGTGTTTTCTTCCTGGGTGATCAGGATATTGAAGCACTCTTCGAAGCCTACGGCATCAGGGTAGGCTGCCGTTCCCGCTCTCCGTATCGATCTACCGAGGCTTCCTCGGGGGAGCATTAACGATAGCAGTCAAACTCCATCTCGCAGCTCCCCCTGCTGAAGGCTCTGATTGAGCGCTTGCTGCAGGGTGGCTTAGAGGAGCTACTGCGAGAGATGAATCTCAGCAAGAACTTGAAGGAGGATGGGGAGCAGGACTCCAACCTCATCACCCAAAACACGGTGAACATAGCCGCCTCGCCAGGGCATGAAAGTGCTTACGCAAGCAGGACTCAGAGATAATGGGGTGTTTATCAATAGGCGTACCTCACCGTATTTGTGTTCTTGCATAGCCATTTGACACCAACTTCCATTGCTGTAGTACAGTTCCAAAACTCATTAGCATAAATACAGAGAATGGTAAAATTCCCTAGATGTCATTTCTTGCTGAGCACCAAATAACAAAGATGCATCAGATGCATCCTCAGCAACAAGAACAATCCCATGATTCATTGTATCCCAGGTTCATTCTTCAGAGGCAATTTTGCAAGAGAGTGTTCTTGCACAAGTACGACACAAGTACGATATTTGCATTCATGGTATTCAGAAATATTATAATCAGAGACCTTGTGACTTTATGGGACCCCACAGGGGTAACTGAGGTATCTCATCTCTGGCTGTTTTAGAGGGTTTTTTCATTGTATTATATAAGTGTGTGATAATATAATAAATCAGTACCTAAATCAGTGTTTAGCCTAGTCCCACATGACATTTTATCAGTGATATATAATCTCTACCTTTAGCTTATCAGCCCTTCATTTGTGTTGATGGTTTATTTTTGCACAGACTTCTATGAAGTCTGAGGTCTTCAGCAAACCACAGACCACGACTGAAGCCATTGGGAGGACCTCCAAGGGGGAAGATCATCTTCTTATGACGCACAATGCGGTATGATGGAACTCCTCTGATCACTGTGGTGAAGCACGCACTCTGTCAATGTCAGACTTTTTGTGACGTGATCTCTGTGTGTCCCTCTGGGTGTGCATGGGTGTTTCAGGAGAGGCTGGAAGAAACGGGGGAGGGCCCCACACCAGGAGGTATCTCTGCTCGCAAGGAGAGCGAGTCTGGAAGGAACCACACACACACAGATACTGAGAGCATGGTGGGTGGAGCCACAGAGGAAGACAACTACATCAAGACAACTCTCCCTCCCAAGCTGGGGCTGAGGCTGTCAGACCTGAAGGTTCCAGCTAGGACGGTATGGTGACCCTGTGGAAGAAATCCCTTCTGTTTGGACAGCCGTAGAGCTGGTAGCACCAGGCTGGTGTTCTGTCTGCCATGGTGAACCCCACAGTATGGTGAGCTGTGGTACTGCAGGCTCTGACATGGTGGCTAACAGGAACTTTGCACTTTGCAGTGATAGTTTCACCCTGCGGACCCTCGAAGGCCGCAAGCTCTCCGCTTCAGTACGGGCTGATTGGCCCAGGTGAATTCCTTTGGCATGTGTTTTTTGCAGGATACCTCCAGAGATCCAGAACCAGAGATGGAGACCCTCCAGCTGGGTCAGGAGGACCTGCCGAGGAAGACACTGATGGACAGGAAGAAGGGCAAGGAGAAAGCAAAGGTGATGCTTCATGTAGTGAACATGGAGGAGCCTCACTGGGTTCATAGTAGAGATGCTCCGAACGATCAGCAGCCGATTTAAAAGCAGACAATTTTCACTCTCTCAAATACCAATTTTGCAGACGACACTTAGCTAAGAGTGCTCCATCGGCCACCAATTAGCTACAGATATTCATTCTAAATAGTTTGAACAGAGCTCTCTATATAGGTCCATCAGAAGAGCTAATCAGCTGGCAAAATGCATACCTCTATACAAAGACATATCTCTATGTGCAGCAAAGAAAGCTTGGTAAAATGACTCCACTTCCTACAAAATGCGTGTAAAAGACAATAAAATTGCTATATGCAATGTGTATGAAGCAGAAATCCATCCTGGTGGTACATAACAACTGGGAGTAAAATTGCACTTGAAGTTACACTTGTCCATAATCGCCGATTTTGATACCAGTGATCAGAAATCAATGATCAACCCCAAAAACCCTGATCGGAGCATCCCTAATTTGTAAATTAGAAACAGCACTGGACAGAACTCAACAGGTCCGGAGGAGGAACGGGAGGCTTTTAAAAGCGGAAAGTCACACGGCCTCCTGTACTTTTATGTTATCACCATGGTTCCTCCCTGTGGCTCTGCACTGGGTAAGCAGTGATTCATCTGCTCATTCTTGAATTCACTATTAACTTCCATCCAGGGGAAAGAAAATAAAGGAAGGCAACGCCGGCAGAAGAAGTGCCTGGTAACCGAGCCCAGTGACAGCCACTGTCCCCATGTGCTGTCCCCTACTGCTGTCCCCGTCTGCTGACCCTTCTGCTGTTCCTGCGTGCTGTCCCTGTCTGCTGTCCCCATCTGCTGTTCATGTCTGCTGTCCCCGTCTGCTGTAGTTGTGTGGTGTCCCCATCTGCTGTTCCTGTGTACTGTCCCCATCTGTTTTCCCCTTCTGCTGTCCCCATCTGTTTTCCCCTTCTGCTGTCCCCGTCTGCTGTCCCTTTGTGCTGTCCCCATGTGCCGTCCCTGTGTGCTGTCCCCATGTGCCGTCCCTGTGTGCTGTCCCCATCTACTGTCCCTGTCTGCTGTCCCCAGCAGCATGTCCCCGCCATGTCTTTCCTGTGTGTCTGTAAATGCACCTCCATGTCTCGTGATAAATTATGGGTTTGGCTTTGGCTCATACATTAACATTTCAGCTTCATGCCTTTTTCACACAACATAAGCTGAAGCTTGCCAAAAACTGTGATTTGCTAAGTTGATTAAATTAATCTAAATTTAGAGACAAAAATCAACAAAATTTAAGGAAATATAACTGAACAGGATACGTTTCTTTCAGGGGGGCAAGGAGGAGTGCCAGGAGGATTATGATGATTTTATTGATGATTACAAGGTATGTGGCTTTTTGAATCTTGCTGAATGATGGTAGAGAGTCAGGATGTGTGAGGGAGGGAGGTAGGGAGGGTGGGACATCCATCAACACTGCAGGCTGAGAAAAAGTTCACCATGAACCATGGAGACAAACTCGGTCCTGGAGCTGCTAGTAAAAACAAGGACAGAGAAGGCTGGTACTGTGAAACTGGGTTATGGTCTGTAATCAGCAATACAAAACCACGACAAATTTCCAAACAAACACAGAAGATGGTACAAGATTCAAAATTTAGACTGACAGTAGGTTCAAACTCTGGGACACACGACATTGTGGGTAAAACAATTTGCTAAACAAAAATCACATTACATTCATCTTTAGAGTTCAATAGAGCAACTTTCACTTCATTGTTCATTGTACCGGTGACACTGTAAGTCAGTCTCATTACCATACCTCTCTAATGAATAATGAATAGTGGCCCAGTCCTGCTGACACCCAGAATTTGGTTTGATTTGCACGTGAGACACACAGCAAATTTATAATCTCTGTAAGAAGGTGACTTCTTAGAAACTAAACTCAAACCATAAAGCTTTAAAAAAATTTTTTACAATTTGTTTGCTAGATTATTAATTTTCAATTCATTTCACTTTGCTAACAGGATGAGCCTGAGGGTGCCACATTCTCGCTGGAGGTAGAAGGGGTATGTGCGTGTCAGTGGTACAGTTCATTGGCTGGTTGTCTGCTTGTGGCTGAGTGGGAGCTATGGATTGGTTGGTTTCTTCCATTGTATTAAGAGGGAACACTATCGATTGGCTGCTTCAGCTACAACCAGCTAACCATTTTTATCACATTTATAAATAGGTCTTTGTTTTGTACATTTACATTTATTATTTTATCTGCAAAGAGAGACCCCTACATCTTCCACAAAAAGGTTTAAGCATGTCACATTTTATTCCCCCATTTTTTGCACCAATCTAATAAATTCCATAACTGTTTTTTGCTTTTAACAGGACTCCGTACCAATTGAACTTGCAATCCTGTCACCTGTAGCCAGGGTGAGCTTCTCCTTACCTCTTCCTGGTTTGCAGTGACCCTGTGACAGGAAATCTGCGCTCAGACCCCGCCTGGCGCTCCTTGTTCCCCTTACTTGACTTTAGCTCCTCTGTTTTATCATTTATATAGTGGTACCTTAGTTCTCGAAATCATTTGAACTCGAATTTCTTAAAAGTCGAACCAACCAGTTCGAACAAAATGACCTAGAACTCGATCTGAATCTCAGAAGTCGAACTGTGAACGCCAGCCCAAGATAACTTGTATGCACGGGGAAATTAGTCATGTAAGCTCAAAATAAATAAATCACAGGGCCCGATGGCATCTTACCAATAGTATTAAAAGAGATGAGGGATATTATTTGCCGACCCTTAACTTTACTGTTTCAAAA
>JAODUD010000001.1:9713777-9725854 GCA_026784285.1 Stomatorhinus walkeri | reverse complement strand
CTGCCTTCAAGGGAGAGTCCTGCAAATACACACAGATAACCATTCAGTGAACAGAGAACATCTCCAATGAGGCAATTCACACCCAAGGCACTGCAGCTGATGGTCTAGCGCTCACATGTGGGTGTATAAAGATTTAATTCCTGTACTGACCTCGGATGACATTTCTCGTCAGGCATAAGCAAAACATACACATTTGTCTTCATGTGAGAAGACTGTTTTGGAATAATTGAAAACTGTTTATGAACATCCATGATAGCACAGAAAACAACTATTCAACACTCAAGGCAATTCAAGGCAGCAGCCAGAATCTTGAGTAACTCAATACCAACATTAATTAATCCAAACTCAATTTATCTGGCCTGTCAATAGCTGAGCCCCAAAGGCTCGGACGTACCTGTGTGATGCAAGCCCCGGTGAAGGCCACAATGACGGCCACCACATTGACGGTCAGCTGAAACTGCAGGAACTTAGAGATGCTGTCGTACACATTCCTCCCCCACATGACAGCTTTCACAATGCTGCTGAAGTTGTCATCCGTCAGGATGATGTCAGAGGCTTCTTTGGCTACATCAGTACCCGCGATGCCCTACAAATGACAGCACTTTGTAGATCTCAGAAGAACAGGACAGAGCAGGAAATGTGCAGGTGCCATTCCTAGAGCACATTGCTTTGATGATTAATGTAGTAATGTGCGCTGTAAAGCTTAGAAGACAAATCAGGCAGTTTTCCTCATACCTGACCTTCGAGTCAGGCAACATGCCATGAATAGCATACCAATCAATTAGCAGTGGGCTCTACTATGTAGCTCAGCATATCAGGGATCTGTGCCTATCTTCATAAGTTTGTGGATTTAAATCCCACGGCTGAAAGAGTAATCAAGCTCCAGGAACACAGGCTGACCCTGCTGTCTGACCCCAAGCGCCTCCTAATTAAATGTAAATCTATTATCAAAATGAGTTTGATGTGTGTTCAACATGTCCACAGGCTTCTTTATGTTTGCAGTCCCAACTCCAATTTTCCCTGTCTCCATCTGCAGCCGAGCAAGAGCATGACAGCAGGAACGCACCATTGCAAAGCCAACGTCGGCTTTCTTCAAGGCGGGGCCATCATTAGTGCCGTCTCCCGTCACGGCGACGACTTGTCTTTGCTCAATTACAGTGCTATCGATTATACCTGCAAAAGGAAGGACAATCAGGCAAGGCCACTGAAGGCCACTTTTCTAAGGCCAGCAATTATTGACTGACTATTGATTACCACCGTAAAAGGCCACAGTACAACCAAAATTCTAGATCTTTCTGCATCTTTATAAAACATCTGATGAAGAGATCACCAGAAAAGCTTGAGGCTGACTATTCAGCAGCTCAGAGGGATTTCTTGACTCATTTGGCCAGTGAAGGTATAACTTGGTTCCCACAATCAGGCGAAAGAGGCATGATACCCAAATTTTATTTTAATGTGCTCCGCAGTGCACCTGAGCACAGAAAGGGGCTTTCATCAAGCATGAGACCAAAAAGTACCTTTGACAAGTGTGTGTTTGTCGGTAGGGGAGGATCTCGCCAGCACCCGGAGTTTAGGCCATATCTTATCAATACGCTCTTGCTCAATCTGCAAAAGAGAAGCAGACTGAGTGCCCGAGATGCCAATTGCATGGGTCACTCCACGGCATTAGAACATGGTGGTCTACCTCTCCCTTCTCGTTGCGTATCCGCCTGTTGAAGTCCTTGCCCTCCAGGCACAGGAAGTCGTCTCCAGGCTGGAGGATGCCACACTTGACGGCGATGGCTCTGGCAGTGTTGATGTTGTCCCCGGTGACCATGCGCACTGTGATTCCAGCACGCTGGCACTTCTTAATGGCGTCAGGGACCTGCGAAGAAGGGCGGCCATCTGTTTCGATTTGTCATAAATAAAAGCCCCTGCTGTTTTCCCCAATAATTTACTGCACTCTGTTCATATTTGTCCAGCCAATATCTCACCTCACTCCATTGGTCGGTAAGGAGCTCACAGGGCTCTTTATAAAATTAGGCTGCTCAAACCCCTCACCTCCAGCCGGACGGGGTCCTCGATGCCCACCACACAGATGCAGGTGAGACTGGTGAGGATGTCCGTTTCACTTTCCCATTCAGGCTCCCCCTCAGATGCAGGGAAGTCCCTGTAGGCCAGGCAGATGGTCCTCAGGCCCTCAGAAGCCATGGGTTCAATCACTTTCTTCACCATGTCATCCCGGTCCCTGGGCCGGAACACCTTTGGCTCACCACTCGCCGTCAATATTTTACAGCACCTGGGACAGAGAACAGCCAGCATGCATCAGGCTACTTGCAAACAAATACACATCGTATCTTTCTCTCTCACAAACACTCAAAAGCTATGCTTAGAAGTGAAAGCTGTTTTAAGGTTTCAGTTGCAAAACATTGAAATCCACTTCAGGTGGGAAAGACTAATAAAAGTAATGAAGCATACTTCTTCAGGAGAATTTCAGAGGCTCCTTTGCTGAACATCCTGAAGCTGCCATCAGCATTCTTCAGCACGGTGCTCATGGATTTCCTGACGGAATTGAAAGTGTAGACCTTGTAGAGCTTCTCCTCTGGGATCTCGTTGCGGATTGCTTGGTAGTCCTTTTTTAAATCCAGGACGAAGCCCAGCAAGGCACATTCTGTCTTGTTGCCCACTTGACGAGGCAAACCACCTTCCTTTTCAGGAGACTGGACGGAGGGACAAGGACAAAGCAAACATTTATGGACAACGAGCGCATCATAGGGAAGTGTGGTTGTGTACCCACCACCAGAGCAGGCTATGATAAGGTTAAGCTTACAATTTCTATACCTCACCATACTGCACTGCTTGAAGGGGTGCAAATTAAAAGAAAAAAAAAAATCAGTTTGGGTTCAGTCAGGTGGGTGAGATGGCATAGCTCCTCTCAAATCATATCGCTCTGCTCTGACACCTGTTATCAGCTTGGTGAAACTGGGCTAATAGCTATCTCGTCCGAGTGTGATAATTAGCCTTTGGACATTCTGACACTTGGCTTAGTTGCCTTGTACAGTGTCCGAGCACGACTGTCCCCCCCCTCTCCCCACTCCCCCGCTGGTCTGTGCTCACATCACCTTTAACGTTCTGAGACCGAGGACGCTTTCGTCATCACCATGCGACTTCTTGGATTGTTGAAAAAGCACGACCGCACAGCACGATGGAGCTCATGATTAATGATGTCCTTATTTTCTGGTTTATTTAGTCATTTTGGGCGCGATAACACACAGCCCTTATAGTTTCATTGGGTATGCAATGCTGCGACTTTCGTTTTATTATGCTGCATGTACAAGAACATGTTTTACCATGCTTGTTACATCCAGTCGTCCTTGGATACTCTCATCGGGCAAAAATATCCAGCAGACATTTCCTTCGCTGCAACGATTGTTAAATATTTTTCATTACCCAATCTACCCCATCAATTCCTTACAGAACTAGTTCATGTATAGTGTACATGCGAACATGTGTGTGCCAGCCACATCATCAATGTTATATTTGAGTTCCATGTTCGGGCACTGGTAGCGATCGCACTCGACAAATGACATGTCCGGATCCCATTAAACCACGCCCAGGGACTGTATGGAGCGATCACACTAGTCTAACAAACCAGATTTTGGGGGTGAAACTTGCTTGGGCATGGTATGGATTCCCTAGTGTGAGTAAACTCTTTGTAAATAAGTGTTCAACCTTTGAGATGGTGCAGTCTGGAAACTACCTGCTTTGGGTTGCACTGGACAACAATGCGCAGAGACATTGAAATGAATTGGGCATTGTCGATTAGGTACAATCCATGGGGTATACACGAGAGAGAGTACTCACCATGATTTTGGTGGTGTATGCACAATTGACACTGATGCCCAAGATGAGCAGGTCCATGATGCTTGCAGGGATGAGCTCAGGTTCGGGAACCCTCCTGTAATGTTTATCAGCCAGGTAGGCCTGAACAACGGTCATCCTGTTCATGGTCAGAGTGCCTGTCTTATCGGAGCAGATGGCAGTGGCATTGCCCATGGTTTCACAGGCATCCAGGTGTCTCACTAAATTGTTATCCTTCATCATTTTCTGAAAGGAGGATGAAAAACAAAAACACAGGCAAAAAATAAACAAACCAGCCTGAGATCCTTAAAAAGGTACAAACTGAGATACAGCAGCCAGTATCGACACACACATTAAAATGATTAAAAAGACGGCACAGATGTACTGAGGCTTTTATGCGGTCTTCATTGGTAAAAGAATAAATCTTAAGTGTCTAAAGGAATCATTCATTTATCTGACTCATACAGTTTAGATACACAAATCATCACAATGCAGTAAGTGAAATGTCAGACTAAACCCAGGTAGAGAGAGAACACATTTCACTGCTCAATCAGAAACACAGTCTCTCATATGGACTGGTCAACATCAAAGGATCAATCACTGAGTGCCCAGGGATTAGAACACACCAAAAACTTCAGTATTAAAGGTTGCTAGAACCCCCCCCCCCCCCACCCCCGATGGCTCTTTTGTGGTGTTCCATGGTGAAACCTGACCAGGCTGTCACTTACTTTGACAGAGTAGGCCAGAGAAATGGTGACAGCAAGAGGAAGACCCTCCGGAACAGCCACAACCAGCACTGTGACACCAATGATGAAGAATTTGACAAAATACTGGATATAGATGGGAGTGCAGTCCTTGACCCAGGGCAGGCCTTGGAACCAGAAGGTATCGACGACAAATAGGACCACCAGAATGATAACGGTGATGGCTGACATCACGAGACCTGAAGAAAACCAGCAAATATGTCCGGGCACACATGTATACTCTTACGAAGTCCATAGCACGGCCATTCATTTGCACAACCTGACATTAGCAAGGAATGCCAAACAAGCATCAGTGAAATCATACCTGCTTTCCCAATCTGCACTGCTAGCTTTGTCAGTTTCCCCTGAAGAACAGATTTCTCCTTCTTGGGCAGGTTGGCCTTCCGCTTCTCCTCCATCTCGGCCACATCCTCGCTGTTGAGTGGCTGCATCTCCATGGCTGCTCCATCCTGAGGTTTAGCTGGTGACACATGAACACTGAAGTCAGGCCTGGGGGGTACCTGCAAGCTCCATGGCCTGTTTCCATCACGCTCAGAGGGCTGTGTGCCTTCTAGGGAACCAACCACAAACATAAACACAAACACACACAAACTAGACCACAGCATGAACACACACCTTCCAAGGGGAGGGAGAGTATAACCTCATAGGAGAAATTAATGTACCCCACTGACTGGTCAGCCTATGGCCTGCCTGGACAGAGCACTACCTCCGGATCGAAATGATGTCCTTGCAAGTTTCTTGGGATCAATACAATGTGAGAGCTTCTATTTCTGCAGCTGCGTCGATACCCCAGCGATGAGCGCATGAACCTTATCCTTCTAGTGAGAGCTCCCTCACTGCCCAGAAACTTTAGAGCAAAGCTCAGGGGAGGAACACACATCCATAAAAAGGAAAGACAAGCATCAGGGACGGAGTAAGCATGGGTGCCTGGCTCATTACCTTCCAAACCGTGCGTTTATTATAAACATAAAGGAGGACGGCCAAACTGGGTCTGAGAGCAAGCAGTGATGGATACTCCAGTCATGTCACCGTGGCGACACAGCCTCTGACAGGGTGTCAGAAGGCAGATCTCGGGCCCAGCACGCTAAGCTAACGGTTCATGTTCGGTCCCTCGTGGTGAAACAAAGGATGTACACACAAGGTAGAGGCCTTGCATGCATCTGTGAAGGAGATAGAGAAACACCGCACCATGTCTAACAGGCCTCCAACGGGCTGTGCAGCCACACACAAGCGGCCGACTGTCGTCAGAGGGTCTTCCTGGGGGATGGGAGGACTGATATGGCATATTCTGCACTCGCATGGCCTATAATCCCAGTCAGAGGGATTAGCGGCGCCTCCGCCAGGAGTGAGCGCAGGGGGCAGGACACTGCCGGCCCTGAGGGACCAGCTCAGCATGCCCCACTGGGGCAGTAGGGAGGCAAGATAGAGGGACACAGGGGGTAATCAAGGCACATGTTTTATACAGGACTAAGATCTGGGACCATAATGCGTCACATCAAACGAACAAGAGAGGGAGGGAAAACACAACGGAAAGGAAAATGAAGCAGGAGCTCTCTCCCCACAGACAGTGGGAGCTTTAATCTCCACGTCACTAATCACGCTAACAGGATTGTGCAGCACCTGGCCTTGTGGGCACGCATGGACGGTGGGGGCACGCAGGCATGCAGAGAGGCAGCCCGGAGCTATAGTGAGGCCATGGGGGCTTCAAGCTTCACAGAGCCAGAAAGCTTAAACACAACCCAGATTCAAACTGGCACAGTTTGAGGCCAAACTGTAAAACAGTGACAAGTCAAATAGCAGTACTCACCTTTTTTGCGGTTCTCAATGGAGCCATCCTGCTTTTTGCCTGTGAGGTTGGAAATATATTTACCAGTTAGTGATTCATTTGTAAGACACACTTTAGTCTATTTGCTGAACTTATTTCTAGTTATGCAAATGCTGACAATGGCACTCTGCAGCAGAACACAGCTCTTTCCAAAGGAGTCAATGGGGCTGTGATTCCCCCCAAGCTCCTGTACCTGTATCTCCTCTCATTTCACTCGACATTTAATTGAAATTCTGCAGAGATACTAACACAGGAATCGGAAGATGTCAGCCTTGTTAATTCCTGTTTGCATCCTGATTTAATGGCACAGACTCATTAACTGGGATAGAGCAGATGAGCACTGAAGATGAAAAAATGATCAATAAACTCAGCCCCCTGTCTGCAGCTGTCTGCAAGCCTTTTTTGGATCTTTTTCCGAATCTCATGCTTCCTTCCGGCATTCTCTACTGTAAAGGAATTCCAGTGTAATGAGTAGTCCTGAATAGAATAGGACAGGACAGGTCTTTCAGTCTGTTTCTTAAAGCGTGGGGCGGGGGAGTGGGGAGCACTCAGCACAACCTCAAATATGAACACCCTTCCTGTACACCACCCTCTGGTTAATGTGAACCGGCTTGTTCTGTTTCCATGACGACAGCCACCCCACAATTCTATCTGCTTTTTCGACTTCTCAGCAGCTGCCCCTAAAATCAGCTGTGCCCACGGCTATCAGTCTGATGGCCCTATGGCATCCCCAGGTCACAGATTAGATCCGGCACTTTCTACCTACTTTTCTTATCCTTCTTTTTTTCTTCTTTCTCTTCCTCCTCATCTTCGTCCTCTCCAGCCCCGAGCAATGTGAAAATGATTCCAGATTGAGAGTTGACCCCTACCGCAGTGACCACCATCTTGCCAGAACCCTCCATGACATGGGTTCCTGTGGGGGAAGTGAGAAACTGAGGTGACAGGAAGAATGAATAAATCCAACTGTTCTGGTGATGGAGTGCTGGAGTCCAGCTGCACAGATTTGCATACAAGGCCGGATTTCTACAATCTGTCATCCAGGCACACTGGCTACTCCAGACGTCATCAGACTAAGGAGGTTTCCCAGCATTATCCAGGTCACAGCACACAGATGAATGCTTTTAAGAGAGGGAGAAGCACAGGCAACAGGTACCAGACAACAGCATGGGGTCCTTTTCCTGCGTCTTCTTCACATGGTCCGATTCCCCCGTTAGAGAGCTCTCATCAATTTTGAGATCACTTCCCTGGATGAGCACTCCATCTGCAGGCAGGAGGTCACCTGGAGCAGACAGGTGTTCATGTCTGAGTAGCATTAGACACTATTAGAGTGGCCGGCTGGTTTCCATAAAACACAGTAAGCAGGTCTTGCCTACATTAGTTTCCATAACAATTTCACGAGGCTTTCGCAAATGTAATTAACTTAATTTGGATGGGGGTGGGAGCAATACCATATTTGATTTGTGCAATGTCCCCTACGACGATCTCAGCCACTGGGATCTGGATGACTTGCCCCCCCCTGACAACAGTGAACTTCTGCTCTTGTTCGATGCGGCTCTGGAGGCCCCGGAACTGCTTTTCCTTGCTCCAGTCGTTGAAGGCAGTCACCAGCACCACACAGATGACGGACAGAAGGATGGCTGCGCCCTCAATCCATCCCGCCTCAGCCTCACCCTCATCCTCCACACCACCTGCCGCCGTGCCGCAGTCTGTGGTGCACAAACACGGGCTGTGAGCAGTCAGCTGCACGCCTGGTGGAATCTTGCCCACACCCACACACCGAGAGCAACACACATTCACTAGCAGGGCTCTGCCACATATCACAGGTGTCACATTGACCGTCCGGCAATGTTTTACTTAAATCATGGGTGATACAAACTCCCTGGGATGTCACTCAGAGCAACACCCCCCACCCCCCCCCCCCACACACACACACACACACACACACACACACACACAGAACAGGAATTCAGCAGCACAATGCAATGTCCCGCTGATGGCAGGAATAGGTTCACACCCAGGTCATAGGCAGACAATCACAGAGTTAAACAGACAAAAGGTGCTTACGGTCTCTTTCCTCATCTGGAGGTTTATAAAAAGAAAGGCCTAAAGAAACTATGGCTGCCACTTCAAGAATAATGAGCGTTACGTCCTGCAATGCCTCCCACACTAACTGAAGAAATGTTTTTGGCTTTTTTGGAGGTATAAGGTTCATTCCAAATATTTCTTTTCTCTTGTCGATGTCCGCAGGGTGTCCACTCAAACCTGGGGAGAGAAAAAAAAAATTTGTTTAGAAAATTTACATAATGTAAAAATGCAAATACCATATTTCAGCACAACACTAGGAAGCACGTTCCTCTAAAAGATCTTATTGGCAGGAATAACATACAAAAAAAAAAACATTAAACACATGGATAATTAGAGGAAATCTGAGTTCAAGACAAATATCTGACAGTGATACATGGCATTTCTATACATGATGAGGCTCCTGACACACATACATGGCAGAATGTGGCATTTGGAAGACACGTCTCAGCAAAGTACTCCACATTACACACGAAAAGTCATAGTGACCCTGTACTGTATCAGCACGGATGGGTGGCTATTAAGAATCACATGATTAACAGGTCATGGAGCACAGCATCCAGATCTATATGGGTGTACAGGCTCACAGCCTGAAGGACAGTGACACAGCCGAGAAAATGAGACTTTGGCACACATGATATTCCATTAGCAGCTGGTGTAACTTAAGCTCCATAACGGCACTATTACCACATCTGACAAGCTATGGAAACTGCTCCAGAACAAATGTTATTTTACGTACTTTCATTCTGTGAAACGTGGCACTCAGGACCACATCAATATCCCTTCCGCTAACTGAATATCATTGCAAATAAACCCAGCAGTGTTAATGAGAACACACCAAATGCAAAGTGCACGAATGTAAACGCCTTCACAGGAATACAAGTACTTGAACTGCCAATCATACATTGTCTGCATGACAACATGAATAATCAAGACAAGAGCTTTTCCACAGGAATCGATGTTTGTCTTATTATTGTTGCAGTCCAAAGACAGCAATCATTTCCTCAGATTTTCATAGAATTAAGTGAGCTATGACAATACAAAAAAGATATTGTTTTTCCCCAATATCTTATTCTCATGTAAATCTTAACGCTACTGTGCTGTGCTAGTTGTTTTTTCAACAAACCTGGTTTGATTGCACAATAGTCAATGTGTCAGAAAGGTAGATTGAATAGTTAAAATGGAATCCAAGAATGGCATTTGTGAACTGAAATCGAATTGATCCATGGGATCAGGACCGATTCCCAGTCCTGAACAATACTCGTATATTCGTCCAATTAAAAAGATTTTGTTAAAGTCCTTCAGAAACATGGCATGTGCGTTTTAGACTTGTTCATTTTTATTTTCAGCTATTCCTTTCAATAAGAAATTTTATGTGCTTTGAAAATGAAAGGCTGGGTTTTAGGAAAGGGCCGATCGACATTTTATCAGTTCCGACCCGAATCTGATGCACAGACTGTCAATACTGATTCCAGCACAAGTGCTCTTTTTGCTTTAATATTTTGATACATTATATTTATGCTTTTTATATTTATACTTTATATATTAATATTTTTAAACTAGTAAATACAGATGGGGGAAAAAAAATCTAAGCCAAAAAAACAATCTTTTGGCTATTAGAAACATAACATACTGTTCCCTTCGTTTGTACATCTTGCTTTAAGAGTTTGAAGTATTTTATAGTTCAATTTGAATATCTTCCAAGCAAGGATACACAAGTACCGAATGCTTAAAATACCCCACAATTTTTCTCCCACTGGCAACAGCGTTACTTACACTTTGCTGTGATAGCCCAAGCTAGCGACGCCAAAATCATCCATTGCTTTTTTTGATATTACTCACGTTAACAGGGATTTTCCGATAAGCGATACTTCTACCTCTCAAAACTTTGTTTTCACAAACGTTGCAAATTGCTGTGGTACTAACTGCGGTCAAAAATAATACTCCCTGATCGTCAGCTTTTTCCATCTTACGTTCTTATCGTACATCTTATTTTATGCTCCCCCTACTGTGAAGGGTATGCACATGACATCACAGGGGGAGGAAGTCACTGTGCTGATACCCACTAAGTAGTAAAAAATAAATAAATAAAAAACTGAGTGGCAACGTTAGCATTCAGCGTGAATGCCACAAAAACAAACATCTAAAATGGGAAAGAACTGATGTACAATTGATTATACAGACAGATTTAACACAAAATAGCTCTTTTTCGAGACTAAATAAGTATCAGACATGGATTGGACATGTATGGCTAATACCATATCCACCAGGTACGTCTGGTTCAGCACTGATAACGCATTTCATTGGTTCTTTCAAGAAACTATACCATTATGCTCCTCAAATAAAAAGATTTTGGTATACAAGCCTTTAGCCTTTAAGTGATTTTCACAATTTGTTCACGGTGACTCTGCATTTGTAAATATTTGTTCCATTTAGAGATTTATAAACATCTCTCCAATTACGGAAAACTCTTTATATAGTATTTCATATCACATTCTTATTGGATTGATACTGAATCAGAATCATTGTTAGCTTGTGAATCTGCATCAAACCAAATAAGATATCTGTGCCAATACCCAGCCCTAATCACCACACCTTATCTTCACATGCAGGAGCCCCAAGTGGGGCTAAGGAGTACTGCAGGGGAAATTCCCTCAAACGAGAAAGCTCTCACACACCATTGCAGCCATTCTGCTTGTTAAATCCACACTGCTACCAAGTACAGCTGTTTGAGGCCAGAGTCAGCATCCCAGTGGGAGACCAAAATGAAACCAATACTCTGTCAACCCCTGAAAACAGTCACAAGTGTACACACATCTGAAGTGTGCACATTTTTAAAAATTTCTTGGTTACCATTATGCACTTAGGTTAACTATTGTTCTCTGTGCTGTTAGCCGTGCTGAGGAGCATGTTTATAAATTGTCAAACTTGAGGCTTGAATGCTGAGTGGTGAGTGTTGCAAACAGGAAAGGGTAGGGTGGGTCATGACCATTTCCTGCACATACATAAAAGGGGAGTGCCCCCAAAGGAGCCCAACTGAGCAGAGCACACTATTTTCACTTGTTCATTAGTAAGGCTTCCTCTATCCATGTAGTGTGGCACCAACTCTGCTTTTCAGAAGTATCTGCGTGACTCATAAGTTTCATTTCCGTAGGCACATGTCACACTACAGAGCTCTGAAACATGGTCCAGAGGCTGAATCAGCCAGCTCTGTGCAGAGAACGCATCAAAGTGGGGGAGTCAAGATAGCCCTAGCCAACAGGCAATGATGTTCTGGGGAACATGTGAGACAGAGACAGACCGAGGATTCTGAGAAGCCTGTGGGGAGTACAGAATGAAAGGAAGCCAAGAATCACAGCTCACCCCCACCCTGGCGGGTGCCCAGGCAACTGGCCACTACCAGGACAAGAAAGCACGCGATGGAACTTCCCATTAGAGAGCTCAACAGCTATGCTAGGCTTTCAGGGAACAGCAGTCAATGACAGTTGAGTAAATGGTAAATGGACTGCATTTATATAGCGCTTTATTCCAAAGCGCTTTACATTATGCCTCTCATTCACCCATTC
>JAODUD010000001.1:9683818-9704568 GCA_026784285.1 Stomatorhinus walkeri | reverse complement strand
CCCCCCCCCCCCCTGAAATCATCACACACACACACACACACATTTAGTGAGAATTAACACAATAGGAGACAGTTGCAGTTAGGTATAAATCAGACGAACAGAGAAAATTCATGGGTGCCTTTCATTTCATATATTTATTTTTATATTTATCAAACTTTTTCATTTATCTATATACAGTATTTTGATAGCTTTGTACAAAGGGTGTTAAAACATACACATAAAAATGCAGCCATAAAGGCATGCTCTAGGGAAGATATGTCAAACTCCAGTCCTAGAGGGCCAGAGCCCCATGTAGCTTAGTTCTTTTCCTGTTCCACCACAAATGAGTCAGCTCAAGAGCTGTGTGGTAATCAGCAGAAGGAGTTGCAAGGAGTTGAATCAGGTGTGTTAAATGAGGTGAAACCCAAAAATGTGGAGGGCTCCAGCCCTCCAGGACTGGAGATTGACACCTCTGCTCAAGAGCCTAAGAAAACCTCCTGAAACAAACAGCACTCTGACACTGTATCTGATTCTGAGCCTACTGTTAGACAATTAGCATTTTTAGTGACTATTTTCTGTTCAGTCAGTCAAACAGAAAGCATATGTTCAGCAAGCTAATGACACCGCTACAAACTGTTCAAGTTCCCACTTCTGCACATCCCAATCACTATCCCAATTGCAACGCTAAGACATTGTCTTCAGACTTGAAGACATTGTAATACTAGCCCCATGCAAGCCTCCTCAGATTGGACCAGTCACGCCAGCCAGGCACACTCGAATAAACCCTCTTTTTCACAGGGTCCACATTGCCGAGCAGCATGGTGCCCCACACAGAGTCACTGCTGGCATTCAGAGCACACAGAGTTTCAGGCTGCAGAGCAGGTCACATGTTGTAAGGCTGGAAGGTCAGTGTCTGCGGGCACACAGCTGGCAAGGGCACAAACAAGCACAGTCTGACACTGTGGCAGCAACATTACTGCAGAAAATGACACGTACTGTGATTTAGCATGGTACATCTCTGAAAGCTAGATCCATTCAGTTCAACGGATCCAGGTTCGAGCGCTGCACTGCCTTGTTAGCCTTCATATTCAGAACAAGTCAGATTTCTCATCACTCCACAGGGAGAGCATACCTACAGGGGTGTAGGCAGAAGTAACCAAAAAGTGATCTCCTCTGAGGAAGCTACATGGCAACAAAGCCTTCAGCCTCCAGAGTGGAAGGAAGTAGGCAGCTGGCATTGCAACATATTTCCCAGGCATTTTAGCCAATGGACACAGGTACAAGAAATACAGCATTTGGAAACATATGAACATACAATCAAACTTGGTGAAAAAAAAAAAAACAAACCTTTGGGGAATGGCTTTGGCATCCTTATATCAACCCCCAAGAACACAAATAACCAAAACAAAGTTTAAAATGATGCTTGCGGCTTCTCCTAGAATGACTGAAGCTCACCTTGATGCTAATAGCTTCTTTCCTAGATCGTGCAATTACTGAACCAGTCCTCATTGACACTTACTGCTACATCATACAAAGATTCCATGAAAAAGATGCCTAACCACCCGCACTGAATATAGTCTATCCTCTCTGCACTTGCGCTGTGCTATACATGTTGCTACCCTGCCTGTGCTTTGTGTATTAATGTATGCAATATATATCATACCAGAACTAATTCTGTGTACATAGCTGTACTTGGCAAAATAAATCTGATTCTGAATAACAACCAACAGTCACTTTACTATACACAAACTCAACCGGCACAGAAGAACCTGGAATCACCTTCTAAACTTAACTGGCAACCCAAAACACATACACCACCTCCAAAGCAAAGCTTGCAGGCTACTCGCAATGGAGCAAACCATATCAAATCTGTAACACACCCCCACAACACATCCAAATCACAAGAACGAAAGGAAACTCTCCTGCTGGCTGTCAACAGTACCACCCCCCCCCCCCATCGTTGCCAAGGCTGGGTGCGAGCCACAGGACCAGGACAGCAGATCCAGGGGTCCCTCTTTCCTAGTGCAGGCCAGGGGGTTATTTTTAGCTAACCACATGCAACCCCCCACCATCCACAGAGAGGTACAAAGTGGGAACATGGTGACCCAGCTGACAGCACCACTTCAGAGCACTGCGGACACAGGGCCTGGGTTCACAGGGGCTTCCCAGTAGACTGAAAAGACTGAAAGATTTGCGGAGCACAGAACCAAGCAGGTGGGGTCATTACTATCCTCAGCCTTCCACTCGAGTTTCTACAGTTCCAACCACACTGCTGCAGCAATCTTTAAGGTAAGTTCCCTTTTACAGCCCCGCTGTGACGACAAAAGTTTTATTTACTTTGTGGGCTGTAAATGTAAAATGTTAATATGATACAGTACCATGGTCAGTTTTCCCAGGACTCTGTGACATCAGAAAATACCAGACAAGCCTCCAGCAACATGCAGCTCCTTTTCATGTATAAACACAGAGCACATTTCCAAGCATGCACATAGCTTCGATGGAGTCACTTTGAATACGAGGCCACTTTGTGTCCCTTGTCACACAGCAAAGTGACATACAACGGCCTGCGGGCCCCACTCCCCTGCCAGGCGAGACTGACCTCGTGCAAGAACCAGTGCCAACTGTGTGACCCCAGCGCCCCCGGCACACCCCTCCCCCACTCGCAGCTGACTACATGCTTCCTCCCAGGGTCCGTCCATAACCCAAAGACACAGACGGGCTTCCCCAAGCAAGTCTGGGGGCTGGGCAAAAACACAAGGCTAGTTTTAGAGCAGCTAGCAACAAAGTTCACATCCTAAAAACACCAGTTAGCAGCAAGGTGGCTCTGCCACGTTACTGGAGCTGTAAAGCTCAGCCATCTGACAGCAGCAGAGTAACTTCTAGAGAAACTGCTGGTTCATTAAGACAAAGTCTGCCATCTCAGGTTTGCCGGTTCCTTAGCAGGCTGGGCTCGAAGGGGATGGTGCCGCACTATATATCTTTAACAATATCTTCTGTTATAGTTTAGCAGCAAGAGTCAGCAGAGAGCTGAAAACATGGCATTTAAGTGAACTGAGAAACCAGCACACAGACTGGTTCCAAAAAAACAGAACCACTCACAGGACAATACTAAGGAACACAATTTTATAATGAATATTGACCCTATAACGAAGAACAGTTTACACCACTATGCCACGACTGCCCATTTTATGCATTATTTAAATGCCTTCTGCAGCACACTGGTAGTTTCTACTGTTCTGTCACCTGTCATAATTTAACTCTGCATGCTCCATCACAGGATGGTACACAATTTGAAACAAATCCAGACGTTGTTACCTCAACCCCCTAATATCACCTTGCCAATTATGAATCAGTGCTTTGGTGCTACATTAACAGGCATGCTAAACTGCTGAATGCATTTTCTCAAAGCCACTTCATTCCTGCAAAAGCTATGTGGCCAATGACACACAACTGACATGCCAAAAAAATTCAGTAGGGCCCTACATTCAGGGGTGTCCAATGCACCTGGTTTAAAAGGCTGCATTGGGATCTTCTGGCCCTTACATCTGTGAGCCCATCTATTTTGTGCATTCCATAGGATCATTACCCCAGGCTTTAGTCTCCATCCTTTTACTGCATCCTCATACAATGAAGTTTCATGATAAGTAAACAGATGCATTGTTAAAAGGCATTTAATAGTTCAGGCAACTATTTTTAGCTTGCAATGATAGTCTATGTGTCTGAATGTCACCTCAGCTTAACACTACACAAAGGCTCCATTACCTCTTCTGTAAAATATACTCTGTCCCCCAAGTCAGAGCCTCAATAACCGAGTTTACAGATGAAGCAACACAAAATTAGATATTTCTGTCTTATACTGATTTACTCAGATTTGAAATGTGGTTTTTTTATGGACACATTCAGTTTTTATTCATATACTTCAATGACAACAGTCCAATGCAAATCAGTGCTGTGAAGGAGCATCTCTTAATCACAGAATTTCTTGCAGCCATAATAAACTGACTTGATAAAAAAGTCTGCTTACAAACCCAGGCATCAGACAGCAGAAAATACTAAAAAAATATACTATATTCAACAAGGTGAGTGGAGTAGCATTTTGGGAATATAATTTTTAAAAATCTATAAAAATGGTCATGAAATTTCATCTGCTTTTAAGAACACATAACAGTTTATCACAATGTGTGTTACCCACAGGTTACACAAACACCTATCATAGGAAAATCCAAAGACCAAGTTGAAAGAAATCCGGCAACAAATCTAATGTACATACAACAGTAAATAAACCCACCGTGGGCATACTATGATAAAGTATAATGCAATACATCCAAAAGCAAAAAGCAAATTTTTAATTTTTTTTTTTTAATTCAAGTCCGGGGAAGCAGCACTATAACTAGCCTAGGGCTGTATTAACATCTCAAAATTTAATCTGAACCAATATATTTTATAGTAGGTCCAACCAGCACACTATCACTAAGACTAGTTACCAGGGCTCTAAAATCATTACAGATAAGGCAGTTTAGCCAAACTGCAAATAAATAAAAGAAGCCCAAGAGGAAAGGGACTACCTGAAAATGGCCAGGAAAATGTGTCCAAACAACATTCCACCAGCATACCACTAGACGATTCAAAGTACTCTTTTACAATGTCATGCAATTACACCAACTATTCAATGTCAGTGTACACGAGGTGGGTGCACAGTAACAGCCAGGGCCAAGATTACATGCATCAGCGCTTCACAGTTGTTAAAGCATTCAAAAAAAAAAATATATATATATATATGGAGATTATACATCAAACCAGCATTAGTGCATGCTTTCGTGCAATGAGAGCAACAGCACAATTAGTTCTAGTTCAAAGGCCGCAGAATCTTATTTTACATGCAGTCAAAGGTTTCTTTATTTGATGGGTCAGGTAAATCATTAAACAATTACCGTTTCAAACAGCCCCATTCAGTGATATTGAAAACAGACTACAGCAGTGCAAACAGAACCAAGGGAAAACAGTTTATCTTGTATATCCCCATCAGCTGTTGGCTCAGGTATTCACAAGATCCATCCATAGGCCATATTACTACATTTTTCTTTGTCGAAAGCATTACCTAAGGGTATGTATGAAATTCTTTCTGAGCCCTTAAGGAAACATAAAATGTCAAATCCTTTCTACAAAGACTTAAGAGCTGACGTTTCAACAGCAGAGACATTACAAGGCACTGAGCTCCAGTCTGCAGTCTTGCAACTAATGTCTCCAGTAGGTAAAATGTGGAAATTAGTCCATTAGCAGTAAAAACGTTTCGTAGCCAACTTTGAAACAGATTACTGCTGGGTTTTAAATGAACAGCTCATCTTCTAATGGTTTTAACAAATGTAATACACATCAAAGTCGTGTCCATTTCAGGAACCGCTATAGCCTAAAACGTACTTTAGTTCTTATTTAGTAAATTTCGTTACATGATGTCGTAAGTGTTAAGATGCCAATGCAAAAGCTTTATCCAATAAATGGCTGATACTGCGCTTTATGGCAACTATGTGGAGTGTGTGCTTGCACAAGACAACTGTAGTAAAACAACCATATCGGCCGATTCCTATCCGGGCCACCGGTTGTTAAAGGGCACGTTTATCATCTTCCTCTATTTTTAAATGTGGTGCCACGGCTTTATTCCCGATATCCAATAATTCCGCGGGAAGAAAGCCTTCGGACTATTTGTACTCAAGGTCATGCGGAGAATTGCTTCTCATGTTGCAAACAATTTAACAGGACTTGAGCTCATTCCGAACAGGGGACGGGGGGGCAAAAATATGTTATGGCACAGAAACGTGCCACTACCTTCAGCCGGGGGCAGCCTCCGTCTACAATAAAATGCACAAACGGAGCAGATAAAAAAAAACTAACTCGTTTATAAACTCAGCTAAATTAAGCGGCTTATAAACAACCTGATGCGTCCGTCCCGGCATGGGACAGTTCGTTAAATCGGAGGTCTTGTCGACTGGACACAGTATGGTAGCACTAGCAGTAAAATTAAAAACTAGTGACTAAGGAAGATCCGCAGAACGGACTTGCATCAATTCCTGTCTCTCAGGCGACAACATACGTTCCGGCTTAGACCAGGAGGCGCTCCTGTTCTAATTTACTCACTTAACATTTACCAACAGGATGGGTTGAAACACAGCTGATACCCAAAAGGAATATCCAGTAATGTGCTACCCCGCTTAACCACACTAATGTCCTGCGAATCTCCATCCTTAGACAAACTTCTAGAAGACGACTGCTGCTGTGATCCATTTTAATTATCACCACTCGGGGGAGGCGAGGTACTGTTCGTTGATATGCACGAAATTATTTTGTTGGACAGCACCATTAATAAATTCAACGAGCATTCCGTAATAATATTTCAGGATCAAAGTTATGCGTCTCAAATAGTCACTAGAAGTAAACTTTCGAATCCGGTTCGAATCTGAATCAGGCCACAGACTGGATCCGGTTCGAGCCTGGATCAAACCACAGACCAGGGTTCCGTTATATTTCGAACCGCACAAAACGGCTAGATAGTAAAAATGACAATTCAGCCCACTAATACAAGTCAGTTAACATAATTGCCACTGACACACACTTGCATTAAACCATACCAAGTCAGTATCTTATCTATCAAATTAACTTACCTTCTTAAGAATTCAACGCTAAATAGAAGCTATGGTATGTCCTCCTTGTTTCTTATTATTATTGTCCTCAAAATGGTGAGGCCTGACAGGGAAATTATTAGTAAGGGAGATAGTGCCGCAAGTTTGCAGAGCATAAATAAAATCATTTACTGTGTTTCTTCCTTATTTATAGAGTGGCTACACGGAGCATCATCTCTGGTCGCTCTGCTTCCTTTGGCTCCAGCGCCAATGTGTCAGATCAAAAAAGTGGGAAAACGGGGGACAGACAGTTAAAAAAATAAAAAGTTGTTCTTTTCAGATAAGACTAAGTGGAGGCCGACGGAGCAGCGAAGCGCCCTCTGCACATCTTCCACTTGGGGGGAGGGGGTGCTGCTACTCCTGACACCCTTCACTCTTGCTGTACCTCAAGCAAAGCAAACGAACAATGAAATCAATCAATTAATTAATTAATTGATTAACAAACGAGCGAAGGGGCCGCCCGGCTCAGTTCCAGGCGGAGGGGGGTCCGCCAGCTGCCCCCTTTTAAGACACCGGCCGCGGCCGCAAAGCCGTCGACTTTCCAACTCCCAGCCCGGTTTGTTAGGTGCGCCCGGGGAAAGAGAGACAGTTCCGTTATACGCCAAAAAAATCAAAATAAAACTACAGCGAAGAGGCTAGCCGTCGTGCCCCTTCCCTCTGTTCGCAGGAAACATAAACTTGAGGCTCAGCAATTTGCCAGCTGAGGTAAAACCGGTGCCGAAGTGGGAGGGGGCGGACAACCTGAGGTACCCGCTCACCCCGAGTGTCCAGCTACAACGTATGGTACTGAACACAAACCCCCCAAAAACTGCTTTTTAAAAAAAAGGGGACAGTGAGACGCCAGCACTCACACAGTTCGCGGAAAGCTGCTCCGGCTCCCCTCGCCCCCGTCTCCCTCGGTCTCCAAGAAGAGTGGACCTCCCTCTCCCGATCTGGGCTCAAATCCCGCCCACGGCGCGCGGCGTCGCCCGGTACCATGTGACCCACGCCAGGAGGAAGGACCCCGAACGCTGACGCCTATTGCTATTCGCTTAACTCGAAATATCGTGGTCGCCCGTGGAAACCGCGACGTCATCGCGCTCGTACCCGGATGGAAACTGACTGGTTTGCGCGCGCACGTTCACGCGCCGTGCGGGTCGCGCAGCGCGTGGTCCGTGTAGCGGGACTTGGATGTTTTTTTTTTCTTCTCTCACTCCCAGCTGGTTTACGGCGCTATTGTGCAGTTTTAAGGCGGCATATGCGTGCACGTTAGGAGCTAGTTTATTATGCAGACTCCACCTACGGTCTGGAACAAGTCTTTCCCTTCGGCTAATTAAGCCTGACGTCACTCTTTCCATGACGTTTGCGTTTTTTCTCTTGATTCTGCCCTTCTTCGAGCGGCTGCATTTGCCGGTGTCCCGAGTTTACCGTTTAGCGCACACGGGAGCTGCTCCCGGGGAACATGCGTTGAATGTGGGGGCTTATATCGGGTCGAGGGTGGGGGCGAGCAGAGCAAAGCAGAGGTTATCGTCTGTTACCTGTTTAAATATATTAAATATGTATGTTAAAATGCTTGGTCCTAATAACTCAAACGGCGCGTTGATTTTTTTCGAATTTCACATTTCAAATCGAAGACTCCCTCTTAATTACTATTGTTATAAATTATTGCATAACACCTTCACCGATACACTGGTTATACTATACTCTGTAATAAATGCGTAACACTAACCAAAAGATACTGATCAAACGGGTCCGTACGTCTCATTGGCTTTCAGTCATATTTAATAGGGTCGGCGAACTTAAAAATCGTGCTCCCTCGTTGGGATTCAGGGTTTGTATATTGATGATAATTATAATGCTTTAGAGGTACATCTCTTTAAGATGTGTCACACCGTTACCAGGGATGCTGACGCTGGGAGGATGAAGCAAAATTATTATTATTATTTTGCCAAATATGAGCACTACATCCTGTTTTGAGTGATATGGACACAAAAGCATAGGTCATATTGATAAAAGCCTTTTACCAGTGTTGATATATTATGAAAGATGTGAAAATGACTTGTAACACCATCAAAACAGGATATCCATACTTAAAAATATCTATATTGTTGACATAATTTTAAGTGCAGTCTATCTGTTTACTCATCCTGCATGTATTACTTTTCTATGGAGTGAGAACAGTACAATGGGAGATCCAGTGACAGTAGAATCCTTGTTCATCCTTAGTCAGCTGAGGGTATCTGTAGTGGATAGAGGGTAGCTCAGTGTTTGCATTGCAAATCACTGGGGCAAAAAAGGGCTTCTTGCCCCAAAAGGTAGCTAGGCGTTAGTGTCACTCACTGATGTCGTGTTGGGGTCACAGCTTCTTATTCTCGCCTTTTGTGTCCTTCGTGTCTAGGCAGGAGGGTCTCTTTTTAAGTCCTGCCATTTGAAAAATATGGAGGCCAAAGCAGTTCCTCTCTGCTTATAAATATTATTATTAGCATCTAAGAGTGAAGCAGGTGAGGCTTGTTGTAGGACACTGTGGTGATGGGGGCTCCCATGGGGGCCCCACCCGTGAATCCACAGCGTTCCTGCCTTAAACCCTCTGCTGGGAATTCACCAGGTTTCGCCCACTTGTAGAGCTTTCAGCTAGAACTACTGCGCATGCAGCAGACAGGACCCTGGCATATCTGTATCCACATCAGTGTCTTTCAGTTTTATGCAGCTGCTTGTGTGCTGCTCTCTTTGTTTGCCAGCCAGACGGGGGTGGGGGTGGTGGCCAGACGTAGGGTGGTAAGTTTTGCTTAACGAAGTGAAATATTTCATTTCCTCCACACTCCTGCACTTATGGGCAGAAGGGGAGGATGACGATCACATGTTCCAAGTTTTGATTCTCACTTACACAGTTCTACGTAGTTCAGTATGCAATGAAATGCATTATGAAGGGGACATATGTCTGAGGAGGCATGACATTAGGTATTGGAATAATAACATAAAAACATAATAAAAATAATCATACATATTTGTAGTGTGCAGTTGGCAATAAAGTGGGAAGTAGTGAAAAAGTTTAAGAGTAAATAAGTATTTACATATATACACTGCACATGTGTAAGTTGAGTAGGCAGGGCTGTTGGTTGTGCAGGTTTTAAACACTGATCTCATTTAGGATCCATATTGCCTGGGGACAGAAACTCTTCCTCAGCCTCTTTGCTGGTCTTCAAGCAGGGGTAGCGTTTCCCAAGCTCAGCACAGAGAAAAGGGGTGGCGGGAATCTCTAATGACCTCCGAGACCCAGACCTGCATTGTTTGAAGGCTGAGAAGTGTAGGTCCGGTTGTGCCTCCGCCTGACTGCACACCTGTCTGCAGAACCTTACACTCCTGCTGTGTGCTGCTCCTGAACCAGGCAGCTATGCTTGCTGTCAGGATGCTTTCGATGTTGGCTTTGTTGAAGATCTTCAGTATTGGGATGGCAGCCTGAAGCCCCTGAAACGTCTAAGGAGGTACGGATATTGGTGATCTTTCCTTAGTCAGTGTGCAGGGACCAAGTCAGGTCTCCAGTTATGCGGATACTGAGGTGCCTGAAGCTGCTTAACCTCTCCACCAAAGCACTATTCATACTGAAGTGGTGGTAGTTCCTCTTCTGTCTCCTCCTAAGTTCCACATTCAGCTGATTGTGTCTTGTTTACATGGAGGAAAAGGCTATTTTCCTGGCACCAAAGTGAAAATCTCTCCACCTCCCCCCCCAGTAGACATGCTAATTGTCAACTTTACAATGACATTGGAGTAGAATTGTGGCCCTACAGTCATAGGTATACAGGGAGTACAGCAGAGGGCCCAGCACACAGACCTGGGGTGCCCCCATGCTGAAAGTCGATGAAGTGTCATTGCCCGCTCTTACTACCTGGCTTCTGTTTGACAAAAAATTGTGTACCCAGTTACACAAGGGAATGTCCAGTCCAAGGTCATTGAGTTTAATGAGGAGCCAGGAGGGGATTATAATGTTGAATGCTGAACTGTAATCGATGAACAGCATCCTGTCATAGTTGCCTTTCCTGTCGTCCAGGTGGGCTAGTTCCATATGGAACAGGAGGGTGATGACATCATCTGTGGATCTGTTAGGTTCATATGTGAATAATACTGGGTCGAGAATCTTGGGTAGAGAAGTGGATATGAGATTCTTCACAAGTTTCCTGAAGCACTTCATTGCTACAGAAGTTAATGCGACAGGGTGGTACTCCTTCGGATAGGAAGGATGTGGCTTCTTCAGTAATAGTGCAGTGGTGGATCTCTTAAAACATGTTGATATCATAGACTGGGTCAGGAATCGATTGACTATAACCGTGAACACCAGAGCCTGCAGGTTTTAAATATACGAGCTGGGATGCCATCTGTAATATCCGCAGAAGCAACTGTTGAATGACAAGCCTTTTTCCAAAACACATTTGAGTCGATTAAATCACATTCAGATTTTATCACATGATGTCACAGATATTAGCTGAGGTTTGGCTCAGATAAAACAGCAATTACGAGACACCGGTGCATAAACTCCCAGCTCATGTCAGTGTCCCGAGATTACAGAGCAAAGGTCAGCATTCGTACCATTGCCACTCAGTCACTGACCTACATGGGACTGAGGACAGGCAGCTTGGCCTGTGCGCACAGAACACGCTCATGTACACGCTGCATGCTGCTCCATGGCTTTTACAGGAAGCAGGCCGTATCTCTTCGACATGGTTACGATAACCAGCGCGATGCTGTGGATGGAAGCTTCATGCTGCCCCACTTGTACGTATAATCGGCTGCGACTGGAAATCCCCGGCGGCTCTTGGCCCCTGTGACTGATTTTTCTTTTTTAACTCCATATTTATAGAGCAGTAATACGCAGAGTCACTGACCTCAAACGGTGGGCCCATGCCATCTCTCACAGGCTTCCAAGACATCCAGAATGGAGGGGAAGTGTAACCTATTTTTATTTTCTTATTCTTTGAAGCCAAGTTCCACTTCAGATATTCCACTTTTAATGGCTCTCTGGTGCCTCTTGCACCAGCATGGAGAGAGAGGCACAATCCCCAGCCTGTGTGCCGGGCCATGGGTGTTGGCTGCTGTACACTGACCCTGAATGATACACCTGTGTAACTAGGGGCTGCCCTGTCCGTGAGCAGATACGGCTACGGTCTGTGCATTTTGGAAAATGTCCGTAAAAGGGATACCTTTAAATATCCAATGAGACATTCAGTGTCGTCGTCCACTTCAGCTTCCTGTGAAGATGACATCACACCGCAGAGGTAGATGGATGGCAAATTGAGATCTCGCTCCTTCCTTCCCCCACTGCGTACAAGCCGGCTCACCATGTCTTTGCCGAGGAACAGGAAAATAAACAAGTGACATTAGTCACCAAAAGTGTGTGTGACATAAGGGCAGGATCATGCTCACCTCTCAGGGAGGGTCACACACCACATCCTCAGTCATGAATGACAAACGAGTGTTACAACCAACCAAGCATCTCACTTATGCTCTGGGTCACAGTCAAACGGAGACAAAACCAAGAGGCAGCTCAGATTGCTAGTAATTTTATAGCGGGATTTGGTCAAGCCGATAAATAAGTGAATAATGTTCATGTCTCGTCAGGCCTCCTTGCCATCATCGCACGCCTGTAAATGGGACCTGGTTCTCCCCCCCGCAACACGAAAATGCAAACTGGTCAGCCCAGCTTGGCCCTTAGATACATCTCACATGTAGCCCTGCTTAGAAAGCTGAAGAGCCAGCAGACACTCCATCACCCTCGACCTGAGCATGCGTGTGCACCTCCAGTAGGCGACATGAGCGTCTGCCTCCATCTGTACGTGAGCACCCCCCAACGAAATGGCTGCACCGGGTGCTGAGGACATCGCTTGGTGTCCATGGTACTGCATCCAAGCCGCCAAAACACTGCAGACATTAACCCTAACTTCTTACCATCTGGTCTTGAAGATTCAGCGGCTCTGCTCCATCCTCAGCTGACCCTGGAAGAGCCCCGATAGGCTGGAGCACACCCTGACCCTATTCTCCTTTAAATATCCCCAGATAATCTCCTGTCCATTTGCAGAGAGGGACATTTCTGACCAATTCAAAACAACAATGTAACAGTAACAACAAAAATTATCCAGGATGAATAAATTCTTATTGTCCTAATTCAGATTATTATTTGCAATAATTGCAAATATTTAATAATAGTGCTATTAATAATGAGAATTATGAATAGTTATAATAGTTATGAATGAGTGCAGTGTTCTTTTTTGCCAGCTGAAGACACTCATGCATGCCAGGTACACGCTGTGTGATGTCATGTTTTTGCTGGGGGGGTCAATCCCTCACTCAGAAGCATCTCAGCAGTGCCTCTTCTGAGCTTTAAGTCTTTCTGCTCGATTTAACAGTGGACATTAAGCCCCTCCCTTTAAGCAGTGCTGCACTGCACCCCCCCACCCAGTGTGGGCCTTTCTCTATTTCTGTGCTCCAGTCTATTTTGGGCCCAACAGGGTGGATTGTCTGTCTTTGCACCAGTGCGAGAGGCGTTCTCGCCACTCTGACAATGCAGGCAGGTCTTTCTCATCCCCACCCCCCCCCCCCCCCCGAAGCTCCCTCGCCGTGGCTGGTACATCTCTCAACGTGGAGGGCAGCAGACACAACCTGGGATCTGGATGTAGAGATGAAGGTGTATTTAGCCATTGAAATGCACATCCCCTATCAGAAACGCCACGGGCAATCATGAACCTGCAGCATAGAGAATGTTCACTTAAAATCCAGATTGTTTGCTGTTTTTATGAGTAGGAAAGACCATCTCTTAGGGGTCCCCATGTATGTCAGCGTTGCTGGTACAAATACTCACCCTGATCAATGCAGCTGGCCACCATTAAACAGCTGCTCCTGTGCCGGGCTGCTAGATTGATTGCCCTGTCAATAACAAAGCAGCGTACAGTTCACATGGAGCCTGTGCAGGTCACGCCGTCTCCACGTGGATAGATGGGGGCCGGTCGCGGGTGGGCCCAGAGACAGATTCCATCTCCATGTTTACATACATGTACATACACACGCGCCGGCATGCTATGTGTGCGCGCGGCTGATGGAAACGCGCAGAGCCATCCACCCCTGGTCTGTCGAGCGGCTGATCATCACTCACTGCTCCATACATCACACCCATCTGGACACTCGGAAAGGGAATTATACTAAAATATATGTTAACACCATAATTCCCTCCACACTCACCACCAAGCTGGAGCACCAGGGACTCAGCTCATCTATGTGTCAGTGGATCTCCAACTTCCTAACTGGCAGACCACAGGCAGTAAGGATGGGCGAACATGTCTCAGCCTCCCTCACTCTCAGCACCGGAGCCCCCCAGGGTTGTGTTCTGAGCCCCCTGCTGTACTCATTGTACACGTACGACTGCGTGGCCACTACCAACTCCACCATCGTCATCAAGTTCGCTGACGACACCGTCGTGGTGGGCCTGATCATGAACAACGATGAGACGGTCTACCTAGAGGAGATTAGAAATCTGGAGAATTGGTGCCAGAGGAACAATCTCCTCCTGAACGTCAGCAAGACAAAGGAGCTGATAGTGGACTTTAGTACAAAGCAGGGGAGGAACTACCAGACTCTCGTCATCAACAGGAGCCCAGTGGAGAGACTGGACAGCTTCAGATATATGACTTCACATCACGCAGGTCCTGTCACGGTCCTGTCACATCAACACCATGGTGAAAAAGGCCCGGCAGCGTCTCTACCACCTTAGACGCTTGAGAGACTTCAGACTGTCCTCCAGGGTGCTCAGGAATTTCTACTCCTGCACCATAGAGAGCGTCCTGACAGGAAACATCACAACCTGGTTTGGTAACAGCACCATGCAGGACAGACAAGCTCTACAGAGGGTGGTGCGTTCAGCTGAGCGTATCATCCGCACCGAGCTCCCTGACCTGCACTCAATCTACAGCAAGAGGTGCTGGACCAAGGCCAGGAAGATTGTGAAGGACCTCAGCCACCCCAGCAATGGACTGTTCTCTCTGTTGCAGTCTGGGAAGCGATTCCGCTCCCTGAAGGCCAACACAGAGAGACTGAGAAGGAGCTTCTTCCCGCAGGCGATAAGCTCTCTCAACCACAACACCACACAGGACTAATAACATCTTTTTTAAACACCCAAAATTGACATGACATTCATGGACACTTACGGTCACATTCACATACACATACACTTTACATATATATATTCTCATCTCTGGACCTTGCACTAGCACTTTTATATGACACTTTTTATGCATATTTGCACACCCCCAGTCATTTGTACTGTCACTTTTACTTCACTTTTCTCCTTTTACACTGCATTTCAATTCTATATTTTACACTAAATTTCTATTTTTATGTCAATTTTTCTATATTTTGCTAATGTTCTTACTTTGTGTAATGCCCTTATTTGTACAGAATATTGTACTTATTTTTATTCATATTTTTCTTATTTATAAGTTTGTAATTTTTTAAGGTTTGTAATTTTCTAAGGTCACGGCGGTCGTTTAAGCGTTTCACTGCACATTGTACTGTGTGTGACTGTGTATGTGACAAATAAAATTTGAATTTGAATTTGCTACCATGTCGCCAGGAGACTCTGGCCGCGACTCATAATCTCCCGCTCGGCCGGACTGCTTCAAACATTGATTAAATCTGAACGACAGGAGTGGGCGGCGTGTTCCTCAGCAGAACGCAGCCCATGGTGGGTCAGGCTGGGGGGGGGTGGAGGGTATGAATAATGAATGGGACACCATATGTCGAGAAGCTAATGGAAGCCGCTGATGAAGCAGACACTCAGTATAATGGGAAGAAGAGCCAGCGGAGCCCCTTTAATCGGCAAGGCAAGGCGACGTCCCATAATGCAACGCTGTGCTGGCGACTGTCGCACGCCGTTAGAACTCCGACTCAAAGAGTGTACGACCGAGTTGTGATAACGTAACGTGAGATGTGCTTGCAGGCGGGCAGGCAGGATGGGGCGTGTTTACATCCTGTAGATACCATCACCGGGTTTGGATTAAACTGGAGTGTCATATCACATCAGAAACATGTAAGCGCAATACCTGATTACAGCACCATTCACTATGAATACACATGGCACTATTCGATATGTAGCGACGCAATGCCAGGGAATAAAGCACAATATCAGTGTAAGAGAAGGGCACGGACGACATGGCGTGGCTCTGTTGATGTTCCCTGAGTATAAGGCGTGTCCCCAGCAGCTCTGACACTATTTTAGTGCAGTGTGTGTCACAGGCCCCGCATTTCGCCGGGGGCGGGGCTGCATAATCACTTGTGGGGGGTGTGCTGTCCCATCTCAGTGATGCATTGCACTACGTCCATTTCCGACACACCCGGCGTGTTATTTCACACATGTCCATTGCCGTTTAAATTGAGCCCACCCAAACGAAACGGACTGAGCCTGGAGGGTGATCTTACGCAGTCGTTTTTATTTTTGTTTGTCTGATTGCATTACAGTCATGTAGCTAAATGCTGGCTGGCCCTCGCTGTTGGATTTCGGGAGGTTTCCAAAACCCCACCCCCCTTTTTTAAAAAAGCCTATGGTAGGCCTATACACATCCACGCCCCTAACTCTTCCACAAATGTCCTCAGTAACAGTCAGCAGAGAGGAAGAGTAGCGGGCTGCGTGTTCTCCCCAGGCCCCAGCACTCCGGTCCCTGTTCTTCGTTACCGGTTATGAAATTGCGCACTCTTCATTTTTTTTTTTTTTGCAAAACGATATTTTCCACTGGCGTAGCAGATTAACAGAGAACTTCCTCATCAGATGGCTTCCAACGGAAAACAAACGCGCAGTAAAGTCCGACCCTGTGGAAGCGGCCCCTCTTCCGAAAGATTGCCCCCTCAGTGATGACTGCTCCAAAGAAAAAGGAGGGAAAGCGCAGGCGAGACGGGAACTAGGGAGGGTGGTGCGTTTGCCGTCCCGGCAGACTGTTTAGGCCAAGAGGAGCTTAATGAAAGATACTCATTATAGCAAACCTCTCATCGCGCTGACATAATTACAGTAATCACCTCTTCCTGAAATACTAGATGGAGGCAGCGTGGTTGTGTCTGGTGTGAGACACCCCAATTAAATCTACAATAAAAATTTATACCCTGCTGACACAGGCCAGAAGACACATGCTTTACTTTCCATAAGGAAAATAAAAATGTGGACCTCGAATGGTAGCGGGGGGGGGGGGGCGGAGTGGAGAGAGGCAGAGAAGGCCAGACACAGGCACTGGCGCACGGCCGTCGAGGCTGTGTTTGTTTGTGATCTAAGATATTCCAGGAATTTACCGCAGGAGCCAGCGAGGGTTCGAACAGGGAAGGTGAGCAGCCAGCGCATGAAAGCAGCACTTGTGTGGCAGCAGAGGGAGTTAACTTACTCACTGGGGGCCAAGTTTCCACTCAGTAATAGGTCCAAACTGTGCTGGTGTTACAGTGCTGACCTCGGGGGGGAGCGGAGGGGGGAGTCTGCCCTGAAAACCTGAATCCTGACTGGCCACTACTTTCCTTCAGAAATATATAGGTGCTGCCTTACTTCGCTGTTTTAGTTTTTTGCCCTCCTATTTTGGACAGTAGTTCTTTACTGGGAATGACCCATTTTGGAAGCGTAAGTGGTACCAGGAGGCTGGATGGGGGACGTTTGGGGAGGTGGAGGTTCGGCGGCCTTGGCGGTGGTGCTTTTCAGGGTCGGGGCCTCATATCCCCTGTTGCTAGTGGGGCTAAAGGCTAACAAACAGGGCCAGGCAGCTACAGGGAACACTGTCTTGTAAATGTTCGTTACGATGGCTGACAGGCTGAAGGCGGAAACGTGAAGCCCATCCTGCCCCCCCCCCGCCCAGAGGGTCAAGAGCTCAGAGGAAAAGAGTAATACGCCTGGCCATTCCTTCCGGGTGGGGGGAGTCAGAGAGACTCAAAGTGACGGGGCAGTGACAGCGCGAGCGTGGAAGCAGAATTATGGCTGGAGAGGCAGGACAAGGGCCGACGTCAAAGTGAAGCTGACGGCGATCGTCTGATGAGCGTGCAGATGAGCGCCAGGGAGAGCGTTAGCACACATGGTAGTACTCTGAGCAGAGACTGTGTGGGTCCAGGCCAGGGAGCATCTCCAGAAGCCTTTCCAGTGTGGCTGACAGCATCCTCTAGCCAGGAGGACAGTCCACAAAACAAATTAAATTCAATATGGCAAAGTCTGACGCCTGGGGAAGGGGAGACTGACCTGACATATGGGTGATTTCTAACACACCTTCTTCTTCCCCCTAATCGCTGCGGTACCCCAGTGTGGCGTGTCACGGTTGAGCGGACTTCTGTCCGTAAGCCTGTTTTTACATTGCGGTAATTGTTAAACGACAGCTATTCAAATATTAACCCAAAGGAGACAGAGCTACACACTTTATAACTTTATAAATTTATTTTACAGCTGGTGCCTGGGACGTGGTGCGACTCCAACTGATCAAGCCACGGGGCTTCAGACTCCGCCCACCTGTGACCCCAGTGCACTGTAGCTGTGCTGTTTATGAGACATTTGCCATGGAAACGAACCTGTGTGCCTGCAAATGGTGCACCCGTCTTTGCTGGCCAAGACAGGCATGGTGAAAAAGATGTCATCATGTTTTGGAGGTTATGTGATGATAAAATCATGTGCAATGATTTCTGATATCAGGTGACTCCTTGGCTGAAATTGACACGATTATATGTACTATGATCAGGGGCCTGTACAAAAAACTGAAAGACATTTTTACATGATGTGTGATAGATGCAAGGGTGGCGGGGGGGATGTAGTAATAAATAATTTTAAGCATAATACTATTATGGCTTTTTCACACTTCAGAGGTGTTGAACAGCCTGTGACTGATATCCTGTCGTCACTTGTAGTTTTAGCCAGTCATAAAATAGCGGATGACGTCTTACACCAGTGAATGCTCACGCTGGGATGCTCCTGTATGAAAAGCATGCAGAAGGAGCACCCAGGACAGCTTGAAGTGTCCCTGTCTCTCCAGAAGCTGCACCCCTGCCTTGCACATGTGGCACACGAATGCACAGCGCCGTCACCGTGCCATGGAAGCGGCCCGTCGCAGTAAGGTCATCTCTGCTCAACACCCGAGTCACGGTGTGGATCGCTTCGCCGGTGACAGGCCGGAAACCCAGTCGACAGAAGCTGGCCCAGTGAAAGGAGGCCAGTCCTCATCTGCTTTCCTCCATTTCATCTGGATGGTTCCACTTTCCCTGGCACTCTTCCCCTGCTCCAGGACCCCTGCCAAGCCCTCCCCGCTCGGTGACCAACGCCGCACTCGCAGAAACTTTCCTCTGTGACGTCACACCCCTCAACGTGCTGCCTCGTACCCCGAGAGACGGGCAGGAAAGCGAGATTCCACAAAGACTCGCCTATGGTGAGATCCAGGTGCATTGTGGGAGAAGCATGGGAAGGACACGCCTGACTCAGATGAGGTGCCCATGCTGGATTGACAAGGCAGGGACACCAAGGATGTGACGTGTTTATAAGAGAACAAGGAGCAGCTCTTACAGCTGGCTTGTGTTTTGGTGCCGTGTGTGTGATCAGCCTCAACTAGGCAAGATGAGAAGATCACGACCCTTGCTCTCTCTATAAATATGTATAGATTTCCATAGTTTTCTTAAAAGCTTTTGATACCTTTTATCTTTTAGTCCGTATTATATATGGGCAAATAACACACAGAGAACACAATTTATCATGTTTTAGAGAAATTTGGAAATTCTCACTGACTTAACCAGTACCTGCTAGGCAGATCGGCACATGACCACTGTTTGTTTGACCTTGAAGTCCAGTCTGACTCAGGGCCAACAACAAAACTCAAAGTCCAGCATCTGAGGCGTCACCATCCTTTGTCTCACATCACCTATTATACGACTCTGAGGTACATTAACGCTCTGGTAGTGCTACAGCTCATGTTAGGATAGCAGCAGGGGCTATTCAGCAGTGACATAAGTATGGAACAATCCTGTTTATACAAAGTACACTGGGCAGGGTGTCCCTGGACAGCGGCCTACTCCACAGGGCTTGCAGGAAGGCCGGTGGCCAGTGGCTACTGTCTCGCTGAGAGAGACTAGGATCCTGGCTCAATGCTCTGAGCTGTGGCCTGTCAGTGTGTCATTTGCGAAATCACCTGAAATTACGACTCAGCTGAGAAAACAAAGCAACGACTTGTCTGGTGAGCACCAATGTTCCCTGGCCCTCTGTCACCCTGGCCGGCCTCCGTCATCAAGCTCAACAGACAGCAGCACTGCAGACAACCTGATCAGGCTGGTGGCAGCACGATGAAGCGCCCTCCACGGTGGCCCGCTCCCGGGGGCTGCAGGACAGCATGGGCCGCAGAGGGCAGCTCAGACTTGAGCAGGCCTGCCCCCACCCCCCACCCCCCCCCCCCCCCACCGGGCCATACATAACACATGAGAGCACGATTAATTGATGAGGGGAGAAACCTGAGGCTGCAACAGGACACGCATGTCGGCCAACACTCCTGGCTCGCCTTCCCGAGAGCCACAGCCCGGGTCAGGCTGGCGTGGGGCAGGCTGGGCTCAGCAAGCCTGGGGGGCCAGGGTCCCTGCTACAGCCAAACAGAGCACCCCTGATGCGGGCACCTCCCGAGACACCCCTCAGAGGTATAGTGAAGAAGGAAGGGTCTGCAGCCCTGACTAACTAGGCGGGACTGTCTTCCATGTAAAGGAGAGGGTACTTATTTATATTTAGGCATGGGTTAAAATTGCTTACCGAAGTCTTTCCATGACATTTTATGTTCTTACTAAAAGAACCAATGTTGAGTTTATCTCCTACGGTACATTTCAAGCTAAATATAAATTTGCTGTTACTGATATGGCTTTTACTTGGTGTAAAAATACCACAATCTTAAAAAGCGGATTTGCCCGGCCTGCGGGGCGCTTACCAGCTGACCGGCTAAACCAAAGGGGCACCTTAAAGCACTTCTTAGCACATAAGGAGCTAAATAATTCATAGGTTTGCTGCCAACATCAATATTCATTAGAGTGTAATGTCACTGTACATTCATGCATCAAGTCCTGCCTGCCTGGAGGGGGGGGGGGGGGGGGGGGGGGGGGGGGGGGGGG
>JAODUD010000001.1:9663789-9683222 GCA_026784285.1 Stomatorhinus walkeri | reverse complement strand
TAAAGCTGCACGCGCTGCTAGCATTGCTAAGGTTGCTAGGGGCTGCTAACACCAGCAGACAATGTTAAAGCTGCACGCGCTGCTAGCATTGCTAAGGTTGCTAGGGGCTGCTAACACCAGCAGACAATGTTAAAGCTGCACGTGCCGCTAGCATTGCTAATGTTGCTAGCCCAGATGACAATACTAATGTAGCACACACTGCTAGTGCTGCTAAAGTTTTTCAGCTCGGCTTACAAAAAATAAATATCTTGCTCTGCAGCAAACTCCTTCAAAAGGTGCGGAATCCATCGCAACACTGTCATTATCTGCTGGTGACCAGAATCCCTTGGAAGGTGACCTTCCATGCCCTTTACATGCCACGCTGATCCTGCACACATGGGCGGGGCATGGCCATCAGGGGCAAGAGGTGAGTCGTGGGTGGATGGGACAGGAGCCAAAGGTGGAGGGATAGAGAGAGGGAGATAATGGGGGGGGGGGGAACGACAGGTGGACAGATAAAGCCTGCAATCTCCTCTGTGGGGGGTGGGGGGGGGTAGCTGCTTTTGTTTAGTCGCTCATTATTTTGTTACTGTTCTGACAGAGGTGTGAGGCTGGGTGCAACTCTCCTGAGTGTAACAGACAAGTAAGAGCAGGTTTTCATGGTGGTAAGAGAGAAGGAGGCAGCCGTGAAGGCGCTGGGGCAGCCAAACAGGGACTCAGTGTGTTTAAGTGCTTATTTGGAATGACTCACCGGGACAAAATGGATGACCAAAAAAAAAAGAGATGTTCGTTTGTGTGTGTGTGAGGACAGCCAGTGACATGGTGCCGTAGGCTGTGCTCATAGCATCTCAGGAGACCGGCATGCGAGCATTGCACCCAGGGAGCCTTGGCTGTGATGCTAGGAGGACAGCTTGTTTCCAGCTGGGGGTGCTGCTTTAGGGTGACAAGTGCCCAGGAACCCAGCCCGGTCACCTGACCCACAATTCCCTGGGCCACTTTCCACGGTTGGCCATCATGACACAGTGAGTCCCAAAGCCAGTGGGATCGCCAGCAGACATACACCTCATTCTGGCCGGCTTAGTGTAGGGAGGACCCCTCCGCGTTCACTTGCCAATTGCTCACTCCATTCCTGTGATGTTACAGGTCCTCTCTTTCCCCTCTCCCCTCTTTGACAAATAAAAGCTCTTTTCCTGGATTTATTTAAGTTAATGATTGATCTGGGAGCTTGAAGAAGATGTGTCTGGGTCTATTTGAAAGTTATCATTGCTGATCATAAACCATAGGCTGACCTTAAACGTGTTCTCACTCCTCGCCATGACCTGTGTCATCTCTCAGCAGAAACCTCTGCTAGAATCTGGCCCCTACACTGAACTTTGGCCCCCAAGGAGCACTGAAGAACATGTGCACCTGGATTGCAAAATGTGGCTGGTTGAGAACAGTCATGTAACTTGGGTGGTGTGAGGGTTTCCCTGTTATCTCACAGTGGTGATGGGGGTTGCTCCCAGGCATTTACCTAGTGTTCTTGTCACCTTCAGGAAGGCAAAGGTGCTTTGGGGTCAGCTCGAGGTCAGCATTGGATCAGGGGAGGTGGGCGGTGGCTGGATGCGGGGGTGAGAGCACCCCCACTTCCCTGTAAGGGCTGCTTGGCTCACTGGCTTGGAGCGATCAATATGATTTACCACGACAGGGGCAAGGTTCCTGCGATTGGTTCCTTGACCTGCTGACAGTGACGGATGAGTTGTCAGAAGCCTGTCTGCTGCTGTGTCACCCTGGGGCTTAAATTGCTTTCAGTTACAGTCAAAAATCATCTTATGGGAGGATGGTGGAGTAGTGGAGAACTGAAGTGGGGGGGCGGGGCCTGCAGTAATCTCTGAAATGCCATTCTGCTGTGATATCACTCATCCCTGTCTATTAGAGTGCAGTGGGGAAAAGATTAAAACATGAACCGTTACAGTTGAGCCGTAAATCCTGTCACAAAATAAACAGTCCAGCCTGTTTTGGAGCAATCAGCACAATCTCATAATGCTGAGAAAATAGCATGACAATCAACATATCCTGTATGAATCACCAAGCAATGGTTTATTTCCATGAATTACCGTGGAAATGTACTGACCAAGGCCACCTCTGTGCAGGAGAGGTACAGCCAGACAACAGCTACTGGCTAATTAGCTGGGGTCCCAACCAGCCCAAGGTTACAATGCATTAAAATGAGAAAGGCTGAGAAGCTTTGAGCAACATAAGGAATAAGAAGCACATGGACAAGGCTGCTGCTGTTTAACCTCACCGTCTGCATAACACAGACACCACACCTGTTGGCTGCAGTCCAGTATGCAAACAGATGCATAAACAGATTTCAGATGTCCAGCAACCAAACCATAAATAGATTTGACAAAGTCGGTATCTAAACCATAAACAGATTTCAGAGATCTACCATCTAAACCACATTATTAAAATATACACTGATCCACCATAAAGTTAACCCACTGACAGGTGAAGTGAATAACATTGATTATCTCATTACAATGACACCTGCTATGGGTGCCTTTCTGCATTAGGCAAGTGAACAGTCAGCACTTTGAATTTGAAGCAGGAAAACATGCAAGTGTAAGCATCTGAGTGACCTTAAGAAGGACCAAATAGTGATGGCTGGAAGACTGGGTCAGAGCATCTCCAATACAGCAGGTTTTGTAGGGTGCTTCCGGTGTGCAGTGATCAGTACCTACCGAATGTGGTCCACGGAAGGCTAATCGGTGAACTGGCAATGGGGTTAGGGGCACCACAGATTAATTGATGTGCATAGAGAACGAAGGCTGGCCTGTCTGGACTAATCCCACTGGAAAACTACTGCGGTAAAAAATCACTGAAAAATTTAATACTGGTGTCAGAACACACGGTGCGTCGCAGCTTGCTGCGTTTGGGGCAACGTAGCCGCAGATGGGATTGGTGTCAGAACACACGGTGCGTCGCAGCTTGCTGCGTATGGGGCAACGTAGCCGCAGATGGGACTGGTGTCAGAACACACGGTGCGTCGCAGCTTGCTGCGTATGGGGCAACGTAGCCGCAGATGGGACTGGTGTCAGAACACACGGTGCGTCGCAGCTTGCTGCGTATGGGGCAACGTAGCCGTAGATGGGTCAGAGAACCCATGCTGATCCCTGTCCACCACAGAAAGAGCCTACAGTGGGCACATGGAGTGATGGTAGAAGGTCACATTTTCTGTTAGGTCATGTGGATGGCTGGTTGCATGTTCGTTGTTGGGGAAGCGATGGCACCAGGATGCACTTTGGGAAGGTGGCAAGCTGGGGGAGGCAGTGTGATGCTCTGGGCAATGTTCTGCTGGGAAGCCTTTGGTCCTGGCATTCATGTGAATGGTACTTTGACTTGGCCTCCAAATCCCCAGGATTTCATTCCAATCGGGCATCTGTGAGATGCCCCCACCTTGCAAATTAGAAAACTTAAAGGTTCTGCTGCTAACGTCTTGGTGCCGGGTGCCACAGGACACTTGTCTTGTTGAGTCCTTGCATCAAAGGGACAGGGCTGTCTTTACGACATGTGGGGGACCTACACTATATTATGCAAGTGGTTTTAATGTTATGGCTGATCGGTGTATAACTAAGCTGAAAGTACTAGCAAATTAGCAGCATCTGCAAACTGCACTTCGACCGGAGATAAAAACATAGACAGAGTCGGAGTCCAGCTGTGGGCGTCTCGCTCTGGGCTTACGACAGGCGTCCCCCCAGCATCTTGGCATGTTTGCATCAACGACAATCTTGGCAGTGGCTCTTATTTGCCAACGGATGCCACAATCCCCCCTCCCACCCCCAAGGTCTCGGTAGCTGGAATACAAGCAGGCATGTAGCTCTGAATGTGTACGAGAGCCAGGCCATAATGTGAAACAGGAGGACCTGGCAGGGGTCGAAAGAGCCGAAATAAGCTATTACTGGGTATTACTGAGTAATAGCTTATTATGAACTTACTTTGAAAATTTTATAGCGTGTTTTATGACTTTCTATAATTTGAATGTTTTTTTCTAACTTTCACTTACTGCTTCCAAAAACGCACAAGTGGAAAAGGTACTGCTTCTCTAACCTGATCTGGAAAACATAGGCAAATGTCTGATGTACTGAAACTGACTTGGTCACGCCAAAAACACAATTCCTCTGTCAATACTGTGGACTGCATTCACAGCCCTAATCGCAGCCAGCTGATTCCACGTGAATCTGAACCTCTAACCATGTGTCTATTCCAGAGTGTCTTCTAGGGGTCCCACCTGGACTTGTGCATGTCCCCTCATTTCAAACATCTATCAGATGCTTTGGTCTCTTCACATTAAAATGAAACCCTTTATGTAAAACAGATCAGTGCTGCCCTTGGTTTCCGCCTGTTGATGTTGGGTGAGGAGGTTCCCTAGGGGACAGTGGCGGTAAATAAGGATGTCAGACAGGCCAGCAGACCTTGGCCGATCAATGTTGTTCTAACAATATCCTCCGCTGAGCTTAAAATAAAGGCGCCAAGGGGGTCTGGGCTCCTGGTGGCCCTAAAATAGGTCTTTCCCTTAGTGTGTCCACTCTGATTAAGCTCACTGTCACAGGAGCCCTTAGACTGGAAGCAGATGTGGTCGGGTTGAGTGGAGTCTCCAACAGATCAGCTGACCACACCCATGCAGACGCAACGGTCTGCGTGACTGAAACAAAACATGATTATCTCGCAGGCCCAGGAGCCAGCACCCAGATAAATGACAGACACACAATATTCAACTCAGCTCTGTGGCGGAAGTGATGCAGGGCTGCCAGTCTGGGCCGAAAGTCCCAAACAGGCGGCTTAAGTCACGCCAAAATTAGAGAAACTTAACCAGTCACCCACCCATATTAGACTGGGGGGGGGGGGGGGGGGCTGGAAATGCAAACCAGGCAAAAACGAGGCATTACAGTGCACACTTTAGCGGAAAAAACAGTTATTTTTAAAAAGCGCTGTTTCCACCATGCTGCGACCCGCATGACGGCTAATTGGGAAACTGTGAGTGCCGTAATCCAGATTACTGGGGGATGGGGTAAGGAGAGCAGAGCAGTATGTGGCTAGATGGGGTACGGTGAGGTAGGCGATCTTCACAGCGAGGAACCTCTGGGGAGAAGAACCAGCCACCCAGGTCTCTGTGAAGAGTCCGTATGGACCAGGGACTGAAGCCTGCACACATCTCTGTCACTGCAGGGGGGATTAACTGTCAAATGACTGTAATTTTCCAAATTACATCCCCCCTCTTAGTGGCAGGGCAGACTCATCCATGCAACCATAAGCTTTGAAGGGAGCAGGTCTGGAAGGAGAGGCCGTCGTCATTGTTTTGCAGACCATTGTCACTCCTCCATTCCTGGGTAAAAAAAAAAATCTCAAATAGTGGCAGGTCTGGCACAGTGCGTCCATCACCTCCCACGCTCCAAACAAACAGGGCGCGTGCGCTGGTGTGCTGCCGAGAGAACTGTGGCCCGCTGGGCTGGCGTGGGCTGATCGCCCACCCAAACACACAGAGCCGCAGCGTTCGGCGAGCCGCAGCAGCCGTTATGGTAGCTGCGTCCTAGAGCACTTCCTGCTCTGTAGCGTAGGACATATTTCCCATTTGTGGGCCTTGCATTCAGCATGGAAAACGAATGGCTCTCCCCGGAATACTTGCACGATTGTGTTACCATGACGTCCCACAAAAACGAGTGACAAGTCTGTGAATGCCATGAATAATTGATGTGGCACATGCATTAATGAACTTCAGACTGGTGTTGTGACAGCAAGAACCATCCCGGCGTGTTCTGTCGCACTTATTTTATAAGTATCGTACTAACGGGAGCACGGATAGGGGGTGGGCTGTTAAGCCACAGGTCTTACTCACGGATCCGTCATGGGGCGGGTACCACGGTATGATTAAAGCTCATTACCTGCCAGGGAAAGTTTCTACCACATGCTGTGAATGTCTGCAGCTGGCTGGAACTAGCATGGTGTTTCTTTCCATGACCCGTCGATGTGAAGGCCTTTGCAGAGAGAACATCATTATCCTTAAGAAGATGTACGGAGGGTTTGGGTTGGAGCAGCTCTCCTGTAGACCCACCTCTTCAAGGCGGTTTGCTTTTCCATGGATATGTGATTATGGTCTGCCATCCAGCTTGGTGCTGGTTGACTTGGCATAAATTGAGTGACCACGTGCATGTGGTGCCAACAGCAACATGTTGATGAAGATGAAGATAATTATGATGGTGATGATGATGATGAAGATAGTGATGATTATGATGAAGATAGTGATGATGATAATGATGATGATACAGCCACTTGGTTATGTCATTCAATCACATTAAAACGTCAGATACAAACCCATAGATGTGGAATAGACAGATCTGTTGTGCTGTACTCCCTAATGAAGAGAACAGCCAATCTACAAGTCATATCTCTGTTTAATTCAATAGTTGGGGGTATAAATGACCTATTGGACACTGAGTCATCTATGGTACAAACAGAGCATAGAAGATATCCCAATAACAGGAGAAAGTATGATGGACATCTGTGTCATGAAGTTTGGCATATGCCCATAATATTGGAAAAAAAACAAGAGAAATAGGTGCAATCCCTTTGCCTGGGGGATGAAACAGGGGACTGACAGCCCCCTGGAACTGACAGACAGGCAGCATTTCACAATGTGAGTCTCTCCTTGGCCAAAGAACGAGCTGTCTACTGTATGGGACATCAACAGGGTGCTGGAAACGAAGGCAAACGCTGAAACTCACACAATAGCAAGTGTTATTGGGCCATCATGCAGCTGTGCGTAGAAACAGCACAGACGTTTACTGCAGTGTCGAAACGTCAGAAGATCAGAAGAAGCCTTTTTCAGGTTTTGGAATGTCAAACTGCCAGTCTGGATCTCACTCTGAAGAGATTTGTTTGTCCCTGTTTCATTTCAATGCTCTTCACAGATTAAATACTTTACTTAAATGTACAGCAGAGTAGGCACGGTGATCCTTTGGACAGGTTATGAAGTCGTTCCCTGGAGGACCACATACGTCTCAGGGTTTGTTCCTGCACGTGAGATCAAGATGGATATGAATCACAGAGCAGGATCTATCATCACATTAAAACCTATTTGGCATTTAAATACACTATCCAATCAGAGTGGTTTATTGTGGCGGAAAAACTCCTGGATAACTGTCCTCTGGAGAACAAAAAGGAAGAGCAGATTCTGTGAGAGCCAAAGTTTAATCGGCTCAGTAATTTAATTATTGTTTCACTCGAGGATAGCTGGCACACTTTAACAGGCTCAATTCTCCATGGTACACTCGAATCCATGTCAATAATGTTAAGTAATTTGGACTAAACCATTGCAGAATGGGGTGTAAAAAAGTCAGACCTTAGTCTGAAATTGAAAACCTCGGCAGGGTTTGCTGGAAATGCATTGAAGCGGCATAATTAAATACATATTACTTGTTTATGAAGCAAATAGACTAACCCATTTAAATGGGATTTCAGTAGATTGGGAATTCTGTAGGATTTCAGTGACCATGTTTTTTTCGTGCTCATTTACAGTTTTATCATTTTTTTGGAAACTACTTCCATATAAAGCAGCTTAAGCCTCATGATAACTCATATTAATTACCTTGCTCCTGTTATCTAGGAACCGGTTTAGCTAAAATTCTGGTTCCTGAGCTGTGGGGTTCCCTCTTGCCCCTATCTATGGAGCACCTCCATTCTCTGTAATGCAGGAGACATGGCTGAATTGGTGAGCCCTTGGAACCGCCCCTTAGAGGCTTTCAGAATGTTAAGAAGGCAGGACAGGCCCCTAGCCACCTGTCACATAGTGTACAGTCATGTTGTTATCGACATGGATGCCCCCCCTCCCCCACCTCCATATCCGCCCAGCATGAGATACACCCCTACGCCAAGCAAAGATCAGAGCATGGCGTTTCAGTTTCGGTGTCAACATGACACTCCCAGCCTTTGAAGTGAGGCAGATTGAGAGGAAGGTTAAGGATTGGCTTATTTTCACTTGGCAATAGTTGTGGCCACTGCACAGGGATGACCACAGCGATGGAGACTGAGAGGAAGGTCGAGGATTGACTTATTTTCCCTTGGCAATAGGTGTGGTCACTGCACAGGGATGACCACAGCGATGGAGACTGAGAGGAAGGTCAAGGATTGGCTTAGTCTCTGAGGACAATGAGAGAAAGGTTAAGGATTGTATTATTCTACCAGGATGATGAGAAGGAAGGTTATGGATTAGCTTATTCTCTGAGGATGATGAGAGAACCATCAAGGATTGGCTTATTCTCTTAGGATGATGAGAGGAAGGTTGAGGATTGGCTTATTCTTTCAGGACAATGCGAGGAAGGTTTAGGATTGGCTTATTCTCTGTGGACGATGAAAGGAAGGTTGAGGATTGGCTTATTCTCCCAGGACAATGAGAGGAAGGTCAAGGATTGGCTTATCCAGTGACTGCTAGGTGCAGTCACAGCAGGGGGGTGACTGCAGAGAGGAAGACTGAGAGGAAGGTGGAGGAATGACCTGAGGGTTTGGTTCCAATTTGTGCTGTATGCATTTATCCATATTTCACATTTTACTCTTTCAAATTTAGTTCTAAGTCAGATGTTTTGGGTTGAAAAACGTGACTGTTATTAACATCTAACAGCAGAGCCACTGAGGTTATGGAGCAGGTCAACGAGCCGTGAAATCGTTACATAAAATGGGAAAAAACGACCCCCGGTGATGGTGACTGACAGGGGCACTGACCCCTCCCTCATATATAACAGCCACAAAATACCCCCTATTGGGTCCATGGCCATTAAAACAATTACTGTTATTATTTATTTGTCTCTTGGCTGATGTGTTCATTTTTACCCATTAATAAAACAGGATATGATGCTGAAATGATTCAGTGGGACCAGCAGTCCTCCTGGGAGGGTAGCCAACTATTAACCACAGCGATTTTACTCTTACAGTGACTGAACTCATTTATTGCCTTTGCGGTGGCCTGAGCTGGCAGGAAGAGTGGGGGCTTGCACCGCCCCCCTCTTTACCTGTCAAGTAACTCCCATCTCAACATGCAGGATACGAAGAAAACTGTATCTACTCTTTATTGAGATGCTGTTTCTATATTTCAGTGCAATGTAGTCTTGTGGACAACTCCCAAAGGGAGTGGTCCCAAGGATGCCCCTCCGGGTGAAGCTTCTGGGGCATCTTCAGGACATGCAGGAAGGATTATATCCCCCAGCTGCCTTTGGAACATCTGGGGATCTTCCAGAACATGCTAATGACGGTAGCCATGGAAAGAGTGGTGTGCTGTTACCACATGCCTCATCAGGAAAAGCAGAGGGAAAATGGATGGATGGATGGATGGATGGAAGCAGTCTAGTGCACTTTCTTTGTAAGACAGGGAGCACAGGACTTAAAGTAGTTATTTAGTTTTATGTAAAGACACAACTTGACATTACTACAATATATTCTTTCCTTTTCTATTTATTTATTTGCTTTTTGATCTGTATTTTTGTTTATTTTTCAGAAACTAAAGTCTCATGGCAGAGGTCTGAATGATCTAGCCTGGACCATCTCATGTGAAATGATACGTGGACTAAATGCTGCAGATGAGTTCACCCTGAAGACAGAAGTAAACAGAAAATGCTGCCAGTATGAATATGAAAACGCATAACCTCATTTCTGCAGCCTGTCACAACCACGTCACCGACTGTTAAACCCACAAAGTCTCAGTTTTCTGGCTTGGCTTTCCAATACGGAAAACCATGGGCAGGAATAAGCCTCTAATCGTGCTGAATTACACCACTTCATCTGCTCCGTGGTCCTTTACCCTCACGAGAGCTTCATGCTCGTGAACACTGTTGAGTGAAATCGGGGAATAAGTGGCAAATCACAGCCCTCCCCCGTTAACTTGGGTCCAGAATCTGTCAGGATGGATTTGAGCAGATGGTAGAGTCTGCCCTCCCCAAAAGGAAACTTGTGTCCCTTTACGGGCAGATTCCACAACAGTGAGAGGAATGATTGCTTTTCTGGATCCCACGAGGTCCAGCACTACCGTCACTAACATCACTGCCAATCTATACATAGTTCAGACATTTATTCATAGTTCAGTAATCGAATCACTCCATGAAATCCTGAGCTGTACTTTCTGTAGATAAATTTAACATTTTATTGGTCACCTTTGGATCCCTTCCAGATGATAATTAAAGGTAGAAGTTAAAATTTGTTTGCTGGTTTTTCCTGAGTGGGATGAGTCTTGGTGAGTGAAGGTCCCAAACTCTGAAAATAGGCACTTGCACACTGGCTGAACAACCCCCCACCTCGGCCATGAAGGCCAGTCTAAAGGGGGAGAAGGTAAAAATGCACTTCCCAGGAATCCTGATTTAGTTTCTGGGTTAAAAATGGCTTCCAGTCGTCCTGGTCACAGGGATTGTAGCCACATCAAGGAGTGCGCCGGGAATCATGGGTAACGAGTTTGGCAACACACTCTTAGTATTCCTACCCTGACTCCCATGGGACCTTTTTTTGTAGTGGAAAAAAATTGAATAAGTATTATTCAGAGTTCATAAACATTGGACTTAAACTAGAGGCCAGGTTTGGAGATTTTTACTTTAAAGGCTGCTTTCCGTGATTACGGCCTGAGCAATGTTGTTGTTTGTCAGACATTAATTTAGTTACTTTAGTATTAGGTAACTGAATGCTGTGTTTGTACAATGACCTTTTTCCACGCAAATATTCTTAAAAAACACCCGCTAAACGCCTCAAAGAGTGTTACTATGCAGCCGGACAGGTTCTGAGGCACCTGCTCTGTGCTCTTGCCTGGATTGTAGACAACGCAATCCAAAGGAAGACTTATTATTTAAACAGCATAGTGCAGAAAAAGAGTTGGTTTAGGGGCCAGTGTGGGTTAGGACACACCACTGCTCCTGTCAGACACAGATACAGACGCTAACACACTTAGCTGGGGAGACATCAGTAATATGTCTATGTACACACACATGTCGCACACACGCAGATTAGAGCATTCACAAAACACCTTCCCGGAAGATCAAATTTTGGCTAGAAATACCAAAGCTAGAGCTGGCAGACACGTTTTGAATGGGAGCAGTTCAAGGCTTGGTCTGGTATCTCATATTAACATGTGCAGTAAACTGTTTATCACAAAGAGGTCATTATGACATCACATAGGCGTGATTTTTTTCTTTTTTGTAAGTTAAATGTACCTGGTTAAATGTACCAGTCCAGCAGATAGGCCTGAGACCACTTGGGTAGATGGCTAATATCCTTCTTTGATTGGCCGTCTTGTAATTGGTCAGCCAACTCTCTCTGGTGATTGGCTGACACTGGCCAATGACTGGTCAGCATTGTCTTGAGACTCGCTGGTACTAGAAGCCTAATATGCCCTGACCTGCATCTCCCCTTCTGAACATTTTTTATTTACAAAGTTTAATGCATCTACTTGATTTTCCACTTGCAGATAAAACTTATTGTTACAATTTACAATTCTGAGCAAAAAAATGTTTCCTACATGTTAACGTCATGCACTCCCAAGGCCTGTCAGTCTAATTCTTCCTGATGAGGGGCCACATTCCGTGCTTTTTCACTCTATAATCCCATAATCTCCTTCTCTTGTGTCAAATCGAGCAGCCTGGGACTGATAAATGCTGAGATGGCCTTTAGTGGATCTACGTGTTTCAGGCGCCAACAACTTTATCACATTCTGCCTGTGATATAAATGACTGTCAAAGTGTATATACATTTCACAAGTTCTGTAAAATGTGTTAAGTGTCATCTGTAACACCAAGGAACTCAAAGGCTACTTCCTGAATATTAATTAATTTCATTTTTTTCTCTTTAGCATACTTTGGGGGTGTTCTGTAAAAATAAGTGAAGGAAACATTGATTTTTTTAAGAACTTCTGCCCATCCATTGAGGAGTGTAAGCACAGGCACTGAATTAGCCACCCCAATGATGGGCAAAGACCCCACTAAGCAAGCCCAACAGGCAGAGCCCCAAGTAGGATGGTGCAGAGCTCAAATGGTGCCCCACCCGTCAGAAATCATGACCTTAGTTAAAGGGCATTACCTAAAAATATTGGGCCCAGGTCACAACTCAACCCTGAAGGGGGTAAACAGCTTAAGCTGGGCCGACCTCCAGGTGGGACAGGAAAAGGGAGGGTAGATGTGATGCATGGGGGGGGGGTGAGGATTGTGGGGCACCATTAATTAAAAAAACATGCGTAAATTAGTAAGCGAGACATTTTAGATACACCAGTCATGGAAACTCGCTGATACAACAGACAGACAGACAGACACACAGACTCTTTATGCAGCTTCAGCTCTGCACTACAGCCACTTATCGAAGCTCATTCAGGTCCTGGCAATCGCAGCTTACTTCCATGTGCACATGCATGTTTCTGGCTGTGTGACACCCCACAGTTCTGCCAGATGGTCACGCCTGTATGGAGACCTCATAGCTGGGGTACTCGCTGCTGAGTGACTGCAAATATTTTCCTGCTTTGCTTCCTCTCTGTCACCCAAGTACAAAAACTAACACCGCCATGGATGAACCTACAGGAATTTGATTTCTATTTTCCTCATATTGCTACTAGAAGAGAGTTTCTTGTGACGCCCTTCTCTGTGATTGATATCAGGTCTGTGGTAATGTGTTTCTCGTGATGCTGTTCTCTGTGATTGATTATCAGGTCTGTTGTAACGTGTTTCACTTGATGCCCTTCTCTGTGATTGATTACCAGGTCTGTTGTAACAGCCCTGGCCATGTTCAGGGCTGCCGCCTTATGATTAACCATGGAGCAGTCTGAGCTGATCCAATCATCTATCCTAGCATGCATTGTGTTCCTCTTATCTTTCAGTTCCTCACCTCATTAGCACTGGGACCAGGATCTGCCTAATTAGCTAATGCTCATTAGTAGAGAGCTCATGGGCTGATGGAGCATCAGTACCTTGTCACGTCCTTCTTTATGTAGTTAAGATCGGCCTGGGTCGTCAGACTGTAAGATAACAACGGAACACCAGGAGCTCATTTTTTTGCAAGTCACATGTAAATAATGGCAGATAAGATACAATGTAGGCTTCAGCTCTGAGGCAGAGAAAAGCACTTGGCCAATGTGTTTACCATGCTCTGAGGGTTAAGGAGTAAGTCACTGATAACTGGGACAGTGTTCCCTTAATGGGCCCAAAGGTGAACTTTTTTTTAGGACCTTAGTGAAGAAACACAGTAGATACACGAGTACCAATGTGTAGGGATTAAACAGTGGCAGACCTATCTGTAGCCTCCTGAACTCTTAGGCCAATCAAAAGCTTCCAAGTTGTTTAACATCCCTAGCGAATCAGCAGCCTCCAGGTTATCTTACAGCAATAAAATCCTTCTATATCTGTAATATATTTTCTCCCCAGTTTCCAATCAGTTGCCTCCAAGTTTCTCGATTATGTTAGCAACTTCTCCAATCAAACAACTCCAAACAACAAAAGTTGTGTGAATGGCTTAACCCCTGTAGCCAATCAAGAGTTTCAACGTGGATGTTGGAAAGTCCTAGGAGCTCAGGAATGGAAAGAGTGAACTTCTGAGGGCTGCCAGTCGAGCGTGGAATCTCCCTGTGCATCAGAGTGTCAGAAACCCCCCGAGTGAGTCAGAGCTAAGTTTGCCAGGCGAGAAGTTCTGATGGAAACCTTACCCCTTGCATTGTCCCCTCCAGCACACACCTCACATGTGACATTTGGAGGGGGGATGTCCAGTGTCAGGTTACACACTATGGCCATCAAGCTGGCCCTTGTGACGGGGTTTTGGAGGGGGGCAGCAGGTGGGTGGTGAGAAGCCAAAAAAAGTGATGGGATCAGTCACGCCTCTTGTCAGCAGCACTGGTGACGTTGGTCACAATTTGATGGGAGTGGCAAGAGGTAAATGGTGAAGTGGGTGAGCAGGGGCCATGAGTGTGGGCTGTGGAGTGATCAGGGTCCAGGAGTGTTGACTATAGAGTGATCAGGGACCTGAATCTGAATTGCTGAAGATTTATTCAAACTAGATCACATGCAGCTGCCTAAATGCATTGTGGGAAAGTCTGCAGTTATGGGTGTACGTGCAGGGTTGGTTCCAGGCCCTGGCTCTCCCGTGTCCTTTATTCCCTTCCTGACCCCTGCGCAGGGGCGTGTCTGTCATGTCCCATCCCATGACGTCAACAGCTATTCTGGATGACCATGTCTGATCTGGCCAGACTCACCCTCTCATGATAGGGTAGAAGGGTCGACGGATGCATAGCAGTGTGAGATTCCTGCCTCATTTGTGGGCTGTGATGGCGTGGCAAAGCAGGTGATGTGGGCCTAGGAAGGGGAGTGTGATCGTCACGGAGCACCCGGACTGACTGCAACCATGGCGGACGAGGTCACAGGAGGTTTTTCAGGCTGTGGGACTTGCCACTTTATGGCACTTTATTTAGTCTAAGGTAGGTGGGAGTAATCAAGGCATACAACCCGCCACACTTGCCCCCCCACTATTCCCCTTTTCCCCGCAATGATTTCTAAAAATGGTACAAAAGTTGCTATGGTAATGACTGTATATTTTACGTTTAATGACTTTTCCTTGTGTATAATGTCACGTTGTACGTATATAGTGACTGACACATTTGTTACTTTCTCCGCTGCACTTTGGATCTGTTTTACAGTCTATTTTAAATGAGTGTTAGAATATTTTCCATTTCTATCAATCCATCAATGTTTTTTACAGTTGCTACACAAGGATAGATGTCAGCACAATTTTGTTGTGCCGAAGTATAATGGCAGTAAAGCTCTCTTCTATCTTAGGGTGGATGTAGATGAATGTGGCTTTTTTATCGTGGAAAGTTGTGAACCTTCAGTGTGTTCATGTACCATGTGGCCTAGGAGATATACACAGTCGGGCCTTGAACCCAAAACAGCACCACTGAAAGAACCCTGGAATTCTGCTGCAAAGGAAGCTGTCCTGCTGTGACCATCCTGAAACGGATCTGCTGTTTTTCTCTCCAGTTTCCCTTCCTCCTGCGTAATCCTCAAGGGAAATATCTAGAAGTCGAAATAATGATTCAAACAGCAGGAGTGAGTAGCAGCACATTGCACGCTTGTATGGCTGTCCTCCCACACCGGACAGAACCAGCGGACTCGAGCAGCTGCACCAGAAATGTGGCATTTAGAGCAGCTGCATGTTCAGAGAAGTTCAGGATCTCCTCGTGGAAGACCAGCTGACCAGCTGGCAAACCACATCACCCACCCACCCACCCACCAGCTGCGGTGGGGGAGTGTTCATTCACCCCTCAGGATAGTTCACATAAGTCAATGCTTTGTCTTGTCTTTCAGCAATATTAGCATACCTTTAAGAAACCATAACACTGGCAGAGTTAAAGCTTGCATCACACACATCAAAAACCAACAAACACACCATGAACAGTAGGGGAATCTAATTTCTTCACGCCTGTTACATAATACATAAGTAATAAAAGTAGTAATAAAATGATGTGTTGTGACTGTGAAAATGATGTATATTCTTGTAATTTTTGGTTTTTCTCATATCGACTGGATAATTCTGAACCAGACCCATAAGCATTTTCTGTTTTCATAAGCTTTAAAATTATTTTTAATTCTCTACACTCCAAACCTCAAAAATGATTGGATATGTTGAATTTAAACCCAAAAAGTTTTGCTCTGAAGAATGTGACAGTGCTCCTGAAATGTCACAGCAATGTCACAAAACTTACCAGAGGAGCCATCCACCTGGACTTGCTCTGGTCTCTTCCTTCCCCTCCTTGAAGAGGATTGGCTGTTGGCTGCACCGCATCCAGCTTTCTACTCCGAATAAGCGTGTCATGTCTCGCATGGAGCCCAGAGCTGTGTCACCACACCCAGGACGAGTTGTCGCTTCTCTCATGTGGCCAGCGTCTCGCTAAAGCTTTTATCTTCCACTCTGCTCCCGTTTTCGCCGGAGCACCTTCCATCCAGATCGCTGTCCAGCGGCTCAGCCACCTCGACCCGCTTCGGAGGGAGGTGGCATTCTCCGAAAGCAGGCCAAGGGCACAGGGTGCATCGAGACCCACATTCTACTGCAGAAGTTGTTGTCCTGGTTTTTTTTTACCTCCCCAAACTAAGAGCGATATGTGTACAGGGCTCTGGGGGCCAAGCACGGGCAACAGCGGCGGACGGAGGCCGGAGCTTGATGTCTGGCCTAAATTTATGACATTTCTAGCTTGATCGCCTTCCTTGGAAAACTAATGGTGGACCAACCTGAATCATTATGACAAATTCTGGAGCGGCCGGGGAGGAGAAGGGCTGGGGGAGGTAAGGTGGGACTGGGATCTATCACATAAATGTCATGTTTACAGTGTTGGGCATTTCAGGTTCAGAAGCTACAAATCCAGACCAAGGTTTTCTACCAACCAGTTGAGCATAAAGAATCACAGTCACAGAGTATTCAACTAGGTGGTAGAAACAAAATCCTGGTCTGGATTTGTTGCTTCTGAACCTGAAATGCCCAACACTGCATGTTTATAAATAACATGAAAATTACAGAAGCATAAAATTTAATAGGATTAAAAGCATTTTAATTTAAAATTAATTTAATTTAAATTTCTCCTTAAAACTACAACGGATTCACTGTAGCCCCCTCCCATGGGTGGCAGGTGGGCTGTACCAAAGATGGACATTCCCACAGACCTCAAGGACCTCTAGTCTCAGAATGATCACCCAAGCGGTTTAAATCTAACCACCAATGCTGCCTGCAGCTGTCTCCACTTATAGACCGACCAATCGACCCTGGGTGTGGAATTAAGAAATGAGGTTCTTATCATATGTTTAGTGTGTTTGTGTCACTTGGGGTAACACACATGTGCTTGGGCTTGGCATTAGTAAGGTCCTGCATCAACTGTTATGTTTTATTAACTGTACCTCTATAATGCATTCATAGAACATTCATAAGCATCATGTAAGTATAACATCCTAACATATCATAACAGCTATGATATAAATAAATAACAAACTTTATGTGTTTGTTATAAATGTATATTTAAGCTGTTAAGATATGTTAGGATGTTAAGGTAAACTCATGAATGTCGATAGCACTTAAGACCATATAAATGCATTATACATACCTTCATAATGCATTATAATTCATTCATAAAGTATTATAAACACAGCTATAAATATTTATTAAAAGGCGTAACACATTATAGCCATGTTCATTGAGCATGATGAATGATATAATATAATGGACTATAAATACCTTCATAATGCATTGTATTGACCATCATTATACATTTATATGACTGCTTCACGTAGAGTATTACCTGAATGTTCTATGAATGCATTAAGAAGGCAGGATGAAAGTGCAGTTAATGTAAAGCGTTACCACATAAACCTCAACACCCCTGGACTGTTAATGCTGTGCTTTAGTGATGCTCTTAGTGTAGATTTGTTAAATATATGTATTTTCTTAAATTAGATTCTAATCAGGACCTAGAATGGGACTGATTTTTACCGTAAACATCTGCAGGATGACAAGGCCGCTTGGAAGGTCATGAGCTTCGCTCGTGTTTACCTCGGCGAGGGCACCTCAGTGAACGCGTCAGCCTTTCGACCTTCTCTTTCTCCACAGTGACAGACAGTTTGCACCGGCCAGCACATTCAGCGAGGCCCGTCCTCTGTGAAAGCCCCTGAGGTCAGAGAGCTTCTGCGTGAGGCTCTCTTACTGACCACCAGAAGTGTGTGTGAAAGAACACAGGCCACTTGTCAGCGAGGGTGCGCGCACACACACACACACACACGTTTGTACTTTTGTCTTTGTGAGGACTCTCCATTCATTTCTATGGGCGTAACCCTAAACCCAACATGAGAAGCTTATCCCCCGCCCAGCCTTAACCATAACCATAAGAAACCAAACAAAATACAAGACATTTGGCATCTTTAGCTTTTTGATAGCATTCACAGATTTTTATGAAATTGAGTTTCCCCTTGTGGGGACCGAAAAAATATCCCCACAAGGTTAAAGTAACCTGGTTTTATCACATTGAGGAGACATTTAGAGCATAAACACAAATACGCAAACATATATAACACATACACACAGACACACACCCTCACACCGTCACCTCATCGTCACCTGTCTATACATTCAGTCATTCTGGCACGTCAGTGATTTGGGATCAGCATCTCATCCAGGCTCGCTGTCTCCTCCATCTCGACCTCGGTATCACTTCCTGCACACATCTGCAGGTTTCTCCTGGGGAAATCCCCCCTTCATGGAAGCCATGAAGTCAGACCCCTTCTACTGAGTCCTGACGAAATCCCTTTTCTGCTTTTTCCTACGGCATCCCAAAAGTCATGCAGGTACCATATGTCCAGGAACGAGGTTCTAGTACCTTCAGACTGGGCTGCACTTCATTTAAAGGTCTGGATGTGGATCACACAGAGGTGCTGTTAAAGAAATCACAAATTTCAAGGGAAAATATTTTTGGGAACAACTCCTTTAATCCATGGGTTGCTACTTTTGCTTATACACGTTTTACATACTTCCCTCACCCACAGCCAGGTGTATATCATTTAAAATGTGTCTCCTTCTTTTACTAAATGCTTTCCCATCCTCTTGCGATGACGGGTTAGGGCTCGTCTTAAAACCTCAGGCCTTTATAAGAGTGGAATGTTGCATGTCTTTTATTAGGGAGGAGCATTGATTATATGGTTACTGTCCTTTGGGATTATTAATGGATGGCACTGCAGATGTAATTGAGGCATTAGCCTGATGTATGGCTTCCTCTCGCCACAGAGACACGTTCATTCTGGCTGTGGCGGAGCGAGTTTGGAGCAAGGCACAGGCGATGATCGTTTCTGCTCCTGCTCCTGGACACCACAGAAAGGCGGCCCAGCACAAAGGTGATTTATACAAAGGAGTAGGATTTTGGGAGCAGGACTGTGGGAACAGCACTTAGGGAGCAGAACTGTGGGAGGAGCACCTAGGGAGTAGAACTGTGGGAGCAGCACTTTCAGAGCAGGACTGTAGGAGCAGCACTTTGGGAGTAGGACTGTGGGAGGAGTAGTTAGGGAGCAGGACTTTGGGAGCAGCATTTTGGGAGCAGGACTGTGGGAGCAGCAGTTACGGAGTGGGACTGTGGGAACAGCACTTCTTTGGGAGCATGACTGTGGGAACAGCACTTAGGGAGCAGGACTGTTGGAACAGGACTGTGGGAGCAGCATTTAGGGACCAGGACTGTTGGAACAGGACTGTGGGAGCAGCACTTCTTTGGGAGCATGACTGTGGGAGCAGCACTTAGGGAGCAGGACTGTTGGAACAGGACTGTGGGAGCAGCACGTCTTTGGGAGCATAACTGTGGGAGCAGCATTTAGGGAGCAGGACTGTTGGAACAGGACTGTGGGAGCAGCACTTCTTTGGGAGCATGACTGTGGGAGCAGCACTTAGGGAGCAGG
>JAODUD010000001.1:9623696-9635041 GCA_026784285.1 Stomatorhinus walkeri | reverse complement strand
GTTCAATGACACATAGGCAAACCACCCACCCCCCCCAAATCACAAGAGCATGACACGCTTATAACAGGCTAATCCATTTGGCTATTTTAGGGATTTGACTTCCCTGGACATGTCATTACAATCACAGCGATGGCCCAATGCGGAAATTACAGAGCAGGGTGGGGATTCGGCACGCTGACTCACAGCACATACACGCTGACTCACACATTAACACCCAGCACTAACCGCAGAGAACAGTCCTCCCAGTCCCCCCGGCAGCACTGTCAGGGGAACAGTCACCTGCAAGAGGCCGACATGACAACATTACAACTGTGCACTGTTGAAGATGGTTACCGATCCGTTTTCCAAGGAGTGACACACATGGGTGGCTGGATGCCGAACTGTACCCTCTTCAGGACAGAAAGGAGAGCAGCCAGGGTGCAATCGGACACCAGGGGGTCATTCAGATTGTCCAGTATGAACGGTCCAAGTCTGAAATGAACTCAACCTGAAGGGACACTACACATTGATTTACACAGAGCAGACAGGCTAAGGAGAATGTTCTGCTACCCCCCCACCCAGAACAATTTCCACAACTGAAACGGCCAGCACACCACTGGTCTCCGTCACCACATGCCAGAACGCCTAGGCTGGATCTGACAGCTTTACCTGCAGGCCACTGGGTGGCAGAGCAGAGTCGGACTCAGTCGGCCGGCTGGCAGCGAAGCCTGCAGGCGGATGAGCGAAGAGCGCCCTCTGCAGGCAGCGCCAGGTGCGTTGCTGTGGGACAGGGAAAACCCAACTGTAAATCCCGAAACTCAATTCTTTTACAAATGGTGGAAGACGTCTCTTCTGAAAAGCAAGGGACAGTTGTATACGGTCGACTTGATTACACCGTACATCAAAGCCTGGACAAAAGCTATTCAAGTTCTGAACCAGACTACATAAATTTCTCACATAAAAATCAAGTGCCATCATATGGAACCGACATCTCTCGGCATTATAACAGCATTCGCACACCTTTGTCTGTACAAAGTCAACTCATGACTCGTTTTCGGTCTTTGAAACGTCTCAAGGCGAGTCTGCGTAGGCCGCGAGCATGACGTCGAAGTCCCTCTCCTGGAAGTCCAGGGTACTCTCGTACCCGCGGTCAGGGGAAGCGTGCAGGCCCCACGAAGGCAGCGGATCGTTGTCCATCTCCTCAAGGTCGCGCAGGAGGTCCTGGTAGGCGATGCGCATTAGGTACTGCGTCGTGTTCCGGGGAGCCATAAAGCCAGGGGTGAGGTCCTCACCGGGCCGTCCGCCTTCCGCGTCCGTGCCGAAGCTTCTAAACGTGTCGAGAGATCTCCGTTTCCGGCCAAAAACTCTGCATCTCCGAGGCTCGGCCCCCATGATACGGACCCTCCGGCGAACCCAGGCTACGGGGGGAGCCGGACGGCGCCTCCCGGGGCCCCGCTTGGCAAACTTCACTGACCTCCGACATGGGCGATCATCAATGCTTACGAAAACCTTACGAGCTTCCATGATGTCCATACACATTTCACCTAGAAAATAAGCACTAGTGAAAAATCCTACCATCTAAAGTGGAGACAAAACGTTAAAAACGAGACTTTAAACCAAAAAAATTCAAAAATAGGTTTCCGATGCATACGATAAGTACTCCACACGACAAGCTGGGAAAATGCGGCGTCCAGACGCGGTACAAACGTATTCAGGGGTGAAAAAAGGGCGGGCACCGGAAACTCTGCAAACTGTCAGCGTCAACCACCAATCAGAGGGCGGGCACCGGAAACTCTGCAAACTGTCAGCGTCAACCACCAATCAGAGTGAGGATTGTTCAACGACCCACCGCCTAACTCGGAAGTGCTTTTCACACACTCACCCCACCTCCACTCTGCTTCCGTCTTCCTCTTCATTTTGGCTCAGATCGGAACGCTCCCTATGACCAAAATAGTGCACTATTTAGTGCTGTTCAGATCCCCAACGGCAAGTCTCATTCCCTGTATAGTGCACTATAAAATACCCACAAGGAGACGTCTGCTGTCAACTGATCGCACCTGATTTAAACAAGATGGCGCAAGAGGGCAACTTTATATATAAATGTAAGCACATTTTAAAAATTATTTTAAAAAGTAACCCATGTTGATACTAACGATCTCTGCAAAGACTGAACATTGGATTTCAATTTTAAATAATAAAAATAAGTAAATGTATAAGAAATATCAAGTATGTTTACATAATTTAGTCTTGCACATTCATATTTACTTGAGCTGCTTTTTCCGCTTATGTTTTCACCCAAATTCGCATTTCTCAGGTCAGATGCCAGCATGAAACGTCCAGTGTCCAACACCGTCGACCTGTTACGTTAATTTTCTCTGTAACTAACTACCCAGAACAGAGGTTCTTGAGAGTGAAAGATTTCGAACAACCCTCGCGTTTCCCCTTTGTCCGTCGAAAAAATACTGACCATACAAACAGTAAATCTGCATGACAAAATAAAGCTCATATTACACACAAAACAAGCAGCTAACAGCCATTTTTAACGCGTCGCCATTTGCTAGGGATCTTCCTTAAACTTCCCTAAAGATTGGAGACTGCCTGGATGTAAGAATCCAGAATCTTCACCTAGTGCACTTCGGTGGCAGAGTGTGCAATACGAGGATGGGCGTGGGCCAGCCGTGGGGCATCCCCGTGAAAGCGCAGAAAAACGCACCCTATAATTATACAACTATATATTATAATAAAATTATATATAAGCGGAGAGGTTTGGCTACGTTCGCCTTTATTTTAGTGTAAGTATTGTGCTTGTTGCCTGTAGCGAGCGGGAATACGATTTCTAATTTAAATGATTGGTTTTCTAACAGTGACAGACGAGGACACTGCGAAGTTAATCAAACTGCGCGCAGCAAATGACGCTCTTTTCACCGGCAAGAGAAATGCTGCCAAGTTTGGCTGGAGGTACAAGAAATACTCAGTGATCAGATATTGTTTTCGCCATCGTTGTAAAACAAAGTTTAAAACGAACAAAGGCAAAACTGCATAATTTTTGTAGTCGTAAGTTATATATAAAAAGAAACACTATAGTATAATAAATACAATTTTCCAGAACCACCGCAGTACCATCAAACATCTGTAAAATATCTTTATTGTTAACGTGTTTGGTGGCGATATCTTATTTGTAAGATGCTCCTGTTCCAGAGCAATACTAAAGGAACTGGGCCTGCAGGGGAAGATGAGGGCTGACCAGGCGGCGAAAAAGTGGGAGAACCTGAAGAAGAAATACAAGGTGATGCATTAATGTGTTGCAGGTCTCGAGCTGTTTGTGAGCGAGTGAGCGCCCGGCTATCTGGTGCTGTTTATATGTGAGCGCGCACTCGGTCATCCTGTATTGTTTGTATGCAAGCTCTCTCGGTCTTTCGGTGGTTTATGTGTGCAAGCGCGCGTTCGATCATCTGGTATTGTTTGTGTAAGAGCGCATGCTGGGTCTTTTAGTGCTGTTTGCTGCTTTGTGCCTAGGACCTAAAGTACCCCCCAGTGGGCCACGGTACACAGACTGCAGAGGTCACCTCCTCACCTTGGCAGTGGTTTCACCTCATGAATGAAGCTATGGAGGGCAGGCTTGCCGGGAGTGCCCCGGTCCTGGCGGCCATTTCGTGCAGCACTGACGATGAAGACATGTTTGCCATGCCAATCAGGAAGATACGGAAGGTGGAGGAAAAGAGCGAAATTTTGGAGTTCTTGGCGGATGCAGCACAGGAGGCAATAGTGACAGATGAGAAAGATGGACTGGTCATGGAAAACAGCTTAATAGAGATGGACAGTGAGAAGCTGGCCCTTGAAAGAGAGAGAGTGGGAATAGAGAGGGCGGGGTTAGAGGCAGAGAGGGTGGGATTAGAGAGGGAGAGGGTGGGGCTTGACAGAGAACAAGCCATCTTGGATCGGGAACGTGCAGCACTGGAGAGGGAGAAGGCGGCACTGGAGAGAGAGAGTGCTGTAATAGAACGGCAAAGAGCACAGCTGGAGAAAGCGCGATCGGCATTAGACAGGGACCGGGCCGCCCTGGAGCGGGACCGGGGTGCGCTGGAGAGGGACAGGGCTGACCTACAGCGGGACTTAGCAGCACTGAAGAGCGGCTCAGTGCAGGAGCAAAGCAGCACAGCTCTGTCAGGTCTGGACATGGATTCTGGGAATAGGAGAGAGAGATTCCTGGTCCTGTTTGAACAGCTCATAAAGAAACTGTGAAAACAGAACAACAGAACTCCAGGTGTTGTTTTTAATACGTGAAAAGTACATAAGCAACTCACAGTATGAGGAATTGCAGAGTATGAACACATGCCGTTTCAGGCTGTGAGGCTTTACTTGACAGACAGTTGGCAGCCATTGAAACACGACTCTCCTGCTTCACATCAGTCTTTCAGCACCTGGAAACACTAGTTACTCAATAAGTGAAAGTCTGTTTACTGGCTGTATTTATTACAGGGAAGAATTAAGACAGTCACTCAAATACTATTATGTCCCATTCAATGAGGAATTACAAATGAAGATTGATGAGTTTTGTCTTTCTGTTGGAAACCTTTAATCCAAAGTGACTCATTAAAAACATCACTCTAATAATTCCGTGTTGGCATTTCGCTTAAGGGTATGACTGCGAGACCTTTCTCAGTTTATATAAGCACAATGTTGGCAGCTCACTCAGGTGAAAGTCAGCTGGGTGGTGAACCCTGGAAGTGTCTTTTAACCAGTGCACCATCAGCTTCATACTGAATTTGTAATCATGAAGTGACGTTTCACCTTACACTCCAGGATTCTAAATGACCACTGGTCATGTAGTTCTGCTATCTTTCAGACCACCAGCTGACGGTGAATTATTCAGACATGTAGAGACCACACAAACATAGAGATTGTTTATTGACACCATTCATATTGTATATTATATTATATAGGCATTTATAGTGTTTTAAAATGTTGTGCTGTAATGTGTCAAAATGCCACATTAAATGTTAAGAACATCTCTGAAAATATTTTATATTTTGTGTATAAATGTGTCTTTTGCATTGTGTTCACCTTTCAGGGACATACTTTCAGTTCCACTTTAATTTCAATATTCTACTGAAACCTACCCTTATACTGTCGTACCACTAGTAATCAAAGCCTGCTGTAGACAGAAGACATTTGAAGTTAAAACAAAAAATGTGTGAAAAATAAAAGTGACCAAAAGTGATTCTTTGGTGTGCTTATTTATCTGCATGTTTTGGGTAAGGGGAAAATTAAAAAACAAGATTACATTATCTGTGTGTTTGTGTATAATTCTCCACAACCATCATTACAATATAATGTGTGTGTGAATCTTGTGTGCTTTGCAACATACCATTTTTGGTCTGCATGTAAGCATCTACACCAGTCCACCCACTGGCAGGCGGGGTAGGCATATGTATGCCTGGGGGGTCCTGCTCAGATTTATGGGGTTCCCGTCCAATCGGATGTCCTCCAGGCCCCTTCGAATGTAGTTGAGATCCTTTAGGTTGCAGAAGGTGTCATCGAGCATCATCTGAATATTATTGTTCTGGAGGAAGAATCAATTGTGGAAATGGTCTTGCACACCGTTCACCAGTAAATGACAAACCAAAGTATGTATATTTTTTCAGACTTCTGTGCCATATTTACATTAATCGCATTAATGTATTAGTGAGGGGTGTCGCAGCAGGATAGCATGTGGTTGGAAAGTTTCTGGTTTAAAGCTGTTAAACCCAGAACACCCAGTTACTCCAGGGTCTGGCTGACCCTGCTGTCTGAAATGTACTCCATTTTAGATAACACTGTCTGATGAATTAATGTAAGTACAGCCATCCCTCAGTGCTCGCAGAGGATTGGTTGCAGGACCCCCCACAGATATCAGAATCCACAGATGCTCAAGACCCTTATATAAAATGGCATAGTGTTTGCGTATAAGCTACACACATCCTCCCATATACTTTGAATCACTTCTAGATTACTTATGATACCTGATGCAATGTAAATGCTATAAATAGTTGTTATACTGTATTGTTTAGGGAATAATGACAAGGAAAAATAAATCTGTACATGTGAAATACAGACAACTGATACAGGTGGGAGGTTACAGCTGGGTATGTCTACACATCACTTTGTTCACGCGGATTCAGCATACGGCTCTATTTCTGTATGGTTATCTGCATTTCGCCAAAATAATATATTTATCTAGAAAAGGTTCATCACACAGTTCTGATAGGAAAGTTGTAAGAATGATCATACCATTGAACCAAATCAATATGGCGGGCCAGTTAGCTGAACTGCTTGCCACCTTGAAACCACAAGCCTTTATTGGCAAGTGATGCCACAAGGTGGCAGCATTGGCAAATTTAATTTTATACCACCACAAGATGGCAGCATTGAGTTATTTTATTATAGTGCTATAGACTGCCAGCAGGCAGGATAGAGACACCTCTGTGCTGGCCGCTCTATGTCAGGAATGAGAAAATCAGAGGGGTACCTGTAAGTGCAGAGAACGGAGGCTCTCCGGCAGTGACATGGGGATGTAACCAATATGGTTGTGGGAGAGGTAGAGATTCTGCAGATTGTGCATATCCTAATGAAAGAATGATGCACAGACTTTAACTAAACAAGAGACAGCTGCACTGTTTTGTCAACATCTGCATTTGCATACATTTCAAAATACATCTAATTGTTCCAGTATCTGGTGTGGTTGTGCTCACCTTGAAGGCCTCCTTGTGAATGCCCCTGCTGCCCAGCTTGTTGTGACTGGCATCGATTAGGATCATGCTGCCGGGCAGGGCTGGCAATTGTGCCAGCATATTTTCTCCCAAAACCAGCTCCTCCAGGGCAGGGAGGCCGAGAAAGGCACCATCGTCGATCCGCGAGATCTGGTTTCCGGTCAGATCAATCCTCTTCAGCATGTCTGCGGGGCAGCATAGTGCAATATTTGATGCATTGCTTTGTTTTTTTTTGTTTTATTTGTTCTTCTTGTGTGCTAATGCTTACTGCTAATATTTGGTAAAGCTCTCAACGGACGCCCTGCTTGCCATGAAGCAACACTGCTCTTAATACACCTTGAGTAAATCAGCAATAGACCAAAATAAGGAAGTAGCATTGGGAAAAAGATGATTATCTCTGGAACTCAAGACAATATTCAAGTTCAATCTTTGAGAACCCCTAGAGGCCCCTAGTGGCCGCCGGTGAGCCAGCAAACCAATGGCCATACTCATGTGAGCGAAGTCATTCTTCCTGATGCTGGAGATCTTGTTATAGCGAGCATAGAAGTGCGTGGTATCCGTTGGCAGCTCTGGAATGGCCTCCAGCTTGGCATCATCACAGTAGACGGAGCTGCCAAGGCAGACACACAGCTGGCAGGTAGGAGCCCCGGGGGGCGAGACTGTGGGGGACAAGGCGCCATGAGGGGTGGTGATCAGGCATGGTTTAATGCAATGGACCTTGGGCTGAGGCACACAAACACTCCACAGTGATGCTACTGCAGACCAGTTGGCCTGAATTAACATACCACATTTCATCTACAGTATCTCAGACAGGATTGCAGAGGCCTGTAGTTTTAATAAAAGGTTTTAAAAATCCACTTTGTAGCTGGAAAGTATTGGACTGGTATACAGTCAGCCTGAATATAGGGTCAGATGGGTAGGCATTGACTCAGACGAAGTAGCATGATAGACTCCAGACTGATGCTGACCTCCACTTATTTCTGGGCCAGCTGGAGCACCAGATCCCCCAGAGCTGTGGATGGTGGGGAAAGGTCTCAGTGGCAGCTCATCTTCCTCCTCCCCTTCGTCGAAAGATGCTTCGCGACTCACCCCCAGGGGGGGCAGTGTGCCAATCTCCATCTGCAGGCAAGAGGGCCACACAGTGACATGCCTGTTGTAATCATGGTGGCCAGGTCCTCAGTGCTTGGGAGTACGCCATGGATCCATCGGTACGTCTCCAAACCTTGATCTGCTCAATGAACAGATAATCTTGAAAATGAGCAGTTGCCATATTTTCAAAAATGATTACAAATCTCACTAACCATTCCTCTCTGAAAACCCAGGTCTGAGCCTGAAGATCGACCGTGCCTCCTCCAGAACTCACTTCCAGAGTAATTGCTCCTGTGCTACCACCACCAACCACACGAGGCTGCTCAAAGAATGTGCTTGGCTTGAGCGACGGCTGCTACGCTGGAGTCTCTCTTCCAGGAATGGTCCTTGTGGGACCAAGACACTCATGGTAGCTCTGCAGTTTGTGTTTCACATTACTCAGCCTGCAAACGCGATCACCTACGCTCCACCTACACTCCATTGATGCTCCAGGCTAAACTCGGGCTGTCCAAGTATCAGTGCCAATGCATTTCCAGCATGAACAAGGACAACAATCTAGGAAGCAACTTCAACTTCTCTGTTTAAAAGTATAAAAAAGCTCTGTAGGTGACTGCCTGCACGATACAAGTAAAGGTCAGTAATGGATGTATTTGGGATACTGACTGGCTTCTAAAACTAGGTAGGTCTTTCATGATAAACAGAACTCCCTGGAGAGAAAAAGGCCCATCATCTCAGGAGACCCTAAAACAAACAAAAAACCTGAAATATGCATCCCCAGTTAAACACACCAATGACCAGGGCACATGAACTTATTCTATGCAAAGTGTTGGAATGACCTACACAGTTGGGCTTGTGTCAGCCCGTCCTCGAGTTCTTCACAGTGTTTCGCTAACTCCGTCCATCTCCCGCTTCGGTTCAGGCTGAATCTGCTATCATCATCATGGTTTACCTCAAGAGGCAAAGGATGGCTAAACATTTAGTCTCTGCGGGTTTTGCTTTTGGCCAGTAGTATCATTTCAGCAGTGATATTTCGGCATTTTTGCTGAAAATTACAGACATGGTGTGTGCAGGAGACTGGGGATCGTTCTCCTATCCTTCAGATCTTGCCATCGATGGTCTGAATTCTCTTGTATTTGGAATGGTAACAAGCTACAGATGGAAACTTGAGACAGAAAAGCACCTCGCTGCAGGAGGAAATCTCCACTCGCTTTGCATTCCCTCAGTCACAGAGAGAAGAGAGACCGAGGTAAGGTCCCAATGAGCCCTGGAAAATGCCAGAAAACTGGAGCGAATGAGTATCAGCATTCCTCGGCTACTGACCTCATCGTCCACTGCCCTCTGTGCTTAAAGCAGCAAGAGATTATTCTTTCTGGCTCCGAGATCAACGCAATAGGGATCAGCTAATCCATTTTGTCTTAGATCTGAACATGATAAGCACCATGGGTCTGTCAACTGTAAGTCCTGGAGATGGGAAATTCCAACAACTGATGCACATGACGAGTATATCTTCTATATCTGAGGTGAACAACACCAGAGGTTGCTATTCCATTTCAAAATTTAAAGGATAAAGAATGAATTCAACCGCCTTAGTGATGGAGGTGAGCTGCTGCAGCTCCTTCTCAGCTGGACTTAACTAAGACAGGCTATTCTCTCTGTCTCTGGACAAGTCCTGTCCCAGCTGCACTGAAATCAGATTTTTTCACTCTTTCGGTTGCATATTCCAAGAGTGCAAGTGACCAGCCCACGCAAACAGGAGAAGAAGCCGGAGTTATCTGTGTTATGAAAACTATCGTTACTGAGCCCAGTCTAGCCTGTACTTTCCAGTCTGCTCTGGGATGAAGGGCACTGGTAGCTCCATTGTGTCATCTTCTCCTGGCTCCTTGCTCACCAGCAGTGACTCTTGTTTGCTTCAAAAGTTTCACTTGCCGAGGGGAAGGAGCCACAGAACGGGTTTAGCTTCCCACCGGATGAGGAGCCTGCTCACTTACTCCCATTCCAGCTATTCTGGAGCACACATTCTTGTGGTTAGTCACACACATACATATTGTGTGTCTCTTACACGTTTGTGCACAATGATTGTCTCCTATAAGTTACACCAGCAGCTTGTAACTCCATATGGTTTAATATTGATTTCTGAATACAAACAGCACAGAGGTTCACAAGGACTTGTCTGAGGTCAAGCAAAGGCTGGGAGACCAGGCCTGATTTTTCCACATATGCACATAGTTAGGGCTGCTGTATTTGGTGCAACAAAAAAAGAGGATGTGTCCGGAGATCATATTCACCGACCAATCAGGTAGAGCATCTCATGAATATGAATGGGTTTTCTCTATTCCCCCTGTAAAATGAAAATTTGTATCCTGGGCAACCCCTACGTATCGTGACCTTACAGTTAACATTGTACAGTCATTTTACAGTCTACAAACAATTGACACTACATATGGTTATACACGTCTTTTTCAACAAAAGCTAGAAATAGCTAAACTAAACTTCAAGCAAGCAATGTGATTCACTGTTCACACGAAAACAAAAATGGTGTCAAAGTGCCAATGGTTTCTGGAAGCTGACGTCACTCGTGAGCAGTGTAACACATAGGCATGTGCATATCGTTTCATTTTTAAAGTAATCGTTTGCATGAGCCGTACAAACACTGTGGTAATGCTGAGTGGCTGCTTTATATTGAAAAGTGTTGCTCTAGGGGAAAAGTGGACCAGGAGAAACATGATGGTTCACAGAGTTCGTGGCATATCATGTAAACAAGCAATTAGGCACAGGTCTCATACCTCAGGTTCGCCAGTGATAACGTCAATGCCATAATCGTATAAGTCTTCATTCAGTAGGTTTGGGTCTGTACCGTAGTTGTCATAGACGTCAAGATCCAACAGCCTGGAGTGCGTGGAAGGAAAGGCCGCAAGTGTCTTCAGGATGAAGAACCCACACATAATGTACTCCAAAGTCTTCATCGTCCACCGGGGAACGCCAGCACTTCCTGTGAGAGGCACACACATCTGTCATGGGTCTGACAGAGTAGCGCTTTAATATCACTAGAACAGGCCCTTTTTTAGCATTATTTTGCATTTCTTTGTGTTGAAGTACTTAACTGAATGTAAAACACACAAACTGATTCATAAACCTAAACATCCATCCATCCATCCATTGTCCAACCCGCTTATCCCACCGGGTAGCGGGGCTCCGGAGCCTATCCCGGAAGCAATGGGCACGAGGCGGGGAACAACCCTGGATGGGGGGCCAGCCCATCGCAGTAAACCTAAACATTTATCATTATTTTCCAAGATGCTCTCTGTTAAATGAGCTTTTCACTTGGGCACCCTGTAGATATAGGGTGCAGTTCCTTTGCCAACATATGATTTAAGTACCGTATTTTTACGCATATAACGCGCGCGTTATACGTGTTTTTACAAACCGCGCAACCCTGCCGCGCGGTATCTCTGTGTGCGCGTTATGCAAAATTTGTTTTACATGGTTGATGTCATCTGTTAATATTTTAATGGAGATGAAAATGTCCTA
>JAODUD010000001.1:9607690-9623596 GCA_026784285.1 Stomatorhinus walkeri | reverse complement strand
GTTCTATGTATGATCTATGTCTGGGGGTGGCGGGAGGAGTTTTCAGTTCAATGGGCAGCATGCGCGGTATACGCATGTCGCGCTATGCAGAATTTTTTTACATGATTCCTTTGTTTCCCCGCGCTATATGCGTGGGCGCGTTATACATGTGTGCGCGTTATATGCGTAAAAATACGGTAGTTAAAGGCTTAAGGGTCACTACACATTCAATTAAACGTTTCCTTTGTCTCAGATTTGAAGATGATAAGAACTGGCTATCCCACTGGTCTCTAAGCTGAATGTCACAGGGATAGGCTATTCCATATAAATCAATTATCAGTACCTGTGCAATTAAATGTGATAAAATTACATTTCGGGAAATATGGTGGCACTTACTCTACATTTGCCACTTCCTTATATAGCTAGGCATGTTTTCAGTGACATGTTCTTTTCTGTTTAAATTATGAGTTACCTGCTTTCTCTAATAACACTTAAGCTGATGCTGATGACATGCTGATGTAGCTTTTCAAAGTTTTGCTAACGCAGGATGGATCCTTTACTGCCCTGCAGTGCTTGTGTTGTGAGCTGGCCTGTGATCCACCTGAACCCCTTGAAGGGATCTCATTTTTTGTTTTAATTTGAAGTCTCCCCCATGGCAAAAAGGTCAGAGTTTATCTGCTGGGAGAGCAGTAGGAATGCAGGAACTTATCCTTGATTGTTGGGCTTCTGCCTTTACCTCTGTAGGCACTTATCTTGGCCAAACATGTCTCAGTCACGTTCTGCAGACTGTTGAACTGAAATATATTTTTCACACAATTCCAAAGATGAAGACAAAGACCCAGAGATTCGAGCAGACTGCAGACATGTATAAGCCCATCCAAGGCATGCAATGCCAGAAGAGACAGCAGGACAAGAATCCCTCTAGACATGGCCAATCAGGACAAGTGCCAACATAATAGCATCCACTGCTTGCCCTATGATGTGAAAGGCCAGAGTTCATTAAGCAGGAATGCTTTATCTGAGCAAGGAAGGAAGTGGCTATAAGCTTTCAGCTTGGAGGATAAATACTAAGAGCATTATCAGGATAAATGTTGAAAGTGGTATCAAGATAAGTCTTTAAGGTGCATTCAGGATAAAGGCTAAGAGTGCTGTCAGGATAAGCACTAAGAGTGATATCAGCATAAATAATAAGAGTGCTGTCAGGATAAGCACTGAGTGCTGTCAGGATAAGAGTGCTGGTAGGATAAATTCTAAGGTTGGGTTGCGCCAATATAGATTAAATTAATCCTGGTTTAGATTTAATCTTGGGTTAGTAAATCTAGGTTTAAACTGGTTTTAAATTAATCAAAGATGTGTTGCACATCTTTATTTTAAAACTGGATTTGTTAAACCAGTTTAAACTATGAATAAAATAGGATTAATTCAGGTTCAGTGTCCGCCATGATGGATACCGGGGAAACGTAAACAACTTCACAGTGCATCTTAATATTGCACCGACAATATTAGATAAAAGTATATTGGTTAGCGATCAAATTTTCTGATGGTGGAAATGTGGAAATCCAAACATAAATGTATTAATTGATCCATTAAATGTAATTGGGGTACAAAGATAATTCCATCTGTTTCATTTTTGCTCCACTACATCTCTTATTCTGCATTTTTGCAACTTCCATGCATCCTGTTTGTGGTTAACCAATCAGCAAGCTATGACAGTGTGAAAGCGCCTATGTCTGCAGACTGTGGTCCAAAAAGATCCCCGTCAACTATCTGAAAACTCCCTGATGCATAAAAATGCAAAGCTACTTGAAGCCTGAGAAATGGAGGTACCGCAGAGTTCCTCTCATTTCCATGCATAATAGCTGGTCCAACCTTCTCCAAAGGTTTAGATTTAACCTAGATTAATTGTAAACTAAATTTAAACTAAGTTTAAAGCTAAGTGCAACAGGATTAGTTGATAAATCTTCGTTTAATCCAGTTTAATAGTTAAACCATGTTGGTGCAATCTAGCCTAACTGTGCTATCCGGATAAATGCTAAGAGTGCTAATGGATAGTGCTATCATTATAAATGCTAAGAATGCTATCAGGATAAATGCTAGAGTATTATTACGTTAAGTGCTAATAGTAATATCAGGATAAACTCTAGGAATGCTATGGGGGTAAATACCAAAAGAGCTATCAAGAAAAATGCTGAGTGCTATCAGGATACAAATTAAGAGTGCTGTCATGATAAACACTTAGTGTGCTCTCAGGATAAATGTGTAGAGTGCTATCAAGCTCAAGCACTAAGAGTGCTATCAGGAAAAATACTAAGACTGTAGCCTCACATGCAATCTGTTATAGATCCTTCAAGACCACAGCCTTTAACTGCATGTATAAATATTTACCCCTCCCCAATTGGTGGTATCATTGAACTATGTGGATGGAAACTTCCACCAGGAACGACTCAACAAAGCTCGGTTGAACCAAAATTTAGGAGCAGTGATGCAGATGGAATCCCTTCCTTCACTCATGGTCTTTGCCCTGTTTCATGCTCAGAGGTAGAAGATCGGTGTCCTCCATCCCACTGGTAACAGCACCGGCTGAGCAAAGAGAAACACGAGAAGAGAAACGCCAGCACTGTGTGGGGGCAGTGGAGGAACCGGAGGGCCGGGGAGAAGGCGGAAGGGGTCCATCTTATCCGCTGTGGGCTGACAGAGGGCCCTTTATGAAGGTCCGTCCTACCTCGGCCCAGATGGCTAATGTTCTGTTGAGGCATGTGGGTAGGAGGACAAGAGGGAGCAAGACTCCGTGAGGAGGCTGCCCCGGCACGTCCACACGTGCATATATGTAGACATGCACACGCACCCACACACAGACACACATCTCTGACTGAAGCCACTGAGGTTTCTGGTGCTATTAGTTTTGGGAGCCCAAGTGAAGATAAACAGTGGCGATTTCCGAGCGCTGTGCCAAGTGCTACATGTTGTGTGTGCTCCCCTCCATACTCTCTACACTGACGGCCCACAAAGGTCCCCATAAGGTCCCTAAAAGGTCCGCTTTATTTGGCCTCTTGCAGATTTTTTCAGCACACTAAGAGTGGTGTACCATCGGAGATTGGCCTGCTAGTGGTGGAGCTATGTTCATCTCCATAAGGCCATAAACTGTGCGGTCAGTCACAGTGCAGTCAGTTACAGTGCAGTCAGTTACAGTGCCAGAGCACAAGTATGCTGTGTGCTGTGTAATGAAAGAGCATCTGTGTGTGTCCAGCTTCTACCCAGTGCTTTATTTGGCCTCCAGAACCGTATCAGATGGCAAATCATTTCACTTTAAAATTTTTCAAACAGGCTTCGCTTTTTACTCAAAACTACTACTTCACAAATCCTTTATGTTATGCTGATAAACTTTTAAATCCTCCAAACTCATTTAGTTCCTATTAACAAAAAAACAAGCATCATCTTATAGGGTAATTTCATGTGTTATTAAAGCCTACCATGTACTCATTGTAATATCAACCGAATCCCAAGGACAGCTCAAAATCTGCACTTACTTTGAGGACAATCTTCATGTTTTTTAGAAAATGGACCACTGGAGGAAAACCATTAGTACACGCAAATAAAAATAGAATTGATATAGTATCAAAGGGATCTGATATGAAGTCTTCTGTAAAGATGGAGATTCAAATAAGTGTAACAGTTCAACCAAAATTATGAAAGCCAATCAGGAACCGATTATAAGAAATGATCCACCTATCAGCCAGCCTATTAATCACCAACACATACAACTAATAATTATCAGAAAATAAATTGCATTTGGAAATTTGGAAGTCAACTGAGCTGATTTAAAGTACCTCAAAAGAGTCTAAAGAGGATGTATGGAATCTGTAAACGCTCACCTCTGTCTCCTTCTCTTCCAGAATGTTCCCAACCACCAAGCTGGAGAGCCGTGGGATGGGGGTCTGGCCAACAGAGAGGAGAGGACTTGCTGGGCGAGGTGTGTGTGTGTATAAATACCCGGGCAGACCTGTGTGTGTGTATCAGTATACACTCAGGCAGAACCTGGAAAGTGTGTGTGTGTGTATGTGGTTGTGTATACCCAGACAGACGTGTATATATCAGTATGCACTCTGGCAGACCCTGGAGAGTTTGTGTGTATATATATGCCCAGGAAGACCTGAGTATGTGTATCAATATACACTCAGGCAGACCATGGTGTGTGTGTGTGTGTGTGTGTACCCAGGCAGATCTGTGTATGTGTATCAGTATACGCTCAGGCAGACCCTGGAGAGTATGTTATATATTCAGGTGGGTGAGGTTATTTGGGAGCACTGATTGACCTGTGAATGTGTGTATATTGTGCACTTTGGCTTATTCTTGTATGTGTTTTGATCTTCGGGTCCAACAAGTTTGAGTGTATGTCTGACCTGGGTGTGTGTGTGTCTGTGTGTATGTGTGCAGTGCATCTTGTATGTGTTCAGTGCTTCTTGTATGTGTTTACATTAAGTGCACCCCATATGTGTCCAGTGCATTCTCTGTGTTTAGTGCATCCTGTGTGTGTTCAGTTTCCTGTGTATATTTCTGTACAGTACATTCTGTTTATATTCAGTGCCTCCTGTGCATGTTCAGTGCATGCTGTGTGGTTTCAATGCATCCTGTGTGTTCAATGTATCTTGTCTATGTGTATGTTTGTGTGGGTGTGTGTGCGTGTGTGTTTTTCTCGATATACAGCCACAGCATTGACACAGACCAGAGAGGAGTTGTCACCCCATCCATTCCTCATCCTGACCCACCAAGCCTTAAAACCAGAAACATGCAAATGCAGCGGCTGCCCATCCCAGCAGAGAAACTTTCTTTAATCATAACAAAGGGTCCAGTCTTTTCCACCCAGTGTGGCGTAATCAGGATTAAGCATGAATTATTTGTCTTCCTCTTCCTGAAGTGAAAGTACAACATGTGTGGCACACAATGACAGCTTTGTACGGGGCTGCAGGGGCAGGGAGGGGGGATCTGGGAAGAGGAACATTACTCCCACAATGGGTCAGAAACCAGACCCAGGCAGTGTCAGCACAGCCATGAGCGCTGGATCTGAAATGCTCTTGGGTGCTGGAGGTCTGGCCCCCCGTAGTCACCCCTAAGGTTATCCTGAGAACACCTGTACCTGCTGCTTCTGGTGGTCCCTCAAGACACCTTCAGCTTTGGTACCTGTCGGCAAGAAACGAGTTAAAAACCTGCTTACCGGCCTGTTTATACCAGCGGCAGGCAGGATGCTGCTTAAGGAACTGAAGTTATTCAAAAAACTGAAACTCATGTTGCTTGTTCATGGGAGTTTTACTTAAACAAAAATGCTCTGAGGGCACAAAGAAAAATGATTAGTTCAAGGAGATATCCAATCAGATTGTAGAGGAGGAGGGCCCAGGCAACTAGAGGAGGCAAGACCAACCAACCCGATGTCTTGGACCTGCTTCCTATAGTTGCTTGGACCTACCACCTCTACAATTTGATTATCTTTCAGAACTAATAATTGTTCTTTCTGCCCTCAGATTTTTGCATAAGTAAAACTCAGACGAGTCTGATGCTTTCACATGGTGTTCTTTGAGTGAAATCAGTAAGAAAAATAATAAATGTATTCAGTCCAGCAATGAATTATGGTTGAATATTCTGACATTGTACTTGACCTTGTAGGCTATCATTATAGTTGACCTTAGCGGCTTCTATTAATTTTAACTTGAGAACATAGCTCTCTAGTACTTTTAGAAATTTTTAGAAAGAAGACTGAGTTTTAACAGTGCTAGGAAGCAGGATGGTGGCTATAGCAGCCAGTTACACCAGTTAAGCCAGTTATGATGGAAAGAGTTAAACCTTGCAACAATATTGCAGACACAACATAACTTTAATATTATTTCAATATCTCGAAGATAACAGCAGTTAGGAAAAAACAGCTAGAATAAAAAAAACACCTCTGACATTCCAAGTCTAACAGGGCTGCCCCCAGGCATGCAGGGAGTTTGTGAATGTAGTGATGATTTCTTCAAGCCTGACCGACAGTGCGGCCAGCTGTTCGTCTTGACACCTGTGATTTGGCTGTCTGTCAGAAACACAGCACGCGATGCTAATCTGACTTCAAAGATGGTGGGGGGGGGGCGGCGACCTCGTTTATCTGCCCAGGACCTTAGGACTGATGACTGCTGACAGCAGGAATGAGCCCTGGCTACTAACCTCCTCATTTTGGCCTGGGGCCACCGCTCTGTCAGGGGCACACCAATCGCGGTGCTTCTGTGCTAATGCTAACAGTACACTTATGCTGACAGTATCCTCAGGGAATCCATGTGAAAATATCATGAAAATATCTCCAGACCTCTGGTGTAATATCACCTCATTTGGAGTACAAAAGGGAAATGTCATCCCAACGTTCGGCTAAATTACTGGTCTGGTTGCCGTTGGTAATTACTGTTAGCGCATGGCACCTTATTGAGTGTGAGCAGCGAAGACTGTCTGTCCTTCTGTGTGTTGTCCTGTCTGTGGTCATATATTGTATGTGGCAGTGTGTCTGCACTATTCAAGAATAAGTACAGACGCTCCTCTACTTACGAGTGAGATACGTTCTGAACAGCCTTTCGTAACTTGAAATGTTCATAAGTCGTTATTCAACGTCATTTGGATACGCGCAAGTACAAAGAACTTGTAGACAGGAAACAGGAGCCCAATGAACACAATTTGGACTTACAGTCGTCTTCGTTCGTATGTCTGAAAGTTCGTAAGTTAAAAGTTTATAAGTAGAGGAGCATCTGTAATCCCAAGTACTTTGTACAACATGTGTAAATGGCAGATAAATGCTCTGGTATCCCGCACATTATCAACCCACCTCTCCCGGGAAGTTCCCGTCCCGCAAATTGACAGCAGCTCCCTGACACCCGTGAATGATGCGGAATGTCCCGGAAATCTGCCCTTCCGCTCTTCAGTGACAGTAAAATCAGCCAGAAAGAAAAATCACCCAGCAAATTTTCAGCCACGCTCTCACGCCAGTCAATGAATTTTACTGCCAATGTGCCCACCCCCCCACCCCAGCCAGGCAGCACTACGCTTGGGTGGTATTTAATATTTAATAATGATATTTAATGCTATTCTGGTATTTCCGGATGAAATTTTGCCTTGGGGGAGGATGGGGTGCTTTTGAACAAAAAGCCATAGTATATGCAAAAAATCATAAATACTGTGGTATATGGTATAACTGTAATACCGCCCAGGCCTTGCCTGCACCCCTCTCCCCCATTTGTCCCTCACCGGTCACCTTGAAATCAGTATATCACTATGCCTTCAGTGGGACATCTGCCACCATCTTCCTTACCAATGCAGTTCTATGCTTTACACACCAGAGCTTCTGTCCCGAGGACTCAGAACACAGTGACTGAGCACCAAGATGCCAGAAAGAATTTTTTCTAAGCTGACTAATCTGCCTTTCTGAGCGATGGGATTAGAGACAGGATGCTGGCTGGACCTTAGACCGGCCAACAGGATCGGAGCCCCACAGTATTGCTTAAACCTGCAGTGGCGGACAAGCAGCAGCTGTTATGTAAGCTGGTGATGCTGACAGTGACGTCGGTGCTGTCCGTGCTCTGTCGATGTTCTGTCTGTGCAGTCTGTGCTCTGTCGATGTTCTGTCTGTGCAGTCTGTGATCTGTCGATGTTCTGTCTGTGCAGTCTGTGATCTGTCGATGCTCTGTCTGTTCGGTCTGTGCTCTGTCAATGTTCTGTCTGTGCAGTCTGTGATCTGTCAATGCTCTGTCTGTGCAGTCTGTGATCTGTCGATGCTCTGTCTGTGCAGTTTGTGCTCTGTCGATATTCTGTCTGTGATCTGTCGATGTTCTGTCTGTGCAGTCTGTGATCTGTCGATGTTCTGCCTGTGCAGTCTGTGATCTGTCAATGCTCTGTCTGTGGTGTCTGTGCTCTGTTTGTGCTGTTTGTACTCTGTTGATGCTCAGTCTGTGCAGTCTGTGCTCCGTCAGTGCTTTGTCTGTGCAGTCTGTGATCTGTCAATGCACTGTCTGTGGTGTCTGTGCTCTGTCAATGTTCTGTCCGTGCAGTCTGTGATCTGTTAATGCTCTGTATGTGGTGTCTGTGCTCTGTTTGTGCTGTTTGTGCTCTGTTGATGCTCAGTCTGTGCAGTCTGTTCTCTGTCAGTGCAGTCTGTGCTCTGTCGATGTTCTGTCTGTGCAGTCTGTGATCTGTCAATGCGCTATCTGTGCAGTCTGTGATCTGTCAATACGCAGTCTGTGCAGTCTGTGCTCTGTCGGTGCTTTGTCTGCACTCTTTCTGTGCAGTCTGTGATCTGTCGATGCTCTGTCTGTGATGTCTGTGCTCTGTTTGTGCTCTGTTGATGCTCAGTCTATGCAGTCTGTGCTCCGTCAGTGCTTTGTCTGTACTCTTTCTGTGCTGTCTGTGATCTGACAATGCACTGTCTGTGGTGTCTGTACTCTGTCAATGTTCTGTCTGTGCAGTCTGTGTTATGTCAATGTTCTGTCTGTGCAGTCTGTGATCTGTCAATGCTCTGTCTGTGGTGTCTGTGCTCTCTTTGTGCTGTTTGTGCTCTGTTGATGCTCAGTCTGTGCAGTCTGTGCTCTGTCGATGTTCTGTCTGTGCAGTCTGTGATCTGTCAATGCGCTATCTGTGCAGTCTGTGATCTGTCAATACTCAGTCTGTGCTCTGTCAGTGCTTTGTGTGTACTATTTCTGTGCAGTATGTGGTCTGTCGATGCTCTGTCTGTGCAGTCTGTGGTCTGTCAATGCTCTGTCTGTGGTGTCTGTGCTCTGTTTGTGCTGTTTGTGCTTTGTCTGTACTCTTTCTGTGCAGTCTATGCTCCGTCAGTGCTTTGTCTGTACTCTTTCTGTGCAGTCTGTGATCTGTCAATGCTCTGTCTGTGCAATCTGTGATCTGTCAATGAGCTATCTGTGCAGTCTGTGATCTGGCAATACTCTTTCTGTGCAATCTGTGATCTGTCAATGCTCTGTCTGTGCAGTCTGTGATCTGTCAATACTCTTTCTGTGCAGTCTGTGATCTATCAATGCTCTGTCTGTGCAGTCTGTGATCTGTCAATGTTCTGTCTGTGCAGTCTGTGATCTGTCAATGTTCTGCCTGTGCAGTCTGTGATCTGTCAATGCTCTGTCTGTGGTGTCTGTGCTCTGTTTGTGCTGTTTGTGCTCTGTTGATGCTCAGTCTGTGCAGTCTGTGCCCTGTCTGTGCAGTCTGTGATCTGTCAGTGCGCTATCTGTACAGTCTGTGATCTGTCAATACTCAGTGTGTGAAGTCTGTGCTCTGTCGGTGCTTTGTCTGCAATCTTTCTGTGCAGTCTGTGATCTGTCAATGTTCTGTCTGTGCAGCCTGTGATCTGTCAATGTTCTGTCTGTGCAGTCTGTGATCTGTCAATGCTCTGTCTGTGGTGTCTGTGCTCTGTTTGTGCTGTGTTGATGCTCAGTCTGTGCATTCTGTGCTCTGTCCATGCTGTCTATGCTCTGTCTGTGCTGTGTCTACGTTCTTAATGCAGGGCTGCCAAACACATCTGGCATGACAATCACGCTTTCAGATGCTCGCTCAAGAAATCATATGGTAAATCTATATTATTTCATTATAAACCTACATCTAAAACATTGTGGCAGTTTTCAAACCCTACAGACTATTTACAAGGTAATAAAACTCTTACATACAAGTAAATGTATTTGCATTTTTGTGCAGCCTTGTCTTGAACTGAAAATCTCACTCCAACCAGCTGACTGAAGCTGGTAAACCTGTGAATGAGTCTGGAATTGAAATGTGAATGGGAGGCTTGAATACACATTAAATAAGGTGAACAGGATACTGTGTGGAGTAGCATAACCATAAGAAAAAAATCAATTTTAGAGACACGAGACAAATTGAGTCGAAAATATAAAAGTAATGCAGTGTGATGTTTTACGGTGTCAGCAGTGATATATGAACAAGTTGTAATGCAAAAAATCTGTGTTCATAACTTAAGATGAATTGGAGAACAAAACAACAGATCACACAGTTCACATGTGATTTTATTTATTTGTTTGAGAGACTGAATTACAGTAACAAGACTGCAGTATTTGTGAAATAGCCACCCCCATATGTAAAGTCACCCTAAACAGGTAATTATATATTCACAAGGCAACAAGTACATGCCAGACATTTACATAAACAGTTTTGTAACCTGTCTGTATTCATTTAGAATATTTATTTATAACCTACAGACATTTGGCTACTAAGGATGTTATTTTTTTCCCACACAAATGTAACCAAATGTGAGTCGTTACGCACAAAAGATAAAAGAGTGAAACACGGATGACCAAAAGACATGAGGAATCTTTGTGCTGGATGCATTTTAGCTCAGTCTGCTGGTTTAAGTGACTTTGATTAGCATCGTCGCACTGTTGCGTTGGTGTATAACCACAGCCCTGGGCATCGCTATGAGCCCTACTTCCATGGAGATTCCCTTTACATAAATGCGGAATGAAATCAAATAACAGCAGCACTTTCCAGTACCATGTCCAAGGCCCAGCTTGCTACTGAAACATTAAATACAGCATCAGCAGCGAGTCATGTTTAGCTATCCCGTCTCCCTTTCAGTTATCCAGCTATCCCTTGGTCCGCTTTTGTCTTAGCAGAAAATCTCAGAAAAAAATGTCGCTGTAAATCATGATAGCTGTGAAGCTGAATAATGAAAAAAGAACAAAGAAAAGCAAATTTTCTTCTCTAACCCTGTGAGATTTGCATAGTCCTCCATGCATGTATATGAAAATCACTCGAAGTGCACAGTAAGGGAAAGAGCACAGTAAGGGAAACAGCGCAGTAAGGGAAAGAGCACAGTAAGGGAAAGAATTCAGTAAATGAAAGAGCGCAGTAAAGGAAAGAATGCAGTAAAGGAAAGAGCGCAGTAAGGGAAAGAGCACAGTAAGAGAAAGAGCACAGTAAGAGAAAGAACGCAGTAAAGGAAAGAGCGCAGTAAGGGAAACAGCGCAGTAAGGGAAAGAGCACAGTAAGGGAAAGAGCACAGTAAGGGAAAGAATGCAGTAAATGAAAGAGCACAGTAAGGGAAAGAATGCAGTAAATGAAAGAGCGCAGTAAGGGAAAGAGCACAGTAAGAGAAAGAATGCAGTAAAGGAAAGAGCGCAGTAAGGGAAAGAACGCAGAAAGGGAAAGAGCGCAGTAAAGGAAAGAACACAGTAAGGGAAAGAACACAGTAAGGGAAAGAGCGCAGTAAGGGAAAGAGCGCAGTAAAGGAAAGAGCGCAGTAAAGGAAAGAGCATAGTAAGGGAAAGAACGCAGTAAAGGAAAGTGCACAGTAAGGGAAAGAACGCAGTAAGGGAAAGAGCGCAGTAAGGGAAAGAACGCAGTAAAGGAAAGAGCATAGTAAGGGAAAGAGAATCGTAACACAAAAAAGTGCAGCAAGGGAAATAATGTGAAGTGGAAGAAGTGGAAAATTCAGGTTCAGAAAGTATAAATCCAGACTAAGGTTTTGTTTCAACCAACCAGTTAAGTATAAAGATTCACAGTCACAGAGTACTCAGCTGGTTGGTTGAAACAAAATCTTGGTCTGGATTTCTACTTTCTGGACCTGAACTTTCCACATCTGGAGCGCAGTAATGCAAAAAGCACAGGAAGAAGAATGCTGCAGGAGTGGCCAAAGGTACCTGGACAGCATGACCATGCATCATCACCACTGATGAAGGTCAGTATGGAGGATCCCAGTTCTATCTACAGGGTGTAAACAGAAATCAGGGAAAGTGGATGACCTTTGACCTGTGGGGTGTGCCATCTTCCTGTCCAGCCCGATGTGGCTCTTATATAACCACAGCTGTGAGGAGACGGAAGCAGATCAGGAGGTCCAGGGGGATGGGTGGCTGCACGTCATTGCCGTCAAGGCGGAGGTAACGCAGCCGTGGGATCTGGTCCTCAGTGTAGCTGTCTGGGGCATCAGTGGGTCCAGGGCAGATGCTGGTCCCATTCACACCTAAGGCATGGAAAAGCATTTAGCTCTAACAGCACCTTAGCAAGAGGGATGGTCAAACATGGAGCACTTAAAACCAAGGTTAATATACATCATTCAGAAAACACTGCTAAGGTGTCATTTTCTATCCATCATAGGTGGGCTATGAACCCCAAACCCCAGAGGTATGAGGTAATAGTGATACTAAACATGCCACCCTTAAGCAACTGTATTCCTTAGCTTAAATGTCATGTTATCCCAGTATTTGTGCAGGTTTCATTTGGGTACTAAATGCAAGAATACACAGACAGATACGATTGTGTATGCCCTGTAATGCACTGACCTCCTATCTAGGATGTGCGCTGCCTTGTGTCATACATTTCCTAGGATGAACTTCAAATATATCCCTGAGGTGTATTGGACAAGGGCTTATGGAAATGGAAGGCTAGATGTCTGCAGGGTCATATGATGTTTCTCAACATGCATGCTTGGCTATACTTGAGTTCTCATATACCCGTTTTGCGTCATCTTCCATTGCCGAAGGCCAGTTCCAATACTCAAGAACAGAAGTACAGGATTAGAAATACACAATAGTAAATATCCCTCGATGTTGTTCTTGCCCTGCCCCAAATATCAAGGATACATCAGTTGCATCCTCGCCAAACAAGACCAGTCCCATGATTCATTGTTTCCAATTTGAATTTTAATTAGGCTGTCCCCAACCAATCAGCACTCACTTTTGATCAGGTTGTGGCTGAGATGCAGCTGCTCCAAGCTTGCTGGGATTTGGGGCACCTCGGTCAACTGGTTGTGTGACAGCTGCAGGTCAAGGATGCTGGACATTTTGAAGATGTCCTTGGGTAGCCCGTCGTTAGCAAGCTTGTTGCGGTTCAGCCGGAGAAAGGCAATCTTGGGTAGGTTGTTAAAGTAGCCAGCGGGGATCTTCTCTATTCTGTTGCTGTCCAGGAAAATCTGGATGGTTGTGGCGGGCAGGCGGGGCGGCATGTTCCTCAAGCTGTTCTGAGCCAGGTTGATCTGGACCAGGCTGGTGAGCCCCTTCAGGTTGGCCTCCATCAAAGCGTCATCCTGCAACTGGTTGGCATGGAGATCCAGCAGCGCCAGGTGGCTAAGTTTGGCAAACACACCAGGGGGGATCTTAGAGATGCGGTTTCGAGAAAGACGGAGCTGCTCTAAGTTGGGGGGCAGTGGAGAGGGAACCTTGGTCATCAGGTTGTCCTCCATGTAGAGGTACAGGAGGGCTGGTAGACCCATCAGTGCCCCTTCCTTCACACCCTCACTGGTGATCTTGTTGTGGTTAAGGTTGAGCCAACGCAGCTGGGTGGCGTTGCTGAAGGCCTCCTTCGAGATGGTCTCGATCTGGTTGTTCTGTAGGTACAGGTAGTGGGTGTGTGGTGGGATTGTGGGGATGCTCTTCAGGTCTTTGCCATCACAGTAGATGGCGCTGGGGATGCTGGGTGGGCAGTGGCACTCTTTGGGGCAGACCCTCATCTGCTCCAGGTAGTCCTCATATGGAAGGTCCTGGGCACGGCCTGTGTGGGCCGTCAGCAGAGCAGAAACAGCAAGCAGAAGAACCACCATCTCTGCATACAAGACTGTTGGGAGCAGAAACACACATGGTCCGCTGAATTAGCACCTGTCCTGTACGCTAAATGATGAGCCTGTTGCTCTATTGTTAAGTACACTTTAGAGCTTAACTGCCTTTCAATATTGAGCCACACTCTCACACTGTCTAGGGACAGCTTTACTCTGATCCCATGAGATGGTCAAGGGACACTGGTTCACAGTTTGCCTTGGGTATCTTCTCAATGCTGCCTGGGAGGGCAGAAGGCAGAAGAGAGGTGTCACCTACCTCTGGAAGGTATATGCTCATTATTGGCATCGCCTACATAACTGAGACTGCTGAAAAAGCAGGAATACAGTTTAGCAGACAAACCAGTCGCCAAGGAAAAGTAGCATCACAAAGGCCTTATGGGGAGTGCGGTTAGACAGATTCACATCATATGGCTTTGAGACACAGTTGGGTGCCACAGGCTGTTACGGATCAACACCTGGGCCTCATTTTAATGACATGAAGATTTCTGTGGCTCAACCCAGGAAATGTGAGAGTTTCAACCTGTAGAGAAAGAAAAGAGTCAAGAACGGGAAATTCATTTCTTCAGATCCACATCTGCTGCCCAGTGATATTCCTAAGGGTTGCTTCTCCTAGTCATCTGGACCTGATTTTGTCTAGGTTTTGATTTTCCAGCCCCTGGTTGGGGTCAGGAAGAGACATAGGGCTGTTGGCAGGCAGCAGTCTGGCAGCCTGGTCCACAGGTTTCTGCACCCAGAACTTTCATATTGGCCATGATTCTGTAAGTCCTCCTGGATAGACATTCTTGCAACAACAAAGATTCGGATCATAGGGAAAGGTCCAGAATATACATACAGATGGGACCATAACAGGAAAAATGTACATATAGCAGCTTATGAGTAAGACAGATAATGGAGTGACAATGGGAGTGGACTAGATAGAAGTGGACTGCAGCATTGCCATGGATGCTTAAATATTTCCAAAAAAAATAACAATGGCGGAACTGGATGAATACATGGATCAGCAGCCAACCAAACGAAAGACTCGAGCCGGTGAGTGAATCGCTCCCAATAATCAATTGAAAATCATACAGAATTAGTTTTGAAATTCTTGAAAACTTTTGTAACCTCCAATACCTGAGAGACGTTTGTAATTAATATCTCCATGAATACTATTTTGGTGCTTCTTGATCAAACCTGCCAGTCGTGATCCTTATACACCCACACACACCATCTGACAACATCTACCATCAGCACATCACTTGGTCTAAAAATGCACAATCACACACTCACAAACACAAAGGCCCACCCTTCACACATCACCTTAAATGCACTTTTTGGCTGTAAACGCACCTCTGGTCCAGTGGCTCCTGTACCAGTCCTGAGTTACTGTCCCAGTGACAGAAGCAGGGTCGCTTAGCCTGTGTTTGTAGCAGATACTGAGCTCTAGATGTCCCCTGAGCCAATCACAATCACCTCAACCCAAGTGGCACTATGCCATCACACTCAGTCAGTGTCTGCTGTACCCGGGCACAGGGCGTCTCATGGCACCATCCTCCTCTTTTGGAGTTTTGTCCAGTCGCCTTTACCCCCCCCCCCCCCCATCTCCACTCTGCCTCATTTCCTGTCCCTTCAAGTGAATATGAAAAGATCATGGGTCCAGCTGCACAAATTCCATTTCATTTTAAAGGGACGGGGCTCTTGTTTACTTACAAAAGCATTTTTTCCTCGTTTTCAGGGTTTTTGTAACGCAGCCGCCGGATAAGGCATTGATGTAGCAAAGCTGATAGCTACAAAAAGAGCTTCTATCAGCTACAGTTGGCTGATTAACTTAAATCACCCAAGTCAAGACACAGCACGCAACCGACATTCTGTAGGGCTGCATTGTCAAGCTCCGTGGGGCTAGCTCAGCCCGAGCTGGGCAGTCCTGTCCATGCCTGGCTCTGTCATTGTGGAAGCTGCCTCAGGAAATGAGACCTGTCTGGACAGGCTGGTGGAATGACAGCTGAAGCATTTTGCCGGCTCTCATACAGAGAAGTGTAGGACATTGGTCCAGGTATCACTTCTCAGAGGTTTAAGAGTGACTAGGTGGCTAGGAGACAAGGCAGATATCATCATCTAATGTCTTTAGGTGGCTTGGGGACAGGGCTGGTATCACCATCTAATGTCTTTAGCTGGCTAGGGGACAGGGCTGGTATCACCATCTAATGTCTTTAGGTGGCTAGGAGACAAGGCAGATATCACCATCTAATGTCTTTAGGTGGCTTGGGGACAGGGCTGGTATCACCATCTAATGTCTTTAGCTGGCTAGGGGACAGGGCTGGTATCACCATCTAATGTCTTTAGGTGGCTAGGGGACAGGGCTGGTATCACCATCTAAT
>JAODUD010000001.1:9573447-9594546 GCA_026784285.1 Stomatorhinus walkeri | reverse complement strand
TTAAGTACGGCCCCGTAGCCCCCCCCCCCCCCCCCCACAACCTACAATGTAAAGTACCTACAATATAGTGACAGAGACAGCACATCAACATCTTCTGGCCTCTGAAAGTCACGCTCCCTGCAGTGAATACTGACACAGTCCTTCCTGTTGCTGGGTGTCCTCTTTCACTCTTACCTTCTGCAGGCATTGTGATATTCTCCAGTACACTAACTCTTCTTCTAATGTTCACAGAATAAGATGGTTTTGGTCTGGTCATTAGTCATAGTATTAGTCATGCATAAAAATGTTCGGAGATCTCTGTTTTTTCTGGACAAGCTCAGTCCGGTCATTCTTGACACGCCTGCCAAGCGCAGAGCTCCTGGGCACAGCAGACTGCCCGTCTATGAGACCATAAACGCTCAGCTCGGATTCCACAACATTCAAATTCCCCATTTAAAGAGGGGCAAGAGCTCAAATGGATCCATGATTAATGTTGTCTTGGCAGCTAGTCATTCCCACACTGGATTCCCTTTGTCCAGATCAGCGACTGGATAATTTCCACTCCTCCTAAAGGCTCCTCCACTTTCTCCAGCTTCACTTAGATCTGTGTGTTTTTTGATTTTGCATAACCACAGAAGCACTGCTGCACACACCCATGAGCACCTTCCACACAAACTATATCATGAACATGAACATCATAAGACCGCTATCATCATGGACACAACATTGCTGCCATCATTTTGGATATAAGCTCAATGGCTGCAATGGGTGAAGTTAATAGATGAATTCAATGGTGAATCCCTACCTCAACAACACATATATTCAATCCTGTCTGAAGGTTTTCAGTTCAGAACTTGCACAGGACTAAGCTGAGTATTTCTCAGGCACATCTAACATAATTTAACTCTTTATACTACAGTGATTATCCATTAAACAGAGCAGCCCTGCAGCACTGGAAGGGAGACCCCGTCTGCTGGCTGTCTGTGATGATCCCCCACTCTACACAGATAATCATGAGCCACAGGTGGGCTTGAGACCCTGCCAAAAATGGTGTTTTATTGCTGTTACTTTATGTAAATGGTTTGCACCACAAAGAACATCCGGGAGATAAATAGAACATGAGACAGAACAGGGCAGGAGTGCTTTGGGTTTATATAGAAATAACAGAGGGTGCTGACACATACACAGAGTGACACGGGGATAAGAAACTGATATGTGCACATGTGTGCTTAAGTGTGTCATAATTTCTGTATTGTTATTATTTGCATCCTCTAAAGCATTCACATGTGTTATAAACAGACACTTTGTAGATGTTTATTAAAGGAATCATAAATACTTAATAAACCTTTGGCCTTTGAGACTCCAGGCTCTGCTGTTGCGGTGGTGAAATCCCATTTTTTAAAGCGGAAATCTCAGAAACAGAGGTTTCATTCACATGAAATGTATTTTTTAAGCTCCAATGTCTTGATTTTCCATTTACTTCCCAGACGCCAATGAGTGGAATGCTGATTTCAGCCAGGAAATCTTCTGCCTCCCTTCTCCCTTCAACTTTTCCAGAAACACTCTGCCTGTCTACCTGAGGCTCGTTCCTTCCTTAGAAGGAGATACTGCAGCACCCTCTTGTGGCGGGGCGACATACTGCCTTCACTCGTCAGATTCAAATTTCCAGCCTGTGCCAGAGAATTAAGCTCAAAAATGCTGATTTAGTTGTATTCTTTATTAGATTTGGGACGCTCACGCCAGAGTCCCTGCTCTGTAAGTTCACCTTTATTGCTGATATAGTTTGTTTGCCCTACGGTAAGTGCTTGTACTTCAAAGCAATGAAAGGTTTCATACAGCATGTATGTACAGCATCTACACATGGAACATTCACATGGACAGGATGCTGGGGGGGGGCAATAGCCAGCCACCCACATCCTCCACTCGTTTTCAAAATGAGAAGAAAAAAAAAAAAAACAAACAGACAAAGCGCATGATCACCGGTGACTCAAAGACCATGGACGCATAATGAACACAGCAAAGCATGCAAGTAGGTCTTTGGGTAAGGTTTTCATTAAAATGTATATACGGTTTATTCTACATTTCTGCCTGGTGTTAATTCATTTCTGGCATCATATGGTCTCTCTGAGATATGCTGTAAGATTTTGTTTAAAATGCTTAAACATTTCCCCTTACACTTATTCCCCAAAAAAAGCAAAATAAAAAAACAAAAATGCAAAGCAACGATGGCTTGTTCTCCTTCCTTACTTTGACTACGATATGGAAAGAAAATCACGCATTTGGTGTTTATTCTGCATTGATATCACACCACTGGAAAGCTACTGTCATATACAGAAAGGAAACAGTCCTTTAGTACATTCTAGTTTGCCACTTTTGGTCTACGGTTTTTCTGAGACGTCAGTTAATCTTTTACCATGCCTGCTCAACAGGAAAACTGGCCCAATTTTCAGAGGATCATTAAGAACAAGGCGTGGGATGAAGGCAAGGGTGTTATGGACGACTCTTTATCAGCTAAATTCAAAAACAAAACAATAACATATCAGTGTTAAATGAAATTTCTGCAATTCCTATGCAAGGTGTGGTTGTAAAAATGTTAAGAAATTCTCTTTTATCAAACCGCTTCTTAAAAGTAAAGAAGATATTTGTTTGTGTTCTTTAGCTGCTGAGATAACAGCTGAGATTCATGAGTTTTGTTGTGTGTTCTAGAAACTTCTCAGGAATAGTGTTATTTTAAGGCAGCTGTTTTGTTTCTGAGGGTAACAAAAGTCATGTAGGTGGTGTTATCTCTGTAGTACATGGAAATGTCGGGGCTGGGTGTTGCTCAGACTGTGGTTTGTGTGTAATGTGTTACTGTTATCTTCTTTTGGCTGGGAGGTGCATATTAGGGAGTACTGTTGTGGCGCTGCATTCTATTTCTTCCTGTAGTTGCCCAGCTGGATGGCGGAGCGGTCGAAGACACAGCGGAAGGTGACAGGGGGCACCTCCCAGTAGGGCACAGGGTTGCTGAACAGGCTGATGCCAGAGTACATGGCTTTCTTGGTGTTGTAGGTGGGGGGACAGAAGTCTTCAGGCCCCACCGCTGCAATCTTATTGCTATGGAGATAGATCACCTGTGGGGCAGGGGTGATGGAGAGAGGGGAGAGGGGTTATGGGAGCAGACTATTGCAATGAAACAGGCGGGGTTTCTTTTAATAAAAAAAACACATGCACATTTCATGATTTATTGGTTAATTTTGATTCATTTATTTTAGAGTTTTATAATATATTTATTTTACCTAAATATTCATTAACATTATATTCTGTAGTGATATAAAATAAACAGATGATAGCATTGTTTCCCTGTCCCGTCCTCAGGGACCCGCAGCCTCACGGTTTTGCTCCATCTGAACTCCCTGTCAGACAGTGTACATCTTTGCTCCCTCGCAGCTTGGAAAAACATGGACTCTTTGTGGGTCCCCAAAGACCGGACTGGGAAACACTGGCCAATTGTATGAGATGCTATTAGTGAGCAATGCTTCAAGCAGCAGCCGACCTGGATGTACTTGTGTTCAGGCAGGCCTGGGGGCACAGAGGTCAGCACGTTGTAATCTAGGTGAAGCTCTCGCAGGTGGGGCACCATGGCCAGGGAGCCATTCTCCACAACACTGATCTCGTTGTAGCTCAGACCGAGCCTGGAGAGATATGGACACACGTGACAGGAGCATTTAGGAGGCCGAACGGCACACGGCTATAGCCAAAGCACCAAGGATTCTGTTTTATTCAGCCTGTTACTGCTTAGTTAAATTCCATTATGGAATAGCTGTAAAATGAAATCTTAGCTCTGAATCTTAGCTCTCCTTCATCCATGCTCCCCACTCCATAAACCACTAATGGACCAGGAGATTTTTTTTCTCATGCAAACAGCACATGGCCCGTTTGTTTTGGCCATGCTGGTACTAGCCGTTGGCGGTGTCCTACGTCTGCTTGGGGACAGCAAGTTCTCTTACTTGGCCAGATTCTTCAGTCCCTTCAGCTTGTCCGCCTGCACCTTAGTGAGCTTGTTCCCATCCAGATGGAGCTCTGATAGGGAGGTAGGGAGACCTACCAGACAGCACAGCAGAAAATGGTTGATATAAGAAAGACCAGTTTTCAATCGCATAGCCTTATCCTTCAAGTAAACTTATCTTAATCAACTCCGAGGCTTTTTTGGTGCTGTTATCAGTGACTCCTTAACCTCTAAGTATGAAGAGAGTTTGCTCTTCTCAAAGCATGTTTGGCATGTCAAAGATTTTTGCACACAGCCGGGAACTGTGAGGCCCTGCCCACGCCACCTGTCCTACCGCACGTTTCCTGTATCGGCATGGCAGGTTTGGGGATCAGTTCAACATATTGTTCTGACTTCCTGCAAATCACCCAAAGCTGTCTTCTCTTGTATCCCTTAGTAGTCCTGTATAAGTGCTCCCCAGTCCAGCCATTGTTACCTGTTGTCCCTTCCGTATTTGCATATTTGCATGTGTTTACAAATAAAATCCCTCCTAAGGGTGCCTTGCATCAGCAGCGAGCTTTTGGGTTCTTCTTCTCTTGCCTGGTGCGACAATAACTGTTAACTTAAGCCCATTGTTTATTGGTCAGCTGATCTTCCATTTCTGAATGGGTCCAGTTAATTTAAAATCGAATTTAGCTGAGCAAAAGGAGACACCTCCTACCTTTGGGGATCTCAGTGATGTTGGTGTCTGCAATGCGGATGTAGGAGACGCGTTTCAGGTCAGAGAAAGCACCGCTCTCGATGCCTGAGCTCTTCAGAGGGTTGGAGCCAAGCTCTGGAAAACAACAGTTTTGCGTTGAATTGTTCTATTCAGTTTGTTCATGCTTTATTAATCAGTCAGCTTCTGAGCTGCACGTTCAACCCATACAGGTACACGGTGGCACACGGATCAGGAACACATAATAGGGGAACACCAAAGGGGATGGCCAATAGGTACTGCTGGTCAAATGGAGAAAAGACACATGGAACAGGGCCATACGGTCACCGAACCCGACCCTGACAGCTTCCGGCTTCAGTGACTCCAACCAACAGTGTCAGATACCAGAAGCAGCAGAACATGGGCCTCCCACAAAACCATAGTGAACAGACAACAGAGCACTGAGAAGAGGGAGCCTCCGTCAGCAGGGGGATAACCACCCAAATGAGTCCTCTATTTCTTCTTATGCTATGTTTTGTTTTACTTGTTCCATGACTCCTAGTATTGTTAGCCCTCTGTGTGGTTGCTATTCGTTAGTCACTAGTGCTCATTAATTGTAATTTATTCCACCTGTCTCTTAACATCCTATGCTTTTACTGATTGGTTGATTTTAGTTATGGCCCACACCTGCATCTTGTTAGACCTTGTTAGCTGTGTATTTAAGTGTCTGTTCTTATTATGCTCCTTGTTGGTTCATTGTGGCTGATTTCCACGTATAGCTGTTACCCTGTGTTGTGTTGGTTTCCCGGTTAGTAGTACCCCCTGTTATGTATTGTTGTTTTACTATGTCCCTTCCCACCTTTAGTATTATGTTCCCGGTGTTGCTCCCTACCTTGATTTCTGTTTTATCAGTTGGTTTTGACCCCTCATGGTCCCTTATTTTTGTTATCTCTCTTTCTGTTCATTTGTTAATAAACCCCTGGTTTATTTGAATCACCACCTGGGTCACCCCTCCTTTCAACATGCCCCACCATATCAGAATCTTGACAACCTTCAAGCTACTGAACTTCCACAGAAAGTTTTAATCTACTGCACAGTGGCCTCTTGAATACTCAGGATCAGTGGCAGAACATAAATACCTGGTCTACACGCAAGGCCCTGTACATACTAGCAAAGTCAGAAACTATGCTAAGGGCTTTTAACTTCCAGCTGAATGTAATATTTCTTCTCCGTGTCCCATTCTTGTTGCTGAATTGATCTTTTTTAGTCATTTCACATCTGATTCAACATTTCCATTCTGTTTGCAATCAGGGCCCCCACACAATATCATGGGCTACATCTGGGGAATCGGGGCCTGCAGCTGTGTAGATACTGTGTGGTGTGATGAGGAGCCAGGCCGTGTGCTGGAGATTCAAGCCATGCTCCTAGAAGATACCCCTTGTGCTTTTAATTCCCTCTTTGTGCCCACAATAATGACCGAGTCATTAAGACCATTTGAGGGTGACATCCATACCCATGACGATGACCTGGGCCATTCCCTGGAAGGAGGCCTTCTTGATTTTGGCAATATGGTTTTCATGGATGCGTAGCTCCTGCAAGCTCTTGGGCATGTTGGTGGGCATCTCCTTCAGCAGGTTTTTGGACAGGTAGAGCCTCTGCAATTTGCCCAGGGGCATGAAGGCTTTAGCATGGATGGTGGTGATGAGGTTGTTCACCAGGATCAAAGCCTTTCAGGGGAAGCCAAGGATGAAAAGTCAAAGTCAGACAGACAGATACCCAGAGTGCATCAGTTCCAGTGAGGACGTCAGGATTTCCAGTTGGGTTTTTAATGCAGCCAGCTTGGAAGCGCAGTCAACACATGAGAATATGACCTATGTAAATAAAGTGATTTTGTTTCATAAAAAAGTCTCAATGACCTTCTACTACAACTTGTTTATGCTGTTCAGAAGTATCACTACTTATAAAGTAACCTGCAAATATACTAGTAGTTCTATGAATTTCTAGGGTGCTAGCCAAATGCTATGGGTATGGGGACACACTCACGGGTTGTTTCATTTGGTGACCTTCACTATTGACTGAAATAAAAACACACACCGTGCTCTGCTTTCCTAATCGCTTCCAGACATGAAGAAATCTTTGGAATGCTCCCTCTCAAGAGGGCGATTTCGGCACAATGGAAAGAGTATGAAGGTCCAGACAGAAGTGCCACAGAGGAGGGAGCTGGTCCCATGATGTCTAAACAAACTTTTTGCTGGATGAGTGTTAAGATGGCAGTGGCTTCATGCTAAAGGTCCAGCTCTGTTTAGAGAGTGAAGGAGGACATGGGGCCATTGCTCTTCAGATGCTTCCCCAAGGTGCTGGAGAGCACATTGTTTTTTCTACTGGAACATTCCAGAAAAGTATTTCTGGGTACAATTTAGTTGAAATAGTTTGTTGTGTGCTGAATGCAACAAACTTAATAAGAATCTGGAAAAAATTACCAAGGCTTAGAATTCAAATTAACTTTGCTCGCAGCTTACTCCCAAACCTAAGTATACATCTTCTAAATTAAGGTTCACCGATTTTATCGATGTTTCGTGTTTACAAAGAGCATTGTCTGGTACAAAAACTAAAAAATGCGATTTTGAGACATTAAGATGTGTGAAGATATATTGCATGAGGAAAAGTTTGCATGACATGCAGGAAAACATGCAAATCTCACATGGAGGCCTTTGAGGGTCTTGAAATCATTCTCGCGAATTTCAGTGATCTTGTTGTTCTGCAGGTCAAGCAGAGTTGTTTCTCCAGGGAGGTTTTCTGGAACGTTTTTCAAGCCTGGAAGTTAAACACACAGATACATCTGATTAGGTCTTACCTCAACTATCTCACATTAAGCTTAATGAAATACTCCTGGAGTCTGAGGTTCCATAATCACGGCTGTGATCAATCACAATCAGTTCTCCTGTTTCCTGTCATTTGGCACCTAAGATTTTTTTTGCAGAATGATTGACTTTCAACAGAAGTCCCATTACGTAGCAATACACTTATTTAACATTTCATGTTACTATTGCAATCTTTACCTGAATAATCCTTTTTCAGAATAAGTGGATGGATTTTATATTACCAAAATGATGTTTATAATTGGGAAGGGGAGTTTTTGGGTGTGTAAAGGGAAATTATTTAAAATATTTTTTAAATGATTTACAAATGTTAATAGATTGAATATTAATAGAATTAAAATGTATTCCATGATGCATGTTATTTGGAAAAGGCTGCAGAGCCCCTGTGACCCTCTGTTGGATAATTAATCTGAAGATTAATGTATGGATGTATTAGATTGAACAGTGCATAGCCGTTTAAACTTTTTTATTTATTCATATTTTAAATTTGTATTCAATGTGACTATTACTTAATTTTTAGTTTTTACTGATCCCGGTGTTAAAGATACAGAAGAGGATTAGGGTCACCATGAAAGTATTTTTTGAATTTTGACTTTAATGTCAGAATTCTGACTTTTTTTCTAAACTCGGAATTCTGAGATTAAAGTCAGAATTCTGACATTAAAGTCACAATTCAAATAATATTTTCATAGTGGCCCTAATCCTCTTCTGTATAAACATGGCAAGAATGAGAAGCTAACAAAGCGATTTTGGTGTGTTTAGTCAGGCAGAAAACAAAGTTGAAAGCTGAGAACTTTCCGAGAGTTTAAAATGAGAAGTGTTTTTGGAAGTTTTGGAGAACTTGGCAACATTTTTTACAGTTCTGTAGAGTTTCAGAGAGTTTTGCAGTGTTTTCTAAAGATTGGAGAGTTTCAAAGTGTTTTGGAGTTTTTTATTATAAGTTCTGGAGAGTTTTGGAGCAGTTTGGAGAGTTTCAGAGACCGCCAAAGAAAGAATGTCAGTGCTGGAGACACCAGACTGCGTTGCATTGCCCTAAATGCCCCATCTTCCTCACAGCTGGTTGTGGTTAGTCTTCTCTGAAAGCACTGGAGGGAGGAGGGGAGACTACACAGCCCAAGCGAGGGCTCTGACGTGGAGGATCAACAGCTCCGAGCAAGGGAGGAGAGCAGCAGCAGAAAAGCATCTCCATGTTAGAACATCCAGCAAGACAGAGGGTTACAGAAACCGGGGTGCGACAGCGCATGGGTGCAATTTAATTGGCTGCAAAAACAGCGAGCATTTCAGCAGCATTGCTACAGGAGGCCCTCATGCGTGGCGAGACCCCGCACAGAGCAAGCTCAGTCTGCATCTAGCAATGCAGTGGGGCACTCAAGTCGAGTGGCAGGTGGTCTGATGATCCATCTGTACATATGTAATATCGTGAACATCCATATTTTTTATAGATTTATTCTGTAAACTCACTGCCAGATCACTTTTTTTCTATACCTGACTGGATAAAAAAATATCTTTTATTATGCATCATATCTTTTTGCTATAAGGGCTTTGAGTACAAGTAAAAATAGATGTTAATCAAAAACTGCAGTCACAGTAAACTAAAAACTGATTTTATGATGAAATGTCGCTGAAGGGCATGGAGACGCCAGAATTAGCTCATCTTACAATATGGCAGCAATTTTGACAAGCGCTCCAGTGCTGTCAGACAAGACAACCCAGAGAACTGGCACTTTAATTGTGAGTAAAAGGCAGCCAAGGTTGACATAATGCCAACGAAAGAAGGGGCATGGCTTCACACTGCCATAAGCATATTGCTCTACCCAGCATCCCAGTGACTGTACTTCTGCTTTGTCAAGACATACCTGCACACAAGGTCATATCCATCAAAATTAGCTTAGCTAAGTATGACTTCCTGCCCCCCGTTCCCCCCCCCCCCCAAAGTTAGCCTATTGTTTCCAAAGCCTCAGTGTCTACATAACTGCTCTTGCCATGACTCTGCGAGATGCTGGGCCTTTTCAGCTGCTCTCGCCATTTCCAATGACTGCAGACAGAGTGCTGGACAAAAAGTCCATGGAAAAAATGACACCAGAATGCTTATATGTCTGGAATTATAGCGGTGGTTGGTAATGTAACGCATGAGAGCTAAGCTGTATTATTGCTGTTCTGGGATGAGTTTTTGTCTTTTTTGAAATACTTTTTAGCATGTAACAGTTGACTGAGTATTCATATCAGGTCATGGATCCCCACCCTACCCAACTTGAACCCCCTACACTCATAGTGCTTGAAACAGGCTTGGACTCCAGGCCAAGAAGCTCAACTTCAAATGTATGAACTCAACAATACTCCACACTGGGAGCCTTCCCATTGGCTCTTCCCCACTCCTGGAGTGCTCTCATTGGTGGATTCAGTGAGGTAATGGAAGACTTTCTCTAAAAATGACCCCCTTGTCAGTCTGCTTGATTTATATCCAGACTGCACTTCAAAATCTTATTTTTATTTTGTTTCCTGAGTGTTTCAAAGATAATGCCAAAATAAAAAAAAAATAATAACCCTGAATACTTTGCACTCTCTCACAATGGCAAATTCTGAACTGTAGGGCAAAACAGCTGGATTAGGGTCCTTTTGTTTTCTGGGAGATAAACACATTACGTATGGGGGGGTGGGGAAAATGGAGGGGAAACCGAATGGTTAGCTGCTGTAATTAGAGATTGGCTTATTGATCAGTAAGATTTATGGGAAAATATTATTTTTCATGAGCAACAGTGAGAGGAAAATGAGGCTGGCTTCCCTCAATATTTCTCTTCCTGAAAAACAATGATGAAAGTGAAAAAAAAGATTTGTGGTGGAAATCTCAGCATCAACAGGGCCACTTTGGTCCACACCATGTGAAAACACTTAACACCTGTTTAATAATTCTGACATTTTAATCAAATAATAATAATAAATGTAATAATTCTGACATTTTAATCAAATGGGCAAGGTGACATCGGATTGGGAGACTGTTTTTGTGGTGAATATTCATGAGGAATGAAAATCTCGGCTTTACCTGCCAAGATTGAAGTCAAGCAACATAAAGCTTATCTGAGGAAATGTGCATTGCGAATAGGACTAGACCCGGTGTCTCACACTCCGGTCCTGATGATCTACTGTCCAGTAAGTTTTCTATTCTACCTGACTTTTGATGAGCCACACCTGCTCCTGGTATTTACCTGAGAACAGGTGCGGCTCATCAGAAGCCGGGTAGGATAGAAATCTTACTGGACAGTAGATCTCCAGGACCGGAGTTGGATACCTCTGGACTAGACCATCATCCACTACCAAAGTAATTTCTGATTTTCATGATCTATATTCATTTTAAATTGTAATAATCTGAACTTTCTACAGCAATTCTTTTTATTTTGAGGAATAACCTGGTTGTGAAGCACAGACATGCCCTCCCCCTGGAGTATCGCTTTCTTACCTAGATCAGAGCACTGCACCACCCGCAGGTGACACTGGCATCTGAAAGGGCAGACAGGTCCATCTGGGCCTGGGATGGCAGGAAAATTTGAGGGCTTTTTGGTCACTGGCACCAATCCAGAACCTCCTTCGTCCTCCATCATGAAGTCCAGGAAGCCTGTCTGCTCAAAGGGCAGAGCCCAACAGCATGTGACCAGGAACAAGTAGATTAAAGCTGACTTCATGGTGCCGCCAGACGTCAACTGGCCCTGGAGGAGTCACAAGGTATGAGTAAGATCCCAGCTAACAGAACAACAATGAAATGGCACACAAATACACCACAAATAACTGGGGACAATAAAATGCTGTAAAATGACACATAAAATACAATTGGTTTGCCTTATGAGTTTTAGCAGTATTTGTTAACTGGCTGCAATAGTATCTGTTTGACTGCCCGCATGCTTTCTTCAGAGAACTTCCAGAAAGCCTCTTAATCACAGGATGAGATTCCTACTGCGGGACACAAATGTTTACTCAGAGACTTCAGTGTTGTGTTTTGATGATTCCAATGAATTTATCTCAACAACAGTTGGTTACAGATGGTTTCTGTCTGCTAAGGCCCGGTTAGTATCTTCAGAGCTTTGGAGTTGAGACAGGATATGGCCTGTTCATTCCTGCTGACTCACTAACAGCTAAATGAAGACAGTCAATAAAATTATAAAATATCGTGTCGAGCTCAGGTTCTGTCTAAAGTTCTGAGTTCAGCCTTGGCAGAGAGGTCTTTGAAGAGTAGCTGAGGTGGTTCACACCCATACAATTATGTATGGAGGGAAGACTCAATGGCAGGCTGCTGTCTCCTAACTCAAAGCTGGGGTTGGCAGCACTGACACTCGCCTGTTTGGTGGTGAGCATATTGCTGGTTCGGCAATGCCTGTGTTTTGTTTCATGGACCAGGCTGTATTTTCTGGGTCACGTCGGGTCCAGGGACACATAGCTCCCTGTATGTCTACACGCCACCAAATTACAGGTCAGTGTTGCTGTAGCCAGCCCAATGACAACAACGGCACTGACTCAGAATTATAGCTGAGGACACAGCTGAAACTGCACGGGCAGCCTGAGCACTCAGCGTGCTCTGCTCTGCTTCAGCTTGGGCCTACAGCCTTGTAACTCAAAATCATTCATCTTGGCACTGTTTTATCCCCAAAATGAGCTGAGACATAAACTAACACCAGAAAGTAACTTTCTTCTTGTGTGAAATGAATGTGCACATATCAGTGTGTCATCGTAATTCCTTGATGTCTTCTTAATAGCTGTAATCCTTGACCTCTAGTATCATTTCCCTGTCTCAGAACAGTGTTCATTCAAAACAAATTTGGGGAAAAGGACTTTAATGTGAATTGTACAAGTGGCCACATAACACAATTAAGGTGGTATTTTGAGAACTTCTGTGCCATCGCATGCATGACCACACCTATCACATGCATGACCACACCCGTTGCTTGCATGACCACACCCATCACATGCATGACCAAACCCATTGCTTGCATGATGACATCCATTGCAGGCATGACCACACCCATCGCATACATGACCACACCCATTGCTTGCATGCCTGTATGCACTGCATACATATCAGCTTCCATCATATGCATGCCTACACCTATCGCATCTATGTCTGTATCCATCACACACATGTCCACACCTATCACACACATGCTTCCAACCATCGCATGCATGCTCACACCTATCGCATCTATGTCTGTATCTATTACACACATGTCCACACCTATCGCATGCATTGCTTCCAACCATCATATACATGCCCACAATCATTGCATGCATGCTCACACCTATTGCCTCTTTGCACCCATCACACACATGCTCGGACCCCATCACAGGTATGCCCACACCCATGCCTGCGGCAACAATTCCACATCATTAGGGGTAGGCTTGGGGCTGCAGTTAGGGCTGAGACTAGGAATCTAAGCCACAGCAGAGGAATGGGAATGCAGTTGTGCAATTGGATTGCCCACGTTCGAGTGCTCACACTAGTGCAAGGGAGTGCCTGGGACCGGGCTATTAGGCTGAAGCCCCGTATATTTTTTCTCCAGCCCTAAACCTTTTGAATGGTGGGGTGCTAGCATAGCTTAGCATTGCTATCATAAACTTTTGATGAGTTTGACCATTTATATGATCAAATCCTATCCAGAGCAATCCCTTGGCCTCTCCCTCCTAATTTTTCTTACCTCTGCGGGGTTACTGTCTCATTTTGATTCTCCCCACATGCATATACATACATGCATACACACCTCGAATACCATCCCTGATCTCTTTAGGTTTTTCAAATACTTATTAGGACATGACAGGTAAATTTTCTGTTGACATTATAGTCATTAATCTAAATGCTGAGTTATTTAACTATGTTGCAGTTAATCCGTATAAAGTTTGAAATCACCATAATTTGCTTTCAGGTGGATCAGCCAATTCACAGATAGCTAACTATGTTAGCTGGCTAATGTTAGAGCTAACTTATCACCAAATTCAGAGCTGCAATGGGCACAGAACAAATACAGTTTGAATGGAACAAATGGACAGAATTTCATACTTTTAAATCTTGAAGTCTAACTCATCGACAGGGTTACAGGCTACGTTCTGGATCTCTCCTTAACCTAGAACTGCCCTTGCACTAATGTGCCGATGCAGGGGCTGTGCTGGGTCCACATTTGCTATGACACTCAACACCTTTTAACTGGAGTCAAGGCAGAATTTCAGCTGGTACCCACTGCTCTTCCCCCGGTAGGTTGATGTGGTCATTGCTTTTGTGGCTGCAGGTTCCCTAGTTGGCTCACACTAGATCACCACAAGGGTCATCAATCAAAGTTGCAATTTGGAGCTTCTCACATTTCTCTTAGTCTGAGCTCCCTAGAACCCCAGAAGAAATATATTACTGTTCCATTAGGCTTCTGGCAGTGGCGAGGCCTCACAGACACACCTGGAATGCGGCCTCTAACATGCCTCGACAGGACACCAGATCCACACAGTCAGCACTTTCAAACCCTTTGAGCTCTGACCATTCTGGATGCGGAAGCAGCCCACAAACCAAACCATATTCAAGTTCTTGGATTATTTGGTGGAAAGGCATGTTCCGTATTGCCAAGTTGGCCAGAATTCATGGGACGCTTATTAGTATTTTGTTGATGACCCAACATGAAAAACCGCTGGTGGGGGGTGAACGTTGAGAGACTGCTGCCGCCTCGGCCTCGACCCAGCCCGGCTTTGCCTGCCAGATCTGTCCGATTCCTCTGAAGCCTGTAATTCATTTTTCCTTTGGGCTCTGAGGAGCACCAGGAAAGTGGAGTCTGACTCTTGAGTAAAAGTTTCCAAATTTGAGAAAGTCCGAGTGTTTCGGAGTCCCGTGGCCAGCTGTTAACGGGGGTCTTCACAATGGCTCGCGTTCCGGCACTGATGATCTTCGTTTTGCTCTGCAGATCTCTCCTCATTGGGCTTGGGCACCGCCACCTTCAGCCTCCCTCCCCTGCTACAGCCTCGTCTTGCTTACACCTTCCTCAGGCAGGTTTCCTCCTACTCACAATTTGCCCAATGCTGCGCCTCTTCGCCCCGTGAACTCTGCAGCCACAGGGAACCTCCTGATTTATCACTTCCTCCTTGTAAATGCTTAACATAAACATTCCTTTCTGTTTTTTGCCATTCTAGCCTTCTACTGTTTTTTAGCCAGCGTGTCTGTTTTTAATCCTTCACCTTTCATCTCCCTCTAATGCTCATTTATTAGAAAGTGCTACAATGATGGTAAAGCTGCAGAAGGGTCTTTGCCTCAAAGACTTTATTAGAAGAAAAAAAATCATGCTCTCAAGAACCACATTCATCTGTTAATATTGAGGTTAAAATCTGTAAAGAGACACTTACAAAAGGTAAATTCATTATTTTGATGTATCTCTTGCCCATAACTTCACAATGAGGTCAGTGATAAAGTGACACTTTAATGTCCCACAAACATAGCGAGCTGACGGAGCCAGAATGTGGGGACGCTCTTCTGTGTGTTTGACTTTGCTCCCAAAATCCATGATGCTCACAAACCTTGCAGGTGATGCTTCAGCTACGTGCCTGAAAGCCTCTGGGTGGCCTTAAATTATACAGTCAGAGCTAACTGGATTGAGGCTTTCCTCCAAGAAGCCACTCCCACTAATTACCACAGGGATTTGTGCATCTTCATTGGCCCACAGCTACGCCAATCTATGCAGAGCAAGGGGGTTCCACACATTTAATGAGCTTTCCTCAAACCCAGCAAGAAAGCACAGGTTTTCTCAAAACATGCTTGGTTTAAAGGAGGCTGCACTTTCAGTTTCAGAGATCATAAATACGCTCATCCATCCAGTTTCCTTAGCCAGGAGACCCTAAGCTGACAATGACCAAAATGTCCTGATGAGGCGGTCACAGCTATGGGGAGGGGCGCCAACTCAGCTGGAAACTGTCACGTCGTCAGTGTGTTTTTACGACTCTACGTTTCTGTTGACCTCTGCCAGCTCCCTCTCAGATGTTTGTCGTCACCACAGCTTATATCACTGAAAGTGATCTGGAGCCTGATCAAGAGTTTAATGCTCTGCTTCATCACTTTGTTGAAGCTTGGTTCAGGAAAGAGAAGCTTATTCTTGCTGCAAATCCAAGAATACCCAGTTACCAGCCATGTAACTAATCACCAGTTTCATTAACCGAAGGGGCTGCATGAACAATTCCACAAGCATGTGGTCTTTGCTCACATTCATCTCTGCCAACACTGTCCAGATACCCATTGCCAGTATTTTAAATCTCGTACTGGAGCCCTGCTGATGTTCAGAAGTCCTGGATGGTCAGGCTTGAGGAATTCAAGGCTGTCATATAGGCCATATAGTTGTAATGTTCTACGTGTAACCTTCTTAGTCACATCTGAATTATCTACACCCAAGGCTAGAGAAACTCTTCAGCTCTTTCTCTTTTCTCAACCTCCCCGTCTCCTTAACGTATGGCCCCTCCTTTTCTCTTTCTCCCTCCCTGAATAAACTCCAACTTTAGGTATGACTCTTTCCAGAAAAAATGCCTTTTTGACAGTGAACCAAAGTCCATGATTTTAAGCAGAGAAAGCCCCCAAAAACACCACTGGAGGCTTACAACTGCTGTAGTCACTCCTTCAAACTGCCATTTCTTCTCTTTTTTTCCCCAGAAAGACAAAGTACAGATGTTGGAGTCCCAGAGCTGCAGCTCTTCACGGCCTGCTCTGCAGCCCTCCACTTTGCTTTAGATAGTGAAGTTTAGCTGCAGTGGAGCGAAATGGTCATGGTGAGGAACCTGGAGATGCCAGTGAACGTAACGACCAGCTGAGACACACGGGAAGCTGGCAGTCTTCCAAGAAGCCGCGTCTGTGTTTCTGAGCAGCCGGGAGGGGGTGATGTCAGGAGAGGCGTGGCTGCACGCGGGGTCATGGGTGTCGTGCGCTCATTCAAATCTCCGTGCAGATCTCCAGCAACGCCGCGGAAACAGCCGTGGGATGCACAAGCCGCGATTAATTAGTGGGGACGTTACAGAACATGTCTCTGTCTTTTTTGTGTCCAAATGTCTGATCTCTAAGGCACTTTAAAAAGGGTAAAACAGCTAAACAGAAAAGGCTCGTAAAGTTAATGGGTTTTCCACGCAAGCAGAGTCTGAAGGGCACGAAGGGGGAAAACCTGCAGCATTTTACAGTCAAGGTTGAGTGGCGTCCTGTGTGGGTCTGGAAGTGACCACTGCCGACCCTCTGCATCCCATCTGCCCTAAAACACAGGGGTAGAGTGCCTCTCCAATGTCCCAGGCTGGGACTAAGCCCCACCTCGGCACCACCTTAACTTCATCCTGGCGTCCCATTTTGGCATGCCTCCCCTCCTCCTGCCCAGCCCCCTCCTCACCCATATCCCAAGATGCACTAGAACAATACGTGTCAGAATCTGCCTCAGAATCCATCTCCTCAGCTCTTACTGCACACCTGTGAGGCATTGGGACGCACACCTGTGCACCTGCACCCCCACCTGTGCAAATCTGTATGCTACACCGCTAACTGCCTTAGCGACCTGCTCGTCCTGTCACTACACCACGCAGCTTCCAGCGAACACGGCAGGGACACGGCTCCGTCGTACACTCAGCATACGGCTGTTAACATGCTGCTTTAATTAAACATGTACATGCAAAAAGCCCAGTAGCTCACATATCAATAGCTGACACATCAGTCCTAGGCAACAGTGACAGAATCAAAAGCGATACCTTCAAAGTGTTCCAATGCTCCTTCGGAGTATAGAAATTAAGACCTTTTGAGACTAGATCTGAGTAGTTTCTGCCCCTTCTCACTCACTGACTCTTGATTCCCACTTTTGCACACCACCCCTCTTCCTGGCCGTTTCAGATGGCCTCCCAGCATCCCCCTCTCCCCATCGTGTCATGTGGGTTCCCCGAGGAGGAGGTGCATACCTGGTGTCCTTGGTTAAAGCTGAGCGAGCACGTGTGTGTGTTTGTATGTGAGGGTCCTCTCCCAAATCCAGAGGAGGGATCGATCTCAGTGACGGCTCTGAAGCTGAGCTCTGAAAGGCCAGGGTGTAATTGCACCACAGTAGTGCACAGCCAAGACAAAGCAGGTGTGTGCTGTCACAGGAGAGTGGGAGGAGAGAGAGAGAGAGAGAGAGAGAGAGCAGGAGAGAGAGGGAGGGTCCAAGTAAATGCTTTCTTCCTGGGATGAGACAATTGGTGGAAAACTCCCCTTTGGAAACCGAAAAAGGAAAAAAAAGGAAAGGGAAAAAGAGAGAGAGAAGGAGAAAGAAAGCAGCCTCAGTCAATGAACTCACACACACGCTGCGTCATCTGGTATAGATCGGTGTGACCCCCAAAAGTTATGCCATTCCTTTCTTCCCTGGGGGCCATTGAGTGTCTGTTTCTATCCTATCATGCGGCTTGAAGCTGACCTCCCCGTTGGAGCTGGTTTGCTTACACAAAGATGCCTTCATGGGGGTTTGAGGGAAGTTTGATTGACCCATACTGACCACCTAAAGCACAGTTATGTTTTGGTGCAGAACTTCCCTCCATGTATGGTCACCTCTGTTTGTGGCAGCGAGGTTAAAAACTTAAAATGAAAGATGGAATTAAATTTCATGTGAAGCACACGCTCTCCTCCCTATGTGGCTTATTAATAACAATGGATGGGACTTGTGTGGTATCAAAGGACCTTTAAAAGTCTCCCCAGACCAGTAGACAGGAGATGTTTATCTCTGAGCTGAACCAACAAGACGACACCATTGATTTTTGTGTGTGTGTGTGTGTGTGTGTGTGTGTGTGAAAGAGCAATCGTCCGCACCAGAGATGATCCCTCATAATCCAAACCTACAGATGGTTCTTGTAGCCTGGGACATAGGACACTTTACTTAATCTGACACTGTCATTAAACAAGGGAAAGAAACCAAGACCACTTTTTGGATGGGCGCCAGATGACATCATGTTCAGCAGCTGCTCTCCTTAGGTATTCCCTGGGCTGTTATGTCACCTGGCCTGTGTGCTGCTGTCCAGATGCACAGTTTAACTAAGGTTGCAAACACAGGCAACAGGGCACAACCTAGACATCCCACTGCCAGCGGACAGGAGAGGTACTGTTTCCCTTAAATGTCTATGTCCAATGCCCAACCATGCTACCATAATGAAGCTACTATGCCACTGTCTTTCTCAGGGTCTTACTTAATCATAACACCCTAAAATTCTCAGTGGCAGTATCACAAACCTAGGAATAAGTCAGTTATATTTATAAAATAAAGATTTTAGACAGGATGCTTGGTGACTGATGGCCAGGAAGTAGAGATTTTCCAGCCTGTGTATTTCCTGAGGTACCCATAGCAAAGTATTTTTTACCTCATGTGTTTCTTAGATCTAGTGCTGCCTCTGAGACCTTTAAAGATGGGAGCCAAAGTCATAACTTTTGTCCCGCTGTCATAGTGATCTTATTTTTCAGGATGAAATGGAGTATAAAACTGGAGAAACTGGCGGCACAATCACAGCATCTGTACTCCAATGTAGATGAATGAAAGTCACCCTCAGTGGAGCCTGTGTGTGTGAGAACGGAGATCACAGTAGGTTACCCTGGTCCTCATGGTAAGGCAGAGGTTACCACACTGGGAAGAGATCTCAGTGAATATCAATTAGATCCTCAAAGTAAGATAGAGGTTACCACCCTGGGAACGAATCTCAGCAAAGATGATTTAGATCCTTGCAGTAAGACTGAGGTTACCACCCTCAGGATGAACCTCACATAAGATTACGTAGATCCTTACAGTAAGGCAGAGGTTACCACCGTCAGGGTGAACCTCACAGAAGATCACTTAGATCCTCACAGTAAGGCAGAGGTTACTACCCTCAAGATGAACCTCACAGAAGATCACTTAGATCCTCACAGTAAGGCAGAGGTTACTACCCTCAGGATGAACCTCACAGAAGATCACTTAGATCCTCTTGGTAATGGCAGTGGTTATACTGATCAGATCACCTGCATTTATTAATTTTCCAGGGGAGCATCTCCTCAGATGGTTACCTCCATCACTTCTGATACTGAGGTGAGCAGCACTGCAGGAATTTGGAATGGAAAAGGGCAAAATAGTGAATAGTCTGTGAGAAAGAAGCAGAGAAGGGAGAGGCAGGATGTGGTGCACATTGCACACTCATCGAAGAATGCAAAAACAGCATGGCTGCAGAGAGCAGATGTTCTTCATTTGTTAAAATATGACATTCTAGCTGAATAAAATCCATCATTTAATGATGGAATTGTCAGTTGAAATTACATAGAAATCTACTGCAATTTTGCAATGTAAGAAGGATCACATTCCTACTGAGATATTTAAATTTGTCAGTCAGCTTCAGCTCTTTGCTCAGCCTGTGTTTAGTGTGGACTCAATGTGTTCACTGAACGTCTAGAGCTGCATGAAGGAGGCATCTGCTAGCAGAGTAGCAGTGAAGCCCTCCACCTATCTGCAGCTAATTTTCACTGAACAGATCCAGATTTTCTCGGTTCATTAGCAAGGGTGCTCACTCTGTGTTTGTGTGTCAAAGGTAAAAATTCTAATAAAGGCACAAATGAGCAGGTGGTGGGAGGGGGGCTTGGGGGCAGCCATCCAAGCACTAGGGAAAGTTAAAAGAAGGAGGGCAGCGGTAACATTTGCTACGGCCTGAACATGAGCTTAAGGTTGCCGATCTAGTGACTCTACCACCTAGCTTGGTGATCAACGGGTCCAGGAGGACCAATGATGGAAAAAAACAGTCATTGATCTCCTTTATCTAACTGCTTGATGCTGCCCTACGTTCCACCTTTCATTCTTTTCTTTCGTCTTGTCACTGAGGCACCCAATCAGTCGAGTATGAACTGGGTGAGATCCTCCATGCTTCGAGAAGATCTGACACGTCCCCGAGGCTGGTAAGGTCTACCCACAGTGTGGACACAGTGTGTGGGGACAGCGGTTGTACCTGATGTGGACAGCAACAGAAATGATGGTACGGCGAGCAGAGCCATGTGATTCAGGCCATTGCGAATGAGGAACAGGTTTATTTACAGTATGCTCCCTTCTCTGGGTTAGACCGGGACAAGGTGGGGTGGGGCTAACGCAACGCAAATGGTAATAGGGAAACACAGAGGCGATCTCACGTAAGTGGAGGGAACAGAAACTCAGGGCAGATCCGACACCTCGGGCCTGAATGGGGAAGTGTACTGATGTGTGGACTGCTGTCAGCTGTTTTCTGTTACTGGGTCACTCGGGTGACCCAAAACAGGATGTGCCAGTGTATACACACAGCAGAGAGTGAGGGAGGGTGCGAGCGGTCGGTACAAATAACCTGAATCGGCATCATGAGAGATACAGAAATCATGCCAAACCCCCCCCCCCCCCCACACACACACACACACACACAATAGAACCCAGAACAGAACCCCGTCCTTCTGTAACAATCCTCACCCCAAGGAAAAGGGAAATATTCATGACAGACTTACCAGCGACCCACAGTGGAACTGATTAATAGGAACAGTACCTTTGATACACATCAATAAATATGTTTGGGGGTGTTACTTGACTGACATTACAGCACATAAATAAACGGGGCGGGGG
>JAODUD010000001.1:9543127-9556983 GCA_026784285.1 Stomatorhinus walkeri | reverse complement strand
TTCCACCCCCCCCCCCCCCCCCCCCTTGTACAAGGCCCTGCACTAGATCACGTAACATTTAAAATTCAGCTTGACATTTTATATTTGTCTGTAATTTAAGTTGACAAATCTAAATGCGAGAGATAAATTTGTTTCCATTGAAAGTGTTGATGTTACCAAAACACCATTTTAAAACATATATTAATATTTATAAACATTGTGTGCTATTAAGATTTGTGTAATTAAAGTCATTCAATGTAGTAGAATTTAGCCTAATGTCAAAAACTTTTTTTCTATCAGATAATGCTTAGTGCAGCGTTTCCCCACCCGGTCCTCTGCAGGCCTCATATGGTCCAGATTTTTGCAAAAACGTGGACAGTCTGGAGGTCCCTGAGGACTGGGTTGAGAAACATTGGCTTAGTGCATGGAAAGAGCATTAAACCTCTTTGTTTACAAGATGTTACACTAATGACTCAGTGCGGGGGCGTTTATGCATAACCTTTCGTAGGACTTAGAAGTTTCACACCCCCGGAATAATCTTGGCATTTAACAAGCTAATAACTGCCAGCTTCTTGCACTTTGTTATTCTCTTAATTTTTGCGATAAAATCATGTCAGCCAGATAAAGTTTTACAGGCAAGGGGCGGAGCCAAAACCCCGAAAACGAACATTTATTCTGAAAAATAAAATTCTTGCACAATGTACCCCGAGTAGTTTGTCATAAACTGTTTTGAATCCCTTCTATTTGCTATCTGCCTGTATGTTGCACATGGTAGAATGTTATTTCCTACCACTGCACACCTAGCGTGACAATAAAGCCCACTTAACGTGATCTCTATGAGGGTTTTCTGAGAGTCATTACCTTACGATGAGGAGATTTTCAGGATCCTAATGACATGGCACTCACCCAGATTGCATCATGTGTATTAATAACTGTATTAATTTGACTAAGACACAATTGCTCTCATTATAAATACTTCATCAAAAAACAAGCAGCTATGAATACTATACAGTTCCTCTGTGTTTTACAGGACAGCACAAATAACACAGTGAATCACCTTCCGTAGGGAGAACCATGCGACCTGTACAGCTGGTCACATTCAAGAGCAACTGATCACATGAACTGCAGATCCAGTCATGTTCAGTATAAAGGGATCATATCACTTGGGGACCCAGTTTTTTTAGTAGAAATGGACAACCTGGAAGCCCCTCAGACACCAGAAGGCCCGGCTGTCCAGCTCCCCCATATTGATGGGGTTGTGCTCTAGCTGCACCCTCACAAGCATGCTGGAGGCAGCAGTTTTGCCCCGAGAGCAGAATGCATCACGGGGCACGGAGCGTATTCTGTTGTGGCTCAGTGAGACAGAATGGAGGGTGGGCGGAATGTTCCGGGGTACTTGCTGCAGCCTGTTGTGACTTAGGTCCAGTTGATGGAGGTTGGCAAGGCTGCCAAAAGCCCTAGGGGCCACCTGGACAATCCTATTTCGGGACAGGCCAAGGTTCTCGAGGTATGGCAGCTTGAAAAAGGCCCCTTCGCTGATGGAGGCGATAGCATTGCCCTCCAGGTTAAGGGTCCTGAGGGCCTGGGGCAGGTGACGAGGGACCTGGCTCAGGAGGTTTCCCTCCAGGTTGAGGCTCTCCAGAGACAGGCCATGCTGGAAGGAGTCCTTCTGCAGGCTCTTATCCACCAGGCGGTTGGAGCTGAGGTCCAGAGAGAGCAGCGCAGACCCTGCGGAGAACACACCCCCAGAAACCTGCTCGATGCGGTTGCCATGGAGATACAACTCCCTGAGCCGTAATGGGAGACGTAATGGCACCGTTGTCAAGTGATTGTGGTTGAGGCTGAGGATACGCAGGTTAGCTAAAGGGGCAAAGACCCCCGGGGGGACAGAGCCCACCCCGAGGCTGTTATTAGCCAGGCTGAGGATCTGCAGGCCAGGACAGCGGGACCAGGCTGCTTCCGACATCACGCTCACAGCATTGGCATCAAGGCGGAGCTCCTCCAGAGATGCGGGAAGGTCGCTGGGCACGCTGGCCAGTCGGTTCCGGTCCAGAAAGAGCCGCTTGAGCCGGGCCATGCCCTCGAAGGCACCCTCCACGGAGCCATCAGTCAGCCGGTTGTTGCTGAGCACCAGGAACTCCAGCGCCAGGTACTCCTTGAGGAGATCCAAAGGGACGCTCTCGATTCGGTTGTTCATGAGGAGCATGTAGCGGACATTGAAGGGGATTCCATATGGGACCGTGTACACACCTTTATCGGAGCACTGCACAACTCTGGAAAACAGAGAGGTTATTTTTAATTATGAAAGAAAAGATTAGTAACGGAACAACAGTATACAGCTAACAGTATTATTCCTGAGTAAGAGTAAAGTTTACACACATTATCAAATGGTCTTTATATTTTTAAGCAGCCGCACCTGCCATAGCAAGCACACTCTGCAGGGCAGTAGTCATCTTTAAAGTATGGAAAATAGGCTTCCTTCTTTTGCTTCTCCTCTTTCTTTGCTGGCTTCTTTTTCTCTTTTGCCTCCACTTTTTTTTGCTTGCCTTCCTTTCGATTGGACTTGGTGGTCATAGACTTTTTCTTGGGGGGTCTTGACCCCTTGCTGGTGAACTTGATGGGCACAGTGACTAGAGGATGGATCTTTTTATTCATTGCTATGGTAACAGGCCCCATCTGTCCCCCAGAGAGCGGACGATCTGTCACAGTCCTAGTCCAGGTGAGCTTGCTGGCTGCACTTTGGGTTCTAACCAAGGAAACTGGCCCAGACTCATCTCCTTTTACTGTAACAGCCTGAGAGACATTCTGATACACTAATGGGGTGTGGGTGGTGCCCACGGTTTGATTGACAGTCTGTTTGCCTACCAAGAGTGAGTGGGCCGTGTCTCCATTTTGACTAGCAGTCTGGTTGCCTACATAGAATGAGTGGGTGTTGTCAACAGTTTCAGTTACTGCTTCAGTGACCACTGGAAGGAGGTCCGTATCACCAAACACGAACTGCTGAGGCGCCAGTGCTTCACCATCCAGACTCTGAATCCCACCTTCATGCTGGTTGCTCACCTCCACTGCAGTACCCACCCTGCTATCTTCTTCTCCTATCCCTGGACCTGCAGCTTCTAGATGATCCTCCATGACATCACTGTCCAGAGATGTTGCTTTGTACCCCACACTTTCACCCATGAACCATTCACCCTGCTTTGTCTCCTCCTCTGCAAAGGTGTCCCGATTTCCTGTCACTGGGCGAGACTCCTTCACTGCCCTGAAGCTGATCCAGGGGTTCTGCTGGTTCTGTGCCATCACAGAGACGCTGAGGCCTACAGTGAAGGAGAAGCACACGGCGCACGCAAGGCATTCAGCTCTCATCTATGTGACATTCTCATTTATCACATACAAAGAGCTCTCAGTACAAAGGACAGCACCTCCAATGAAGGCTTGCACAAGGTGGATACTTACTGGGCTGAAGCACATATCCTTGGAGAGGCACTGCAAAGGTCCACAACACCAACACAAAGGCCTCCATCTCTCAGCTGTCTGATTAAAACAAAAACCCCAGCAAATAAATCAATACAGTTATATTTTAAGCATTGCTGTTCACACAATCTGCTGGCAGAAAATTGTTGGCAGACCACATTTTCAAAGTCAAAGTCAAAAATTTTTATTGCCAATTTTGCCATATAGAGCACAAACTGAGGATTGAAATTACATTACTCTCAGACCCCACGGTGAGTGCACTAACAGCGACATGCAAGACATACACGCGAGACAAGCAAAACAGATAGAAGTAAAGTATATACATGTATGCAAAAATAAAATAAACTAAATTAAATTAAATATTCCAAGCAAAAATATTAAAGCAGTGCAAAAATGGTAGATTCACAGCGCAAATGTAGACAAGCAGCCGTTTTTAGTTTTGCAGTCTATGTTGTCGGTAAGTTAGTGAAGCAAGACAAGTAGAGCGGCAAGTGCTGGATATGGGTGAGTGGGGGTTACAGTCCAGACTTTTTAGTTCATCATCACCTCTGTATAGCAAATGTATCTATACAGGTGCTACTATGGCTGCAGGTGACCTGCGGGTCATTTTTATTGCTCAGATGTCAGCTCTTACCAACATAAAGAGTTAGGTCCTGTTGATCAATCAGTGATGGTCCCTCTGTCTTCACTGTTTAAATGTGCACGGCATGGCGGTCTGAGACGTCTAGCAGGGGCTGAGGAGCCCACCTTGTGGGCTTTAAATCTGGGCTTGAAGTTCTCACACATTCACACAGATAACCAACAGGGCCAAAGGTCATCCAATAGCCTTTTAAAGAACCATTCCTCTAGTGGAATGTTCACATTTACTCTCCAGGACAACAGAATCTTGGGAATCGATGACAGAACACCAGAAGGGGTCATGTGTCCCACTGATGGGCCTTCTGTTTACCTTTTCAGGTCATTAAGAGTACTGGTGTCCAGGTGACAAGTGCTTCAGGAACTGGACCAAGCTGGTTGGAGAACCATACAAGCTCCTCATTTTACATGGGTCATGTAAATGAGGCCCTTTGGGAATTCTGGGAATGCTGGTGAACCTAGCGGTGAACCTTCCCATCATGGCACAGGCAGAAGGCATGTAACTGGTATCCTTTGGATGTTCAAGGAAAGCACTGGTCAGTTTTTATGTCTCTGTTAGAATGGGTCAGCCTGTCTTCCCTGCTTCGCTCACTGGACGCAGTGACATGATTCAGGCCAATGTGGTCTACATATGAATTTAAGAGATCTGAACACATGGCTTCCTCAAATAGGCAGATCATTATAGTCAGCATGATGGAACTCCTCCACCTGTTTTTAAAGATTTCACACACTTCCACACACTTTATATTCCTGAACCATACTGTCTTCTACAGTTGGAATGAAAGATCAGAAGACAGCACCTTACTAGTTGTAATGTTCATTCTGCCATATCTACATGATCTCAGCACTCCTAAAATAAACAACCCAGCTTTTAAATATTTACTAAGAAACTGTAAAAGTCAATAGTTCTACTGACTACTGAATAGTTATTACTTAATATTTTGCTGCAATTCTCACATTAATTTGTATACATATGTCATGTGTTATTGATTGAACTATTTTCTATAATACTTTCGTCATTAAATGCAGAATTAGAAGCTGTATGTAGGAATGTTTAGACCGGGTTGTAAGCAAATCGGATCTGCTGCTTAAGATTAAATAGGCTGAACAAGAAATCCTGCAAATATGTGTTAATGCATTCTGACAACCCCATGTTACTTTTAAGGCTGTATATCCAGACAGACCCCCCCTCCATATTAGCAGTTTGTATGTGAATGTGCTTCCAATGCCCATCGCCAACACTGGAAGCCACGAAAACCTAGATAGCGAAGCGATGTTTAGCAACAGCTGCAGCCATGAAAACCTGGATAACGAACCAGTACTTTGCAACATCTGAAGCCAAGGAGTCCCAGATAGCAAAGCGGTGCTTTGCAACATCTGAAGCCAAGGAGTCCCACATAGCAAAGCGGTGCTTTGCAACATCTGAAGCCAAGGACTCCCAGATAGCAAAGCGGTGCTTTGCAACATCTGAAGCCAAGGAGTCCCACATAGCAAAGCTGTGCTTTGCAACATCTGAAGCCAAGGAGTCCCAGATAGCAAAGCGGTGCTTCGCAACATTTGAAGCCACGGAGTCCCAGTTGGTAAAGCAGAGCTTAGGAGCACCTTAAATTATGAAAAACTGGATCGCAAAGCAGTGCTTAGCAATATCTGAAGCCACAAAGTCCCAGATAGCAAAGCGATGCTTAGCGACACCTGCTAGCATCATCTGTATCAGCTGAGTGGCACCCCCCGCTGGCGATTTGAGTCTTTTCCATAATTACATGCTGTCTGGTGTCCGTATTTATGTTGATCCACTTAAAATATAATTGTACCTATTTATACAGATTTATACAGGCAGTCACTGTGCAAAGTTCAACAATTCGGGGATAAAGGGAGAGGCCCAATTCTGGGATGTGACCCTTAAACATTCTAAAGGGGATAATCTTGGAAGCAATCACCTAATCAGATGAGGAATCCTGTCAATAGCATGTCTCAGGGATTGGGTGTATGTTCTGGCACCTGTCAGTATTCAGATTGCTGTGGAAGGAAAGAGTTCCCCTGCACTTAATCCTGGAATGCTGTACCTAGATGGCCCTTTCCAACTGAACTTCTCCTCATTAATGTGTTTTTGCAAACTTGATGGAGCATCCTATTTTTGGTTTATCTAAAGGACTAAAGAAAAGCTCTTCAGAATCAGCAGCTGTGTGTGATCCAACAGATGGAAATGATGCAAAATGTGACCAAATGTAGACGTTGCTCTACGGTTCTGTGCATCCTTCAGTCACCCATCAGAATTGTGTTTTGCTCCAATAATATTAAAGCTTTGGCAGAAGATGACACCTAGTGGTGTTTATCAGTGGTAAATCGTCTGGCTGTGTTCAAATAAACCAGCTACAACTACAGTCAGTGAGACTTTTGCCTGACACATGAGCCGTCACACCACTGCTGATGTAAGATGGCTGTTAGCAGTTTTCATTGTCTTTGATGTTATGTTCTGTTATTCCGTTTCTGTGGGGGCTGACGTGTGCCTAAACAGGTTAGGCCTCTATGCCTGTGATCGCAGGGTCATGGGTTCAAGGCCCAGCAGAACAGTCACAAGTCCATGCCCGCCCGCAGCTCGTGGGGAATTGGCTGACCGGGTGCTGTGACCCTCCAGATTTGTTCATACCTATAAATGTGCCTCATGGAGAACATGATGGGGTAGTAAAAAAGAGATTTTCCCCACTGGGATTAATAAAATATCACTGTTCAATACTGATATATATATATCCATCCATCCATTTTCAATACCCGCTTATCCTACTAGGTCGCGGGGGGTCCAGAGCCTATCCCGGAAGCAATGGGTATGAGGCAGGGAACAACCCTGGATGGGGGGCCAACCCATCGCAGGGCACACCCACACACCATTCACTCACACAGGCACACCTATGGGCAATTTAGTAACTCCAATTAGCCTTAGCATGTCTTTGGACTGTAGGGGGAAACGACAACACAGGGAGGACATGCAAACTCCACACACATGTGACCCAGGCAGAGACTCGAACCCACGCCCCAGAGGTGTGAAGCAACAGTGCCACCATGCCACCCCCCTCATATATATATGTATATACAGTATATATACTGTATATATATATATATATATATACTGTATATATATATATATATATATACTGTATATATATATATACTGTGTATATATATGTATATGGGTGTATGTGTGTGTGTGTACCAAAGGAGACCAAGATGGGGTGTGTAACAATAAGCATTCCAATTTACTTGTGCAAATAAAGTGTCTTTTTCTTTCTCATGATTCCAATCAAACTGGTTCTCTGTCAAGTAAACTTAAAAAGATGTGTAAGTTTAAAAGTGATCAGAAGAGGGCAGCAAAATCATGCAAAAATACAAAGGCCTGCTGCGTAGGCCTGAGGGCCATAACTTATTATGTAGGCCATGAATACCAGGCCAATGTATAATTAGGCTAATAAATTTAATCCTTTAATTGTCTTCAGTGAATAGAAATACGAAATTATATCTGTGAACATGGAAACATTCCTGCTTCAAAACATTGCATGTTTGTCATACTCAAATACCCACCATGCATTGCCCTGGGGCTTTAGGGATTTTAAACCTGATGTGTGAGTGTTAGATATGGCTTTGAAGGGGGGAGAAAATGGGGATTGGGTTAGGGTATGGGGTTACAGTGTTGGTATATGGTTAAGGTTTGGGATAATGTATAGGGTATATGGTTAGAGTATGGGGTTAGGTTTGGGGTATATGGCTAGTGTATTGGGTAAGGTATAGGGTATATGGTTAGGATATGAGTTTGGGGTGAGGGTATATGGCTAGGGTATTGGGTTAGATATAGGGTATATGGTTGGGGTATGGGGTTAGGGTTTGTGGTTAGGTTTAGAGTATATGGTTAAGGTATGGGTATACAGTTAGGGTATGGGGTTAAGTTAGGGTATATGGCTACGGTAAGGGGTTAGGTTTAGGGTATATGGTTAGGGTATGGGGTTAGGTTTAGGGTATATGGTTGGGGTATGGGGTTAGGTTTAGGGTATATGGTTAGGGTATGGGTTTAGGGTTTGGGGTGAGGGTACAGGGTTAGGGAATATGGCTAAGGTATTGGGTTAGATATAGGGTATATGGTTGGGGGTATGGGGTTAGGGTATGTGGTTAGGTTTACAGTACATTGTTATGGTATGGGTATACAGTTAGGGTATGAGGTTAGGTTTAGGGTATATGGATATGGTATGAGGTTAGGTTTAGGGTATATGGATATGGTATGGGGTTAAGTTCTGGGTATATGGTTAGGATATTTATTTAGGTCCCAGAATAACTGCTCATATCAGCCTCTGTGTCCTTGGAAGCTGCCTTCAACGGCATGCCTGAATGACACAACACAGCAGATGCATTTCAGCACAAATTCAGACACGCATTTTAAATGCACCATGCAAAGGTTCATTTTACCTTCAAGCTGTGTGCTTAAACTGCAGTAATCCCACACAGAAGGTTCTGGACACCAAGCGTGTGGGTTTCATTCAAGCATGCCTCTGTCGGCCACTTCCTGCTCCATGCCTCCTGCAGGGGGCGCACCTCCCCCCCTCCCCCACCTACTCATGTAAAATGGAGGGCCCAAGCTGGTGCCTGGAAGCAGTGCCACCATAAAGCAGTAGAGTCGCATCAGCTCAGAGGTCACAGGGAAAAATCTGCAGTAGGTGAGGAGCAGCGATGTTAAAGTCAGCATTTTGGATGTGTTGGCATTACTCTCACTGCTGAAAGGAGGACTTTGCTCCTGGAGTTTCCACCTCATTTACCCCTGGAAGCCGGAAAGCCCCAGAATGGCCACCACATCAAGCCATTCACAAAATGTGCTGTTCCTTCAGTGCATAAATGTTGTTCTTGCCTGATGGTTCAGCCCAGTGTAGACCCAAAAGAAGCCTTGTTTGAGTAGCATGAGTGACCAATAACAGAACCACAGCCCTCCCATAAAGAGCAAGGCCTTATTTTCTTAACTCTGCAGAGCAAATATTTGAACAAATTAAGGAATATTAGTTCTCACCGAAAGCGGGCTGAGACTGCTAGCGCTGGAGGACTTTAGCATTTTCTATATATTATGGGGCTGGAGGGAGCCATTTCATTCTACATGATCCCTTATAGTTTCATTTAAAAAGTCAGTTTAACAGCAGTTACTATGGTACGTCCTGAAATGTGTCTCACACTATGTTCTAGAAGATCCCTAATAGGATTTGTAGTTTTGTCCTTGTATGTGTTGCAGTATCCCAATATTTTTACTGCACAAACATTTCAGAAAGAAAAATATGCAAATTCAGCACTGTTCAATTTTTGCAATTGCCCCCAAGAGCTGGAATGTTATGAACGACAGATATAAAGACTCCTTTCCAGATAAGGGCAATAATCTATCCACATAGAAACATCCAAACAGCTCACACTGAAGCATTTATCCAGGCAAAAACAAGCCTGCTGCTTCAAATAATCACCAGCTAACACACAGCTGCCACTACAAGCACATCAAGAAAGTCGTTTTAGACAGAGCGTGTTCAGCATTGGAAAGATTTACGGCTCCTGGGTACACCCACCGCCCAAAGCGGGACCGTACCTCCTTGCCTACAATAGGGGCCGTGCTCTGGGAGACGCAATGTCACAAGTGAGAGCAGAGGGTTCAACCGTACATACACCAGAAGCAAAGGCCAAGCTACCCGGCAACTGGCCTCCGATTGGCCGACACTGCACACCCCATAGCCAATGAAAGTGACGCTCGTGGTAGTGAAAGTGCAGATGAGAGAGAAGGTGCATGGTAAATGTGAACGATCCAGGATGAGCTTTAAAAGGCCCCTTAACCCACTTTATGAGGAAGTCGCCCCTCACTCTCAGCCACTGCACGTTTTGCATGTGAATCCTGCATTTCTGTTCCGAAGCCAGATCGCCTATGAAGTGCAAAGGATTACAGCAGTAATGAATGTAAAAGTCAGATAGTTACCAGTCTGACTATTTCCTTTATAAAAGCTTCCTTTGTCCTGAGTGGGCTCAGCTTCAGCCTGACCTTTCTGTCTGTGCCCCGCAGGACTGGACTGGGTCGGCGTGGGCAGCGTGGGGGAGGATGATGACCCAGCCGAAGGAGGTGTGCTGACACCAGAGCCAGAACCCTCAGGAGCTGGGCCAGGTTCACTGGAATGCTCACAGTGAAAACTCTAACCTAACATTACACTGTGTTTCATTACACTAAATCTCCCAGTGGGTCCGGCATGCTGAGCCTCTTATTGGATGTTAAGTTTAAGTTTATGCAAGGAATCAAACTGCTTTCCTAGCTGATTAGAGATGCATTTTCATTGGCTTCCATCAACAGCTTCCAGGTTTGCATAACCTGGTACTGTACTGGTAGTTATGGAAGAAGGAAGGGAGGATGGATGGATGGATGGATTTTAGCACACAGTGTTGTATTGTGTACTTTCTTAGCAAACACCTTGAGCCAATGTAGTGATCATTTTTAGCTTTTGAGTAGAGCAGCGATGATCTATTAAAGGCTGACTGACTGAACGCTGGCGAATCCTGTGACTAGTGGTGCAATCAGTTGGTGCTCATGCAGGTGTGTGTGGAGGTCCTTTCATGTGAGTGATACACTCCATATCTGAGCTCGCCTAACTGGCACTGACCTGCCTATCTCACAGAACATTTCCCAGAGACCTGTGTTGCTGTAAATGACAGCCAATCACGATGCTGCGTTTAAGAGTTCTGGGCTTTGCTCCAATGGAAACGGGCTCTCGCCTGTCCTATGATGGAGAGCAAGCCGCACCCAACCCCATGGCATGTCAACTGAGACACCCAAACCCAACATTATCCAGTACCTGGGCTGGGCGGCCATCTACTATTCTTCACAAAGAGACAGCTGCTCTCAAACACGTGACTGCTATTTTTCTTCCTCCACCCCTCATTCACACTTGTAATGTTTGGGAGCTTCATTGTGGACCCTGCAGCACGCTGGAGCATAATCATTAATGAGGCCATTACAGGCAGCGGTCACATGACCAGATACATCTGACCAACATGAGGTTTACTCTGATTGGCCCAAATGGCAGTTATGAACTAGAGAATTCTCAAAATCTCAAAATGACGACATGGATAGCAATTATGCGTATTTGATGGAGGTAAGCATTGCTTAAAAAACCAGAGGGCAAAGCTTTACACTTTACACAGGCCCTGGAGCACGGATCAGAAGAGATCATACCAGGGCCGGGGGCGGCCTGGATGGGATTCTATAAAGCACAGAGCACAGGACACAGCGCAGGGGACGGCCTGGATGGGATGCTAGTGCATTCGAGAGCACATATGCTGACGCCATGGGCTCAGTTGACTGAGCTCTACATTTTCACAGAGGGAGGATACAGTGTGAAAAGGAGCACAGCCCCGGAGGTGTGAGGCTGCAGTCATCATGCTAACCACTGTGTCACCATCCTGCTGTGGTTCAGCTGCAACTTAATGCTTAAATGCAGACGCCCTTTCCCGCGTCCCTTCCCCTTCATTTCTGCTGCTCCACTGTGCATGAACACTCTGAGAAACGCCTGATAAACAAACACATGTTTGTGCAGCATTCCTGGATGTTTTCACCCTGCATGCTGATCCAAGCAGACTGTCTGCAGAAGTGTCGGCGCGATTCTGTACTGAGAATGACGCCCATTTAAAAGTATCCTGTCAGCAAAATTAAGTTCTCTGTTCTCAGCAGGGACGAAGTTGTGACCCAAATGCATGTTTCTACTGGATAATACAGAACGAGACAAGCAACGGTTTTATGTCTGGGAGATGTTGTGGGGAGGCGAAGTATACATGAGACTGGAAGAGGCTTGCAGGGTTAGGGTTGGAAGATGGTATGTATGATGGATGAAAGATTCAGATGAGTGGCAGTGGAACCCCTCAGAGAATAACAAGTTTGTGAAGTAGCCTGTGTCATCTGTGGGTCACAACACAGCACATGACGTCCAGGAGGTGTCTGAGAAGGGCTTGTTTGCATTTGTGTGAGCGTCTGTATGCTTTTGTCACTGAAAACACACCTGGACACGACGAAGAGAAACATCCAATGAGAGATAATCCACCAGTCCGTCACAGATAAATGAACCCGATCGAGGCACGGCAAGCCCCCAGCCTTGCTGCCCCCCAGCCTTGACTGAGATTCAGTATCACCATTCCAAACAGGAGCCTCTTACCTCATATCCTCAGCGCTTCAGCTCTTTTCAGCTCCCCCCATGTGCCATCGCTTGGAGCTGCAGTTGGCTTGGGCCTCTGAGTGTGGCGACACTTCCAGTGAGTTTAATTGACCACTGTTTAAACACACTTTTCATTAAGGGCTCGCCGACGGCCGACTGGCCTGGCTCTGTCACTGCCCCCCCGCAGAGAACAATAAAGACTCCACTCTGCTACACAAATTAGCTAATCAAGCCATGTTTGTAATAATGAATGGGCTATGTGTATTTATTTGGTTCAGTATGCTGCACTTTCAGTAGCACAATTACAATATTTCTGGAATATTGCTCAGGCTCGAAATGTCCATCTCTCGCGGGGGGGCATGGACAGATGCGTTCACCTACTAAGGTTGAAGAAGACAACCCCCCTGCCTCCCCAGACACTAAGACGCACGTCTTCCCCATGGGCACATTTTACCATCAGGCCTGGAGCTGGCTGTCAGTCCGGCACCCACCCTGTGGCCGGTGTCTGAACCCATCCCACCTGGACCAGCAGAATCATGCCTTAGCGTTGCCTTCAGACAGAGAAACGACTCTGGAGGGCTGCCACCTCCTCCACTCTGGTCACACGGCCCACCTTGCCACAGTGTGCAACGAAAACAGGATGTGACATCACCCTCCCTACACACATGGCCATTCAGGAGTAACGCAGCAGAGCAGCCAGGCTGTACAAGAGCCTCTTTATCCAAGGACCTCCATCACTCATGGCGGGAGAGGTGAGTCCTCCCAGGGACTCCGTATAGCCGCTGTTTCCTGCAGCTCACGGTCGACCATGAACCAAAACAAAACAAGATGTGTTTTCATCATTGCAAAGCTGTGTTAAGGTTGGCGGGTGTTTTTAAGGTTTTAAAATGCAACGAAAACATCAGATTTTAACATGGAGACATAATGACCTAGAATTCTACCTTTCACTGACCCTGGGTGCGGAAGTCCAAATAAACTCCTGAAAGAGTCAGAAGGGTTTGGTCCACCTCAAAGCACAGTCCCTCACTAAGACACATCCTGGGATTCAGATATCCTCCACAGCACAAAAAAAAACATAATCAAAACTAGACGAAGGCCAGGCAGGTTTTTGATGGAGCAGAGAAGATGAGAGGAATGGAGCCAGCACAAGCAACAATCTGGGCCAGACAGAGGAGCTCCAGGAGGTGTCTGAGAAGGGCATGACCCAGTCTGATCCTCTGCTCCACAGACAGTCCAGTCACATGACTGGGTGGGGGGTTGGGGGGGGTGTCACTGTATAACTGTACAGTAGACTAATCATGGCTGACATGCAGCAGACCCAATGGTGTGAAGGAGAACAAGTACAGTCTGGGTAAGAAGATTTACGTCAGTCAGCGGTGAATAATCCTGCCTCTAGGATAATCAATCCGCTATTATTAAGAATCAGCCACCTCACACCTCACAGCTGAGATATGCTGACGGAGACTGGGCCCTTTGCTCTCCTCACAGACTGCCTGGAGACTGGGCCCTTTGCTCTCCTCACAGACTGCCTGGAGACTGGGCCCTTTGCTCTCCTCACAGACTGCCTGGAGA
>JAODUD010000001.1:9500036-9526340 GCA_026784285.1 Stomatorhinus walkeri | reverse complement strand
TCATGTTGTCACGCTCTGGCTGATCTCATGTTGTCACGCCCTGGCTGATCTCATGTTGTCACGCCCTGGCTGATCTCATGTTGTCACGCCCTGGCTGATCTCATGTTGTCACGCTCTGGCTGATCTCATGTTGTCACGCCCTGGCTGATCTCATGTTGTCACGCCCTAGCTGATCTCATGTTGTCACGCTCTGGCTCTAAGTGCGATGGAGACATGTTCAGGAGGAAGGCTCCAGCAGACGGTAGGCCCCCGCAGAGCCTGCCATCCCGAGCACTTTCGATTTGCTTTGCTTTTGTGGTTCATTCCCCTTCTTGTTTTGTCTTTTTGCTGCAGAATTCCTCCATCGAAATGAGGCCATCGCTCTCCCTGAGAGCAAAAGTGGCTTTATCTCTCCGTTTGAAGGCCTTGGGTGATGTAAGACTGAGCACAAACACAGCATTCCTGCCGTGGGAAGGTGAGGCCGCCCTCTCAGCCTGGAGGGTCTCTGTGCCGCCTGTTGGGGTGTTTTATGCATTTCTCTCACAGCTGGAGCTTCAGTGTTTAATATAACATTTCTCAGTTTCTCTGATTTAAAGCTGTAGTTGGTGTATTTGTTCTGGAGGACTTTACCTCGCTCACCTACTCCAGAACACAACGGCAGTATTAGCTAGTGGCATTTCCACAATAGGAGGGTGTGTCTGTGTTTGTGTGTATGTGCACATGTGTGTGGGTGTGTGTAGTTACATTGCAACAAAGGAGACAGACCTGACAGACAGGCCCATGGTGTCTATTGCAGGTGGGACCTGTGACATCAGGAGATATGCGTGCACACAGGCACAAAAACAGAGACACATGCAGACACAGACGGAGAGAGTAAAGCTACAGACATAGTAAAACAAGCAAAGCACAAACATAAGCCCAGAGTAAATGACAAACGAAAGCCCACAGTAAAGTACAAATGAATACCCTAAGTAAAACACAAACGAAAGCCAGAGTAAAGGACAAATGAAAGCCTGAAGTAAAACACAAACGAAAGCCAGAGTAAAGGACAAATGAAAGCTCGAAGTAAAACACAAACGAAAGCCAGAGTAAAGGACAAATGAAAGCTCGAAGTAAAACACAAACGAAAGCCTGAAGTAAAATACAAACGAAAGCCAGAGTAAAGGACAAATGAAAGCTCGAAGTAAAACACAAACGAAAGCCTGAAGTAAAACACAAACGAAAGCCAGAGTAAAGGACAAATGAAAACTCGAAGTAAAACACAAACGAAAGCCTGAAGTAGAATACAAACGAAAGCCTGAAGTAAAACACAAACGAAAGCCCAAAGTAAAACACAAACGAAAGCCAGAGTAAAGGACAAACTAAAGCCCAGAGTAACTGGCAAACAATATCCCAGAGAAAAGCACAAATGAATACCCAGGGTGGTTCTGTGTGTGTGAGTAAAAGAGCCTTTGATCGGTCTGCTACAGGTGTTCATACTGCTGGGAAATAATACCTTACCACTGCTGTCCCAGTTCTGTCATTTACATCTTAGAAAAACAGGTCATTATCTCTGCGGTCAGGCCTGGGGCTGATGCGGGGGCAGGGGAGTTATAGTGGGGGCAGGGGAGCTAGAGCGGGGGCAAGGGAGCTGGAGTGGGGGCAGGAAAGCTGGAGCGGGGGCAGGAGAGTTGGAGTAGGGGAGAGGGAGTGGGGGCAGGAGAGTTGGAGTAGGGGAGAGGGAGTGGGGGCAGGGGAGCTGAAGCAGGACAGGAGAACTAGAACGAGGGCAGATGACAACCTGTTGGATTTAGGTCCAGGTTGTCTTACCTGAAAAACACTCCTGATTACTGTTCTCTCAGACTAGGACAGTGTGGTATCCCAGCTGAGGTTCAGAGTGCCCTAGAACCTGTGGCATCCCAGCTGAGGCTCTAAATGCTCTAGAATCTGCAGCATCCCAACTGAGGCTCAGAGCACTCTAGAACAAATGCATCCCAGATGAGGCTTTGAGTGCTCCAAAACCTGTGGCATATCAGCTGAGGGTCCAAGCACTCAAGAACCTGCGGCGTCCTACCTGAGGCTCAGACAATTCTAGAATTTGCAGCATACCAGATGAGGCTCAGAGCACTCTAGAACCTGTGGCGTCCCAGCTGAGGCTACAAGTGCTCTAGAACCTATGCCATGATCATTCTCTTGCAACCATGGCATCCTGGTTCTTGAATCCATACCCATGGACAACGGAGAGACAACTACATCATTCTGGGTTAACAGAAGCTGTAGAGAGATGGGCATTCCTATTCTGTGTTTCTTGGTCTTTGTCCTAATAGAAGGCAGAAATCCCATGGAATGTTGCAAAGATCATGCCTCCGGGGCAGCCAGAAGCACTGCAGCATGTCTACCCAGAGCAGAGATTTACCGCAGTGAAGCACTGTGGCTCCCAGGCACAGAACACACAAATGGAAGTCATTCCTTCACTGGATCATACGCTGGTGAATGTCCAGGCCTCAAAACTAACGAAATTAACCTGATATCTGAGGAGATGAGGTGAGGGATAGAGCAAGGGGGGCAGAGGCGGGGTAGATCAGGGGCATCGTCACCCTCTCTGAGTACACCACCCTCCCCACATACAGCCGCCTCTGAATTGCCCCTGTTCCATGAGCTGATCAAAGAGTTATGAACTCCCCAGGGTGGGAGAATCGAGGGGCCGTGAAGCTCTCCTGCAGGTAGAGGTGTACATGCGGGTGGCTTGTTTACCTGCCTGTGCCATCTGGATAACCAGAGCCACCATGTTTTCTCCCAGCTCACTTCAAAGGGCGTGTCAGACACACCCTCCTTTGTAATCTGCACTGTCCCTCCCCGCAGGCTGGCTGGGGGCCAGGCTGCTGGCAGCCAGTGGGGTGGGGGGAGAGTGTCGGGGTGGGGGGACAGTGAGGAGTGCCACAGCTGAACACAAGACAAGATATAGTGGAGCAATCCCCCGGCACACACACGACAGCAATGTAGCTGAAAACTGGTAATGAGTGATCGGAGGGGGCTGGAGTTCAGCAGGTTACACATCTGTAAGGCTGAGGGTTCGAATACTGTGGTGATACGGTGGAGTGATTAACTTCAATTTCTGCGAACGATTATGCATCTTCTGCCCCCTTCAGCTACCTTTCTGCTTTCCTCTATTGCAATCCAGGAGCCCTCTGCCATTTAAGCTCGCCACTCCAATCACTAGCGTAGCCGCTTCTCCTCTTATAGCTTACAACCCCAAAATGCTGCAAACTTCACCTGGAGAGAAAATGTCCTCTTCCTCTCTGCAGACACAGCTTGCCGATCCATAGAGGACAAACCTGTCATTGTCACATTTAGAGACCCAGGATCTTCTAGCACTACCAGCTGAAAATAGCATCTATTAACAGATATGCTTAAATATGACGAAAGCGGACAGACGCTTGCAGTGGTGTTAATCTTCATGATGTTTGCTTCAGTCTCATTGCCCTGAAAAAGGTACAAATAGGGTCTGCCCTCGTCTGTATGTTCACCTGCATTGGATGATGTGTGTGTACATGCAAAGATCTTTGGTGTCTGTTTCTGTGCGTGTGGCATGTCCTGTGCAACCCTGTGTGGACACTGGGGCAGATTCCTGAATGGCCAGATCAGCTTCGGACAGCAAAGAAACCTCTCGTCTATTTCTCTGGGACAAGAGCCCTTTCATTCAGACCCGGTCCTACCGGATCCAGCGGGAGCCGCCCCAGCTGAAGGTAGGCCAGATGGCTGGCAGCTTTGGAACCCCATCGAGCTCTCAGCTCATCCTGAACACGGGGTGAACATGGTCCAAACACATCTCCTGCTTGAGTGTTCATGCAGCAACACAAGAGTAAAATGTTCCCACAGAGAAGAAACACACTAATTACGCACAAACCTTTAATTCGGCAGTTTGGGTTTAAAGCAGAGCTGGAGCCATTCATTGATGACATTTTCAGGCTAAGTGCCACATGTTGATTTAAGATTTTTTTCCTGTTCCCAGAATACATTTCACCAGTCCTGGAACACTACATCTCTCCATGTTGTGGTCCTCTAGGTGTGATTGGCTTTCATTTCGACAGGTGTACAGTGATGGCACAATCCGGCCTATCAGAAGGCAGATGTTTAGGCGGCACAAAGGTACGGGACTGACTGAAGAGCCAGTGTCGTGAAACCCGACACATCTGGTGCTGGGAAGAGGCCCTCCTTAGTCCCTCAGCAGCTCAGTCAAGCTAGTCATTTGAAACAGGGCCTCCTCAAAATAATATACACAGAACATAAATCTGGATGTTTGAAGTCTGGTCTTGCTGGAAAATAATATGGAAAATTGGTGGAAGTAACAGCAGTGGCTCATTAAGTGCTCCTGTGAGGTAGTTTTTACTGAAGCACCCCCCAGCTGTACTCCTGTGTGCGTAAACCACAGTTTCCACGCTGGTTCCCACTTGTGCATGCAGCATGCAGTGAGGGTGTTAATTTAATTGGGAAAGCTGTAGATCCCTCCACCCAGGCTGAACCTCCCTAACAGTACTAACTTCCTGATAGAGAATGTCCCTCAAAGCACTTACTTTCTATTAGAGAAAGTCGCTATTGCTGTCCCCCACGGTGCTCACTTCCTGATAGAGCATGTCCCTGTTGCTGTCTCTCATAGTGCTCACTTCCAGCTCGAAAAAGCCTCTCTTGCTGTCCCTCATGGTGTTCACTTCCTGTTAGAAAATGTCTCTGTTGTTGTTCCTCACAATGCTCATTTCCTGTTAGAGCACTTCTTGCTGGTACTGGGCACGTGTCTCTGCGGTCTCCACTGAGGTAGAAAACAGGAAACAGCTGACACGTTCTGTACATGTTCTGGGTTTTTGTTTTTCTTCGTTTCATGGAACTGAGTGACATCGACAGTAATCGCCAGACAAGTGTGCGAGTGTCTGCCTTGTGCTGGTGTTTACTGGTGATGAGCTTTTAACAATGTAGATGTGCATGATCTGGGTCTGTTTTCATCTCTTTGGCAGTCAGATTTTCTGGTGCCAAAAACAGATATCGTTGATGCTACACATTTCACTTGTTGATTGTTATTGCAGACGTCTATTAAAACTTGAAATACTAGCAGCAAGCATTTCTATTGAAAAATGGGCTGATATGACCACAGCTGCCACGAAATGACTAACTGTCCGATCACAAAGATTTTCTGCCTTGGGGTTGCATAAACAGCCATTTGTGGTCTGCTCCTCTGTTTTGTCTATGATCTGTTGCCATACTCTGCTCTTATCGAGGGCTTCCATGCCTTCATACCAAGCACACTTGGGTGAGTTAAGAAACAAACCTTCCCCTTGCTGAGGAACAATCCAGCAAACCCCAGCCGGTGTAGTAGGTAGGGGGGGAGAAGATTGACCCAGTTCTCATTATGAGCAGGTTGATTTTCCTGGTTAAGATATTCATTCGTATTCCTATAATTCAGGAAGTCAATTGATTTCTTATTTATCTGTCTACCAAGTAGTGGGGTGGCATGGTGGTGCAGTAGTTAGCAGTGTTGCCTCTGGGACCTGGGTTTGAGTCTCCGCCTGGGTTCCATGTGTGGAGTTTGCATGTTCTCCCTGTGTCATCGTGGGGTTTCCTCCGAGCACTTCAGTTTCCCCCCACAGTCCAAAGACATGCTGAAGCTAACTGGAGTTACTAAATTGCCCATAGGTGTGCCTGGGTTTAGTAAATGGTGTGTGGGTGTGCCCTGCGATAGGCTGGCCCCCCATCCAGGGTTGTTCCCTGCCTTGTAGCCACTGCTTCTGGGATAGGCTCTGGACCCCCATCACCCAGTAGGATAAGCGGGTATAGAAAATGGATGGATGGATGGATGTCTACCAAGCAGTATTTATTATCGAGACAAATTGATTTAAACACTTTGGTCAATAGCAAGGCATCAAGGTGCATTCTGGGACTTTGGCCACCTGCATACTTCCACAGCAGTCTCTTTTCCACGATGGCCTGCAGAGCTTCACGCTGAACCCCAGTAACCTATTCAAAGGTGGGGCAACTTTTGGGGGGATGGGAGCATCTACACTAGACTGATGTGTATAATGAACCACACACCTCCTGCATCTGGTTGCCAAACCGGTACTTTGTGCTGTCAGCTCCACCCTGAATGGAAAAATACCTGTACAAAACCTTATGCAACAGAGCGAAACATCTTAAAATCACAAAGAAGCCACAGGAATCCAGAATATTGGAATATCGCTGGAGTCATCTCCAGTCTTAGGTTTGCACATCACCCATGTTTATCGCTACACTTCGTTTTAAGGTGTGTGGTAATGCTTCAGTGTTTTACTACAGTAGTACGATTGTGGCCAAAGATGATCTTCGAACCTTGGGTTTCCCGTCATTTGGGAAAAACCACAACAGTGTAACCCTGATGGTCAGCGCTAAGCCACAAGCCACGAGAGGGCGGGTGGGGAGGAGCCGCCCCACATTGGGCGGACACCCGTTGTTTTTAATGACTAACCTTGAGCGGCTTAAGTCTGTGGGGCAGCGTGGACATTAACTTGTGGCAACTCCTCCGCCTTCGGAGAGGAGAGCTGGACACGCCGAGTTGGGTCATCAGGAAGTGGCCCTGTCTGCTTATGGAAGCCAGACCGTGTGCCTGAGTCTGCCACTCGGAGCTCTCGGGCACACAAAGGAAATGCCAGGCACACATAGGATTCCACCAAAGTCCTGCATGGGTGGCACACCCCCAACAGCTGCTAGAAAAACCCCCACCTGCCCTCTGGCCCACACGGCTGGACATCCAAGATGTGTTTGTGTAGATCTCGTTGAAATTCTACCCAAAAAAGCAAAATGGGGTCCCAGAGAATCCATCACCTGTGTACCAAAGCAAGGCTTCATAAAGAGATACGGAAAAGGATCTATACCGTCTCCAAAGTGAATTATAGAAGAACATTCACCTGGTTTATGGGCTAACCAGGCCCTACAGTGATGGTATGCCCCCTCCCCCCAAATTTCCATCTCACATGCCAACACACGACACATGTGTTCACCACCTGGGCTCATGCTTCCCGCCTGGATACCATGCTCTGGTCTGGGCGCTTGTTGCACAGAGAGCCCATTAAAGACACATCGAGAGTGCTTTGATAAGGGCGGGCAGGCGGTGATCCTTAAAACCTGTCCAAAAGGAGTTTGGGGGCTAAAAACAGAACAACATGTCCACCATGTGGGATGGGAAGTGAGCAACGATCACCCCCCCAGTCACAAGTGGCGGGCAGGTAGCGAGTCACCATGATAACCTGCCATACCTGCGTGTCACTGTGTGTGTATATGTGTGTGCTGCTTGCAAAAAGGCCTGTGCCACGCCCTCTGCTTTCAAAAGAAACAGGTGTTTTGGAAAACAGGCCAGGTTGATCCTTAACCTTCAAACCGTGGGAAAACAAAGTGAGGCACGTCCTGGTACTCAAGTGACTGGGGTGGCATGAGCCGGGGTGAATCCCACAGAGAATGGGGCTGCATATGGACCACATGAGCGCCACATGAAGTTTCATTTCAGCTCGAGTTTCATTCTGGTTTATTTTGTGGTACCTCAGAGGTGGCACGCGCCCTTCAAGGTCAGCCTGACACTGGCCGAACGAAAATAAACCTTTGGCAGATGCTCTGGAGAGGAACGGCAATGAAAACGGTGTCCGGAAGCTTCTCTTGTGAGCCTGTACTCCACCCAAGTGAGAGCGGCTATTCACACACCCCCACAACAAATATTTCTATAGAACTGAGCCTGGAAAAAACAACACAGAGTGACAGGTGGAGCGATGTCATCCGTCACTGTCTACGTGGTGGCCCCGAGGTGGCCGCGGACGTGACAGCCATGTGAATCTCTCTGCCGTTTGACTGAGACACGGAGGCCATCCTCACCGCCAGGAGCGTCCGACCCCGAAAACCGTAACGCTTGGAAAAGAAGCTCATCTGACCAGGTTGCACAACACAGAAGCGGCTTTGTGCAACAGCCTGAAATGGCTGCAAAAAAACCACAAAGAATGAACACATGCAAATCGGGGAACCAAATACCAACGGAAAGAGAGCACGTTGTGGTCTCCGACATCGCAGAACTGTTTATATACAAAGGTGCAGAGCTGCAAAGGTATAGTCATGCTCCAAATAGAACATGTAAATCTTTGATGTGCAATTTGTAGACATCAGACAGTGAGAGAGGAAATACCCATTATTTTACATGATTTCTATGTGGACATTTGTTTTCACATTTATATGAATAATATTCACTTGTCTCATTGACATGCCCATGCAAAGAAGCTAACATCTACAGTTGCATGGCTGAAGGTCTTACTGCACTGTTTCAGACTGCTGTCTACCTGCACTTCACACTACCCACTGGTGCTACCAAAATTACTGCGGGATTCTTTAAATACCCTCCTCTTCCACAGTTACCACGTTATATTTAAAGTACTGCCCACTTTTAGTGGCGTCCCCAATTAATCGTTTCTACTGTCCATTAAGACTAGTTGACTAGTCCACTTCTACAAGAACCAACCACTTCTACTAGTGACTGTCCCTTTCCAGCAATCCCGCTGGTTCCTATACCTATTGCCCACTTCCACAACCTCCTGTCTGCCTGCTCCAACTGGAACAGCACTCTTCCACATGTACCGCCCACATACCCTGGCCCCATGTCAATCATTGTTGCCATAGAAACAGCTAAATGCCTCTGCCTGCCTCTAACAATAACACAGGAACCTTCAAACAAAACAAAAAGAAAACAACCTAGTTTAGCCTCCCTAATCTAAGCATCTTTGCTACCCAAAGAAAGTTAATTCTTTGGGATCTGCTCATTTAACATAGCCCCAGGAAAACCTTAGCTCATTGGAACCTGACAGTTTTGTGTTTAGCAGGATGAAGCTGGAATCTGATGATAAAAACTGCAAGGAGCACATGATGTTTCTCCTAACTCTCTACTTGTGTATTTGAGATCATAGTGGAGATACTGTAGAACAGGGGTGACCAATCTTATCCGCAAAGGGCCGGTGTGTATGCGGGTTTTCGCTGCAGATTACTAATGAGATTACTAATTCGAAGACTGATTGGTTGAGTCCTCACACCTGGGTTTGAACAGCTGACCTAAAGGTTACCCCAAACACCTGCATACTCACCGGCCCTTTGGGGATAAGATTGGCCACCGCTGCTGTTGAGGGAGGACTTCAGGAAGAACTTAAAGATGGGGATTTTCTCACCTAGGTGTCTCAATTTATTAAAACAATTCAGCCTCGTCCCAGAAGGGAGGCAGGTTCTATGTGACACTCGAACAGCCCCCGCTGGGGGAAAAGTGAACTTTCTCGCTATCATGGGTAAGTAAGGAACACTATGTCCATCGCTCGTGATAAATGTGGAGCGTGATCAGGCCTCGATGACTCACAACGCCAGCGTCACTGTGATCAGATGACAGGAGCCACAGATACCAGTTTGGGTTATTTAGCCTGTTTGCTCCTATGATGCCGCCCTGTTCACGACTCTAACAGGTAATAAGCCCATAAAGACACCCCCTTTAACCCACCCCCCCGCACACAGTCCATGAAACTTCAGCAGTGACTAAATGCAAGACTTCTGATTTGTGGTGCAGCGGTGATGTGTTAGTTTTGAGCTGCAAATAAAGACTGCTTCCACAAAGGTAATTGCCAAGATAGGAAATCTTTTATTACAGAGAGGAAAAAAAAACTTTCCAAAATATAGAAATCTGTACAACCTTCTCACAATCAATTTACATGAACTGTACAAATTTACAGCAGTTCATCAAGATACAAGCCGGAGAAGCCGAGTGTGCTGGGAGCAGGACATGGGGCAAGAGTGCCGCTTAGATTGTTTGATTTTTTTTTATTTTTCTTATGCTTTGTGTAAGAACTGAATAAAACAAAGGATAATAGTCTATGAGCAGAGTTTGGAGAACGACTCAGCCTCCCTCACGATACACCAATCTAACAAATATCAGCTTTTTATGTCACAACATTGGTTCTGTAAAATCAGGCATTTCTGCCATCAGTCCGCGATGCACGACACGCTAACACCCACAACACATAAGTGATGTGTGAAATAATGGATGGAACTTTCCTTCTGGTTTCATGCTTGGACAGGGATTTCACGTTTCCTAAGGCTGGAGTTTGGAGATGTATTCTTGGACTTGTGGAAAAACTTCACCAAACCCCAATGTTAAAGATTAGTGCATTTTATGTGCCAAACACCGTCTCCACAACTTGTGTGAAACGGGAAACTAGAAGTGAGCGTGGGGGTGTGGGAATTATGGCCAGAGGACAGAATTTAATGGAGGAATGGGCTATAAAAACCATGCATGGTGGCTGGTACCTGGGGCAACGTCACTGTATGATCCATGAAATCAGCTTTAGGAGGCTGTTTAAAAATTCCGTTACAAACTATCCAGCAGATGGGCGAATACAATGAACTGAATCCTGCCTCCTCGTTCACGCGGCCTGTTTCTCGCCCCCAGAGCGCGACCGGTGCACACGCTGGCTCGACCCGCCACTGCCTGGCTCGGTGGTGGCCCAAGTCGGGTGCTTTCATAGCTGCCATAGATCGACCGAGGTCCTGGGCACCAGAACGCAGGGGGAGGGTTATTGATATGTAACAGCGCGCTCTGGGGGCAGGAAAGAGGAGCGGGGGGCTGGAGGACTTGGCTGTTTCCATAAAGGAAATGGCTCAAGGTTCTTACCCAATGAGTAGAAGGAGGAGAGAATACCCCCCTCCCCCCAGTACCCTGTGATCAGTAAACAGCCACGTTATTATGGTCTGATCAGAGAGGGCTCCCGAACACCAGTGGCTGGTGGGGACGGGGGGGGGAGTCGGGACAGGAGAACCGATCGATCTGCAAACCCCCCCCCCCCACAGAGCACTAACCAAATAAATGAAATTCATAATGTAAACTAATGATAGCAACGGAAGAATCCAACATTTAAGCTGTAAGTAATAGGTAGGCTTGGTGGGGCGGGGGTGGGGGGGAACCACCAAGTGCTGGGCAAGAACTGGTGAAAAAAAAACCCTTTGGCAGTGATGATGAAAAAAATCCATATAAAAGATCCAGAATCTCAGGAGGGCCGACGTCCAGCTCAAATGCATCTCCAGCACTGCAGGAACTCATAAGATCTCAGAAGCTCATCAGGTAAACAGACGAGTCACAATGTACTCAGCCAGAACAAAGGGCACAAATCTGCCATAAAACACGACATCGTAGAAAATGGAATGCGGTCGTTAATAAAAATATCTCTGAAATATACATCCCACACAATCTAAATGTCGAAGTGCATTTAGGTTCAAGCTAAACAGGGTCCCTCAGAGCATCTAGCTCCTCCGTGGATGCAGAACATCGGAGAGATGAGGTCAAGCCGCACAATCACTGGATCATCCTCAAGACATTCAGCAATGGAGGAAGCTGACCACAGGCGGGTCAAAGCTAATGGGCAAGACTGGAGACAGGGCGCTAGATGCAGCCTGAGATTTCAGCTGCACACCCCGACACCATCAGGGACATCAAATTGGCCATTTTGATGTGGAGGGTGTGGCACAGGCTGTACCAGCAGCAAATAAATGATGTTCTGGTCCACAAAAACTGATCTGTTAGAGCAGAGGCTCTCAGGGCCTGAACTTCAGAAGCCCTAGAGGGATACCATAATCACCCCCCCCCCCACCCGCACACAAGCCAAATGGTTCTTCAGCTGTAACAAAGAGCTGGGGTGTATCCAGAAGGTGCCTCATTGGAAAGTGCACGCATTCAACACACTGGCCCCGACGCTCTCTGCCCTCCACAGAGAGACATCCCACTCACCAGTCCGTAACCAAAAATGATAGAATAAAAGAAGGGGAGAAACGAAAACGAAGGAGAAGGTTCCCATGCCCTGGGTGATAGTCCAGATGCGTAGCTTTACTTCACTTTCTTCTCAGCATGTCCCTGAAGGGCAGAGAGCCCCTTAGCTAGACACGGTCATCATGCTGTAGGCTTTGGAAGGGCTCGTCCTGCCCAGCAGCAGCTCCTCCTTGCAGCCGATCCGGCCATCGACCAAGCCGGGCGGGACAGCCGGGGAGGATGGGGCGGAGTCGGGGGCGGGCCCTCCCGCCGGGGATGGCTGGGACTCGTAGAGTACACAGATGGAGCCGTCCTCGCCGATGCGGTAGGATACCTCGAAGGGGTCCACCCACAGCGTGAGCTCGCTGGGCAGGAGGCAGTACAGCTGCTGGATGGAAAGGCCGATGAGCTGTCCCGCCCGGATCACCAGCGGGTCCATCTTGTGGTTGATGCGGATGCAGCGGTAGGCGGAGCCTTTGCAGGGCCGGTCCGGGAACCAGTGGTGCTGGTACTGCTCTGTGGGAAGACGAGAAATCCCTCCTGTTACTATGGCGATCAGGGGGATTTGACAATTACCTGTAAATCATCTTTAAACTATAATTAATATGATCACAAAAAGCACATAGCTGTGATTCATACATGTGCTTGCAGAGATGAAAATGCAACATGCCTGTAATAATTTGATAAATCATATCATGTCAAAGTATTTGCAGCTCCCAGAATTCTCCAGAATCAAACAGCAAGTCATTAAAGATTCTTAGCAGACAAGGAAAGAAATTTCATTTTCCTAAGCGCCTCAACACACAGGCTTAACGTGGCAGTGCAGGGCTATGTTTACCGCGACTTGCGCCGTGTACTTAAAAGGGCAAGCCCCGTCGGCCCGATCTGGGTCACGCTGTATAAATAGCTGTCTGGAATGGGCTGATTAGCTGCGACGTGACGGACAGAAGGACCCCGACCCGCGGGGCACCTGAGGCAAACGCCACTGCAGACGCGTTTCATTTAAAGCACACACACACACACACTCACATGCTGCCTGCCCAGGTCGAGGTCCATCCCGCACCTCCAGCACCGAAAAACAGCTCATTTCTATTTCCCTTATCAGAGTGCATCACAGAACATAGGCCACCGCCAGATTAACAACCGGCCGTAAATCCAGCTCTGTCTCAAATCTGAGACAGCCGCACTGTGGCAGCGGCCACACTGGCGCTCTTCCAGTGAAACAGTAAATGGGAAGAATGTAATTAAAAAACAGCGTCCCTGCATCCCAAGTGCGAGCCCCTTACACAACGCCCCCGCCGCTCACCTGGCTGATTCGCTAATCAGGCCGCGAGCCTGAGATTCCGGTACTTTCCATAGCTGCAGATAGCAGGTCATGTCACAACATGTTTATCTGCTGAGATCATATTAGCAAAGCAAAATGCAATCTGGCCTTACCTACGCAAACGATCTGTTCGTCAGCCGAGACTAATTCTCCCATATAAATTACCACTGTAATCCAACTTCTAAACTACGAACATTACAGTACCTTGTTTCTAGACAAAAACGATAAATCCCAGCCATCTAAATGTCACCCTACCACGTGTAAGCATATTTGGGACATCATTTCTCACTCACAATACTTCCTGCAATCCGTATTGAGAGGAACGTCACACAGTTTTCTAGACACACTGCGTGTCAATATATTCTGCCGTAAGTATAACACACGGTGACGGCTGTGTCGTCGCAGATTTACCAGTTTAGGGAACAAACGGACTTGTTGATGTGCCCGCTGATTACAGGCCGTAATGAGGGCTTGTATTTATTTTAAACGGCAGTATGGGAAATCCCCGTTTAATACTTCACTGCAAAGCCGAATGTAAAATCGTGTGAAAATACAAAAACATATATCGTGAAGTGCAAGGGACTAATAGGCCTACAAATACAAATATTTAATGACCCTGTGAGATAACTTGCCGGGAATGGGGTGTCTTTTGATACATTTAACCGAAAAATATTAAACTATAACTCGATTGAACGTAGAACCAGCAGCGATTTTCCATTAAAACCGGATATCTGAGTTTTTTTTAATTGGTAAGAGCATAACTTTAACCGCTTCCTTAGCCAGCGTTTTTGTTATCAAGGTGAAAGAAAAATAATCAATAAAGCTCCACGATCTGTCCATTACTTTCTAGGTGCGATTAGAGATGGCTGGAGTAAATAAAAATAATTAACAACGCGGGACAATGGTTTTAAGTGTATTGAGGTATTTTCCTACGCTGGAGGAATCCGGAGCATAAAACAAACCGAGCGATAATGTGTAATGAATATGTATATTTATCTGTTTATGATGTGTGTTCACTTTCAGGATGGAAAATCACCAGTGGCAGCCATAAATAGCGAGTTACACAGAGTTAGAGTAGAAAAGGCAGCTCCAGCCCCCACACACTCAGTCGGGTTATCTTCTACTCCATTTCCAACATGATGGTCATTTTTGTTTCTCTTCCTCGGAAAAATCACACCATTTGGGTCTAATTCTCTTCCGCGTACCAGTCGCTATAAAACACACAGGCCTAGTTGAACCTATGACTTAAGTATTTAGTATAAATTGACATTTTGGTGAAGTTTAGACGGTTACGATCGAATCTACATCAGGCGCAAAAACGAATGCATCGTAATGTTTGTAAACTGGGCGTCAAATCTATCCGAATATTTCCATAGCAAACTATATACAACCTAAATAATGTATCTATAAAGACATAGACGGCTAAAAGCCTAAATTTAATTCCCCGTTGCCGACCTGATCTAGATTAATTTACCCTTTGCCATGACATGAAAGCCGATTCTACCCCCAAATTACTTTCCATTTATATTCCTGGTTTCTGTAATTAGTAAAAGGGTGATTTTGAATAAGTTCCGTCATGTTTATCATTTGCAGGTCGGTGCAAAGACGCGCCACCCCAATTCATAGCGAAGATCATTATAAGCGGCTGTTAGCGATTGACTGGTATAGGCGAAAAAAGCAGAACCAAGGATTTGACTCGAACCACGTTTTTACGTAATAATCGCGTAATTCGGTAGACCATCTGGGGCTGTATACACGTACAACTGTGGTACAGGAAACTACGCTCTATTTCCAGTTTGGGGAAATGTCCAAGATAAATGAAGTTGTTTGTTTATGTCACAGCATGTACAAATGTATACCACTACACAGATGTACATTCACTACTTTTTAATAATCACACATGTATGTAGGTCTTGTACATTTGTTTCTAATACTTTTGTATTAGATTCATCTTGTATTTTGTACTTTCGAATTACATGTCTTAGTTCGCTAAGTAGCTTTCTTCGCGCAATGACAATAAGGATGGATACAATCTAAATGGATAAATTGCCTAAACAAAAACGTTTGATCAAACACTAACACGTGAACTACGTGGGGTGCAGCGGATGAACCGTGATACGACGTGTCCCCAGCCCATCGACGGAGCCTTACCGGCCAGGATGTCCTGGAGGCACTGGCTGAAAGTTTGCAGCTGCCTATCGTTCACATGTCCCTTAATACGCAGGAATCTGGAGAGGAACCCGACGGCGGCAGTGATCTCCGGTTTCATAGTGAGCGTACGCATGGAGGGGGAGGCGGCGGCGCCCTATCTGTGTCAGAGCCGGGTATGGATCTGCGCGTCCCGTCCGAGGCGGGTCTGGATCTGTGTGTCCTGTTGGAGCCGGGTCTGGATCTGTGTCTCCCGTCCGAGGCGGGCGACCGGTAGTGCTGCGCGTCTTCTTGTCTTTTCGATGTTTGATTTCTTGGAGACCTTTTCTGGTCATTTATTTTCCGAGGTGGGAAAGTTTCGGGCGATAAGTGCGCCAGGGTGGTGCGGCGCGGGGTAGTTTGCTGTTTTTTTTGGCTGTTTTTGTTAATGTTAAAAGAGGAGTGTACGTCCCACGCGGCCACACTATCTCCACAGATTCTCTTCCACCAAAATGATCTACCGCAACTGCAAACTGCGCCTTTATAAGGCCCCGACTGCTCGCGACGGTGGGCAGTGGCGATGGACCAATCGGAAAGATACTGGGTGGAGTCTCCCTACGTCACCCACGGGAAATAAACACCCTGGCGAGGTGGAGCGATCGGCAGCTTCCCGTTAGCTCGGACACCTTGTACTCCCCAATCGCAAGGATGAAAGGACATCACCGGGAAGTTAATAACGCAGCCGTATGGATTACAGCGCCGTCTCTGGCGTGATTAAGTACAGAGCCCACTGACATTATCATGGTGTGTCCAGGGTATGTGCGGTTGCCAATAGGGCTTTGCGGTATTTCAGTAGAAAAATGGAAGGTATTTTTGAAACAAAAAGTTCTTCGCCAAGTCGTTTATCTGTATAATTTATATCTCGTTTGTTTTACAGCAAATAAGATTATGTTTTAAAGGAAAAGAGGTTTAAGTTAAGTATTAGAGTTTATCGGCTGCATATTACGATTCCCTTTAAATAACACAGTAATGATCACGGCACTAATCTGGGCAAAGAACATAATTACTGTATGTTTAACGTGAATGACTATCTATTGCTAAATGCGGTTTATTAATTATTATGAAAAAACAGACTATAATGTATCTAATCCCAAGATCTCACCTCATCTTTACAGCCTATACATTTATCTATTCAATGTACTGTGCTAATTCATCTGTGAATTAAATATTTCTGGAAAACATCTTGTTTTAAATCATTTAAAATAGTGTTAAATCCCCCATAAACACCATCGCCTGTTAACGATGAGTCAGACAAACAAATAACCCATTAGTGTCGAGTGACGACTTGCTTCAGATACATGCTTAAGGATGGCACGTACGTAGTGACGGGATTTAAGGCTTGCTGACTGACAACCGTATTTCCCATGTCTGATGTTTGTTCTGGATCCGGTTCCCTTCGCGGTGCTGCTCACTCTTTGCAGAACTTGCGCTCTGCCATGTGTGCTTGGATGAAATAGAGAGACCGTGGTTGGAAGCCAAGTGGAGAATCGGCGCTCCTCTAAGTAAAGTAACCCCTGCTTGGTCCAACATGACACTGGAGCCCCCAGCCATCGCTGGCCATCTGCTGAGGACATATTTCACGATTTCATTGATTAAGCACTTTGAAGAAAACACAGTCTTTCCATCAGGTGTATGTCAATGAGAATAGAGTGGAGAGGGGGCAAGTTCTTTCAGGACATTGTCTTTGGCTACTGCTGTAACATGATCAAGCAAACAGCATGAAACTGGAAGCTTAAAAGGTGTGGCCGTCTTTTGTGTTGGTTCAAGTGCAGAGTTGTGGAGCGCCGGTTTCCGAGCCGAGGGCCAGCAGCTTCCTGGAGAGCTGGTCTGCTGTCATCTCCCATGGCTGACTGTGCGTGACCAATATGCTAATAAGGCCATCTTATCCCTTATGAGTTACCATAGTGCCGCTAATGAACAGTTAGGCCTAATTGATTAATTAAGGGTGTTCGTTGAGTCGGCTAATATTTCATCATGACAATGTTTATGTTTATTTGTCTTTATTTGTTATGAGTGTCTTGTCACCACGTCATCCTCATGAGTTGTAATAATGTAAAATTCAATTATATGCGTATTCTGTGGAATCTGAGTTTCGGCATCTCGTTTTTCCGTATACTTGTATATATGAAATAAAGTTCACTTTTGACTTTAGACTTTAATGAGGAACTGTAGCACAAGATTAAGTAAAACAGCCAGGATTTGCCAAGAACCTGTTTCTGCTTCCTCACAATCGCCATTGTTCACTGTCTGGGGATTTCCTTGTGAACTTCTGTATAAAGGCTTTGTTTGGAAGCGCAGGGGGCTGCCCCTTCAGCCACTGTTATATTCCTAAAAATAAGAAGGGGGGGGGGGGGGTCAGTATTTCTCTGGCATTTACTTTACTATAGATAGATGATATTTGAAGCCGGGGCTGCAGCAGGCTGTAATAGTGAATGAGACAGCCCCCCCCCCCCCGCATCAAACTAAGACCATGCTGGCTTTGCTGTCCAGCAGATGCTATGCGGTGGCATCTTGGTGATGAGGGACAGAGAACATCATGGCTGCCATGTTGTAGGATTAAGCGGCATGTGCTTCGTGCTGACCTGACGGGGCACATGTGCAAACGTGGATCAGTGTCCGGCTCTGAGGCTGCGTTTGTCATTCTTTGATAACGGGTTTCGGGGGGGCACATCCGCTCCATTGCAGGAGCACAGCAGCAGACGGCAGAGGTTTCTGGGGGGCCACCGGCTCATATGCTGTCACAGTCATTAAACATTTGAACAAGTGCAGCGGTGAGTCACCTGAACGCCTCTGGAAACAGGCAGCTGGCTATAAATCACCATGGAGATGCGTCCGCACATGGGATTCGCACCATCCATCGAGTGTGAGCAGCTGCATTTGGGTTTGGGTTTGCACTGCGGCAGCCAGCCACTGACTTGGTTTCACCGCCAACATGTTCATGATTCCAGCAGCAGCCCTGGGGGGCATTGTGTACCTCAGCCAGTGTTTCTGCCCATGCCCGGAAGGTCGCTGGTTTGAATCCCATGGCTGGTGGTTAATGAACCACTGCTTGAAAGTTGACTGACCCTCCACTCTCAGCTGTACCTGCTACCAGTATAATGACATTCTGTTCTGTGATTGGCCAACAGAGGCGGAATGAGCTCAGATGGTTTTTTGTGAAAGCAAACAGCATCCAGAATGAAGTGTTTATTTGTAGTAATCTGATAGTGTTCAATGCTAAAAAGAGTGATTCAGTGCCAGCACATTAAACTGTCAGCGACACTAAGTGAGAGAACATCATCCTCCCTTATGCCACCAGCGATGCTTGGTGTGCGTATCTGTGTGCATGTGTGTGTCCATATGTGTGTATCTGTGTGCATGTGTGTGTCCGTATGTGTGTATCTGTGTGCATGTGTGTCCGTATGTGTGTATCTGTGTGCATGTGTGTGTCCGTATGTGTGTATCTGTGTGCATGTGTGTGTCCGTATGTGTGTGTCCCTTCGGAGCACAACTATATTTTTATTTTGCTGAAGAACAGATCAGGACATTAAGTGAAGCCACTCCAACTCAGTATGTGTGTGTGTGTGTGTGTGTGTGTCTGAGTGGGCCCTGCGTCACCATGCTCTCTGTGGTTATTGTGTACATCCCAGCTCTGATCATGTCCTCCCTTCCTGGTTGTATCTCCTCTTCCTCCCTTTTCGTAAAGAGCCTCTGAAAATAATGTCAGGGGAAGGCAGAACTCCGAACACACGGATCTGGACATGCAGTTCTGAACATGCAGTCCTGAACACGCTGAATGCTCTTTGTTAAGCAAATGCACCAGGTGACTGGGTCTGCGGGGTGGTTTTGCATAAGCAGCATGAGGTTACAGGTGTGTGTTGGGGGAGAGGGGGTGAGCCAGGTTCTTCACCCTGGCAGGGGACTCTACTGCCTTCACGCCCCGACCTTGGCTTGTTGCCATGACACCTGCCCCCCCCCCACCCCCATATTTACTCTGATGCCCCTTGCTGGCCGCCACAGCCCATCCTGCATCCAAAAATGACACGTTTTGGTCACTGCGATAGGAACACTAGCCATGGCCAACAGCAAACAGATAACCTGAGGTTCTGCATGTGTATGAGGGCACAGGGTCCCTCGCTGACATGCCCTGAACGCAAGACATCTTCTGGCCAACGGGAGGTGGGAGAGTGACTGCAGCCCTGCAGAGCTGGGTTCAGTCTTAGCTGCATTGTGGCAGAAAACTGTAAAATGAGGTAATTATCTCATTAATTGAATATAAGGCCAGGAATCCACCTATAGCATCAATTTTGCTTCTGTTTTGCTTTGTTTTGCATCGTATAAGCTGCTTCTCACTACAAGCAGAGACCAACAGATACTCTAATATTGGACGGAACTGCCACTGCTGACTCAGCTGAGTCTCAGCCATAGTAGACTCCAATATCACAGATCACCTTGATTCAGTCAGAGTCAGAAAAGCCACTGTGTGACAGGCCAGGCTGTGAGAGGAATGTTCCGGATGAACGGAGCCGCGAGTCGGACTCGGCCTTGGAAAAATACCCCCAGCAGTGAGGTTGACTGATAGCTTCAGGAATGTTAAACTGCAGAATCTGCCACGTAGGTGGCTCAAAGCTCCCTCGGCATTGTGGGAAAACCCCATGTCTTGTGTGAGTTGATCCCAATCTGAGATCTCCCTCCATTATATATAAATGCCCTTAAACTCACAGGCCATCTGGCGTGACTACGGATGCTGTCACATCGGTCCCAGGCACAGCGAGAGTGGCCTAGAGTCCAACCCTCTCCCTACTCTGAGTGGGTTATTTTTCCACAGCCAGCCTTGCAGGAACATGACTTGGATCAGCCTGCCTCCCACGCCCACCTGTGTCACAGAGCTCCGTCCTGCATCTGTCAAGTGCCTTGATCCAGAACGGCTGCGTAGCCCCTTAATGTGGTATTGCCATATGCATTTTAACTTTTTAATGCAGCTTTACTGCTTTGAATCATGTCTGGAAGTGCTTCGTTCTCTCCTGTTCCCCTGTGACACTTCCACAGCTCCTGCAAATCTATTCCCCAGCACACGCAGCTGCCGTCCACAGGCGTCTGATCTGTGACCAGCTGAGAAATTAGCTCCGTGCCAGTGAGCCCTCAGCTGCTATTATGGAGCCAGCGGGTGGCTGTTTCTGTCCCTTTGTAGCTGAGGCGTCAGAACTAAGGCAGATTACTGTGTGCGACATGAGGAAATATGAATAAAGACATACAGGTAGAGAAACATGCACAGGCACACGTACTGTACATACAATGACATAGAGACGAGATATACTGTAGACACGCAAAGGTAGAGAAACATACACAGCAGATTCTGTTGCTTTTAAAGGTTCTTTCTGCACTTTCATAATGCGATTCAAACACTCATGAATTGAAAGATGGAATTCCTGCTGGAGTAGAGTCTTTGTGTGGTGATACTTATTTTGTGGCGTTTGGTCTTTAAAGCACCAACAGATTGCAGAGCAGAGCTGGTATAGAGACGCTCACACTCAGCAAAGTGCATAGTGAGTAATAGGACTCACAGGCAGAGTTCAAGGGAAACAGTCTGTACTCAGTTAGTACTACACTGTGTAAGAGTTGCTCTCCGGGGTGGTTGCCATGGGGATCTGTATCCATGTTGAATTGCACTGAAGTGTTGTTTTATTTTTCTTGTTGGAGGTGTTTCAGGAGACCTTACACTGGCGCAATACTTCGGAAATGCTTTGGAAAAGGCCAATGGCAAATCTTTTCAAATATCTGCTTCAGGTGCATGATTCCTCTTACTACTATCTACGTAACATGACTTCACCTTGGAAGAATTCATGTCTGTCAGGTAGCACACAACTGCTTTGAGTTTATTGGACTGGGGTGTAATTTGCAGTTTTATTGATTCTCCACCAAACTGTCAGAGTAGGAAATACAATGGATTTTTAAAACAATTACAACACTTTTATTGTCCATGCAGAGAACACTCTATGAACTATAGAGACTTTGTTCATTTACCTACTATGCACTGAGTTGTTCATCTGAATGGATTTTGTTGTACAATAGAGTTCTATTCACTCATGACAGTTTTACTTACATAAAAATGTTCTGAGTACGTAAGGAAAAATGATTGATTCATAGAGATAACCAATCAGACTGTAGAAGAGGTGGAACCAAGCAACTAGAGGAGGTTGGACCAACCAATCAGATGTCTTGGCCCCCCCTCCTCTAGTTGTTGGACCCACCTACTCCAAAATATTGGTTATTGCTCTGTATCCAGCCATTATTCCTTCTACCCTCCGGACATCCGTAATAAAGCCTGGAGTCTATCCCAGGCAGGGCAGAGTACAAGGCTCGTGGACACCCTGGATGGTATGCCAGTGCAACAAAGGGCAGCATTACTGCATGTCTGTGGACTGTAGGAGGAAAGCCAGGCAACAAATACAAGCTGCACACACACCAGCTGGAGATGGGATTTAAACACGCCATCTAGATGTCATGTTTTCATTAGAACTGAGTAGTTATTAAATTCAAGATCACAAACCAATTAGATGCTGGAAGGATATTCTCTTAAAGTTGCATTTTTAGGCTAGTTTACTATACAGTCAGATCTTGTTAAGAAATTTATTAAATTTATCACGGCTGCATTGAGGAGTATCTGGATTTAACAGCCAAGATGTTGCCAATATAGAAATATCTCTGTGAGTAATGTTCATGGTAATTATGATATGATTATGTGATTAACAGACATCATTGGTGTATTTCAGTGCTGTGGGAGAGGAACCCAAATGTCTCCAACAGTACTGACTGTTCCAGTTTTTTAATCTTGTTTTTCTCCTAATTCAGTGATATTCCAGCATGTTTTACAATCCACTTACTTCTCATATCTGCTCAGCCGGTGCAAGGCAGAGGCGATGCCCATCCTAGGAAGCACAGCGCCCAGAATTTCCAGGATGGGATGCCTGTCAACTGCAGGGCAATTCAGGGCAATTATACCAATAGAGGTGGAAAGTTCAGGTTCAGAAAGTACAAATCCAGACCAAGATTTTGTTTCAACCAACCAGTTGAGTACTCTGTGGCTGTGACTCTTTATATTCAACTGATTGGTTGAAACAAAATCCTGGTCTGGATTTGTACTTTCTGAACCTGAATTTTTCACCTCTTCAGACAAACTCCAACCTTTCTAAGATGTTGTAGAGCCTAAACCAGTAGGAGACTACCAGAGCAACCAGTAGGAAGCCCATGCAAAGCTCTTCATCTCTTACTCTGACTCTGGATCCTGGAGGTGTGAAACAAGGTCTATATGACAGTACAGTGACTGTAGAATTAATTTTAACTGAATTTAACATTTGGTTTAACTGGTGACATCATATACCAGCAAGTTATGACCATTTACTCTTGTCTTTGTAAATTCATCTGTACTTTCTGAATTGTTGCATATGGACACTAATGATCAAGAACCCGTCAGGTCTACTCATAAGCTAGCAGCTTACATTTTATTGTTCACTTTTTTTAGAAGGAATTTCCCCGGTTTCCCATCATAACCAGAGAAACCAGACCTTTCTCGGCTTCTCAGTTTCTTCTTTTGTGCTGGAACGTCATTTTGTATAATTTAAAAACAAATGGTTTCTGTATTCACGGTGGTTCTCATGCGAAACCATTGTAAAGCTGGCACCCTGTTTCAGTTCTGGGTGGTTCTGTGGGTGACGGGGTGAAGGAGATGCCCACTTTATCTACAGCTTTTAGGAGAGGCTCTGCATACTTCTGTCTTGTAAGGGTCAGGGCTGGGTGGTTCTGACTGTGTTCTCACAATCACTACACTCCTTTAAGGACAGACGACAAAACAGACGCTGGACAGGAGCTGAAAAAAAAACAGGCGAATGAAGAGTTTCCAAATCTGAAGGACAGAAGCTCTTTTTAGCATTGAACAATGAAACACAGAGTGGCTGTGTGGATCGCCCTCAGTTGTTGTGTCTGTCAGGCTCAGCCCACACTTTTGGCTGGGAGGGGCTCTGTGGAAATATGTGTCTGGGTAATCCGGGTATTCCGGGACGCAGGGCCAGCGTGCATAATTCCTGGGCCCGGGACAAAATTATTGCAACACCCCCCCCTGCAAGATGGTGATCAGTCTCTCTCCTGGGAGCCCCTCTCTGGGCTGGACCCTGAACAACACCTTTGGTTGTCCCCCTCAGATGCCGGGCCTTCCTGGATGGGACGGCGTCGCCCACATTGGGGCAGTTTGATTCCAGGAGACACAGCACCTCATTTGATGAGACCGTCAGTCCCTCTGTGCCTCAGAGATGAGCTCTCTAGAGAAGAATCTGCTGAATAGGCTGGAGAATAAGCTCTGCGTCCATGGTAGTCAGGGAGCTGACACAAGGTTGTCAACAGGAAGCTTTCTAGGATTAAGACAGAGTCGTGCCTCTCCTGGGAGGGAACATGTTCGCAGTCCGACCGGACCCTCACAGGGCCGCCCTGAGTGACAGAAAGCCTAGGAGGGGGCAGGGGTGGGGGCTGACCCTGGGGCCACATGAATCATGTGTGTTGGCTCTCTTGGAAAAAAACTAATTTTTCATACTCTGTGTTCAGCTGCCATATCTGTTCCTCACACTCTGCTTACTCGCAAGCTTCAAATATTGTTTTATTAATTTTTTTGCATTTTTTTCCCTTGGAAGCATCCTTGAAAGGCTCATCACGGAATCTTTTCTCTATTTTCAGTCTCTATAAATTTAAAATGGCAGCCCGTTTTGTTTGCTGGAAAACAAGGCAGCTTCCTGGTGCTTCTCCTTCTCAGTTATCGGACGTCTCGTCCATGATAACACTGAAATCACACCCATTACCTACATACACGAAGTTCCTTCAGATGAATGGCATAAAAGAAGTAAGATATGATAACATATTCAAATGTGATGACATCATTAGTCTGCAACTTCTTGCATGAATGCAGATTCATCACTCAAAATGCTCTCAGGATTAATCCGGCTTGTGTGCCTAACTAGACTAAGCACCCCAGAGCACCCCAAGGCACCCCGGAGCACCCCAAAACACTCCAGAGCACCCCAAAACATCCCAGGGTACTCTAAAGCACCCCAGAGTACCCCAATGCACCCCAGAGCACCCCAAAACACCCCAGGGCCAATAATTCTGAGCTAGATGCTCATGATTCATTATTAATATTCATTATAAGAGTGTAATTATCAGAAATTTCAGCATTGCTGTTGGAGCAGCTGAATCGGACTCACCTCTCGCACCCTCCCCCCAAAAATTTACAGGGAATGAGAGCCACCCAAGACCCCTCCTCTTCAAGCCCCCTCACCACAGTCGTCGACAGAGGCTAAATGCAGATTCCTGATTCTGACCCACTGGATTGTCATTGAAGTCCTTGTGTGTGTGCCACCAATGACCGGGGAGGAGGGACATGCAGATCAGAGTGACGTCTAACCTTGGGAGCCGGAGGGGTTAATGTTCAGCCTTTTACAGCTGGGTGCTGCGGCACCAGAGGAGCATGCAAATTCTTCCAAAGGTAAACACCACCTGCTGCAGTGCAAAGCAGCCAAGAGTCAGGTCGAGGGAGTGAATGTGAGAGAGCTGGACGCTCTCGCTATGTCTTTGCAGTCGTGCTGCCATTGATTAATAATGTCTGCCTTTTTCAAACCTCAATTTAAAATATTTGTTTGATGATTTAATGCGCAGTTTACCTACTTGTATACCTAGGCTACCAGGAGAGCACAGCAGAGCTGAATCTGCTCTCACGGTTTGCGTCCGAGACCTGCACACTTCCCTCCGCGTGCCCCATATGGATCTAGCTTTAGGTGGGGTCTGGTCCAGCTGGGCACACCTCCCCCAACACTGTCACCTGGGGTCCTGACTCCACTGCCCAGCCATGTGTCCTGAATCTGCTGACACCTCCTCCTCTGTGGAATCACTACCCAGCAAGCTTTACGTTTGCTCCGGGCCACGGCATGGTGCATGTGCTTACCTGTGCAGGGGATGGTGGGGCTCTGGTGGAATCAGCAGGTCCAGATGCCAAACCAGCAAGTCGTCTGATTTTCAGAGAGAGGTGTTTAAAAAAATGAGACGAAACTGGGCAGAGCTTCCACCTCCGGGGGATTGACGAGTGAGCAGCCTGCCTGCAGGTGTCCAATCACTGCATGGCGGGTGGCGGCCATTTTTTCACACCTGAATGCTGCCGGCCATGGGGCCTGTTGCCACTTCCCACAATCCTCTGCTTCATTATTCGCTGCCTTCTTTTCTTTTCTCATCGTGATAATTTCATGCTAGTTAATACTGTTGCCTCAGGTAAGCTTCGTAAATCATGCACACGCATGAAAAACACTCCATGGCAAATGTGTGCAATCTGACTCTCTCTCTTTGCAGCTTAGATACAGGAATCAGAATGTTCTAGCAGTATCTTTTTTGCTAGCCAATCAGAGGCTCAGGACATGGAGACACCCTAAAGAATGAAAAAAAAAATATGCTTCCTTAATTGTTCATTCACTTTCCAAGGAGAAGATTTCGGTTGGCTGTTTACCGCTTGGGGTAATTAATAGAGATTCATGAGTCATGTTTCGTGCTTCAGTTAAGCAAAGAGCACAAACAGAGAGTTTCTCAGTATTTGAGACCTTATGGAGCTCTGCAGCCTGCTTTCTCCCCTACAGGGCAGATCTGGTGGAAGGATGAGAGGTTTCAGTGTCCTTCTGAACTGTGTGACCTTTTCCTGGCGCATGCAGGAACAGGCTGGCATGGCATCTCACTGCAGTATCCCACCAAAACGAAGCCATGATCCTAACCACCTGCCTGACACCTGCACACACCCGAAGCGAGGTCTGCATATGTGTGTGTGTGTTTGCGCGCGTGTGTGTAGGTGTGTGCGTGTATGTGTGTGTGTGTGCGTGTATGTGTGCGTGTAGGTGTGTGTGTGCGTGTGTGTGTGCGTGCATGTGTGTGTGTGTGAGCGGGTATACCTATCCTTATGGGGACACAATGTCCCCATAATGTGATAAGTATCTGTTTTTTTTCC
>JAODUD010000001.1:9465686-9492596 GCA_026784285.1 Stomatorhinus walkeri | reverse complement strand
TAGCATTTTCCCTATAGAAATGAATGAGCGGTCCCCATAAGGATATGTTTACCCTACATGTGTGTGTGTGTGTGTGTATATGTTTACCCTACATATGTTTACCCTACACGTGCGAGCGTGTGTGTGTGTGTCTGTGTATTCGTGTGTGCGTGTCTGTGTGTCTGTGTATATGAGTGTGTGTGCCTGTGTCTGTGAACAAGTCCCCGTTATTCTCCCCCTGCCCCACGGCAGAACAGATTTCTGTTTGGGTCAGCAAAGCCATTCTGTGGCAAATTACCTTCTTAAATGCATAAGCCAGCTACTTTTACCAACATTCACAGCTACAGTCAGTCTCCCAACACTGCAGCTAATGAATATGGTAGGAGTAGGGGTTACAGTTAGACTAAGGGCTTAGGACTTAGGGCTTAGGGCTGAGGGCTTAGGGCTCTGTTATTTCAATAACAGAAGAGGTTGAGATAATGAACTAGCTGTGTCCATTTAAAAGTGCCAACCATAACCATGATAATTGAGTATCTTTATTAAGTAGCCTTGAAATTCATTAAAGTGCATGAATAGTCCATTTCATAGAGCCTAATTTGTAAGTGGGGGCAGGGGTTGGTCAGGCATGAGCATTAGAGATACATTTTTGGACATTTTAACCACCTGTACCTCTGCGTATTACTAATGTCAGTTCCTTTCACTCAAGGTTATTTCATTAAATACATTTACAAGCCCGCAATTCCAGTAATATGACTACAGTAAAATTTAATTCTTAGGAAGCAAAATGTATGACACAGTTTACATAAGTGCGACATCATCACCAGTCTAATCTTGGCTGCTTCCTGGCAGAAGATCCAGACAACGAACGTCCAAGTAAAGGAAAGAATTGTTGCTTTTTTTTTTAACCTTTTGTTTGGCAGGTCACCCGCTACATGGAGTGCACTGGCCAGGTCTGCATTTATCTACAACACCACTGAAACAGGGAGACACAACCACAAAGCGCCAGAGATTTAAGTCTCAGGCTGAGCAGGGAAGCCATTGGGGGTGGAGGATCATGGCAGATACAGGATTAAAAATGAAAAATGAACCACAGAAAAACAAAACTAACTAACAGAGTTGGATAGTTCAGGTTCAGAAAGCAAAAATACAGACCAAGATTTTGTTTCAACCAGCCAGTTGCATATAGAGTCACAGTCACAGAGTCCTCAGCTGGTTCGTTGAAAGAACATCTTGGTTTGGATCTTTACTTTCTGGACCTGTAATTTCCACCTCTGCTAACAGACCAGATTTTATTGCATTTCAGACGCTTCTGAAATTCAGAAGAATGCAGATGGGGCCCCCTGCATTCTGGTAATTCTGGTTGTGCGAAAGGTAAATATGTGTGTTGCCAGAGAAGAGACCTATTTATGTTCTTGGTCCTGCAAACGTGTGTGACTGTGGCTAAATCTCCCAGCCAATGGCTCAGAGCTGACGAAGACCCTGGCTGAATCGCCTCCCGGTCACCTCTACCAACAGCTTTCAGAACATAAATAGAGGTCAGCACATTCCCGCGGGGGGGGCGGGCTGTAAACACAGCTGGGGAGCATGGCCCTGGGGTTGAGGGTCAGTAGGGCTGGCTTGCAGACACTCCCAAATGAAAATCTTTGCGGGCACCCTGGGATTTATTTTGGGAAGGGTTAAGAGTGTGAGAGGTGGAGACCCAAGGACTATGACAGATCTGCAAGCCTTACAAAAACAGCCACTGTGGCATGTGAATGGAAATTCGGGAAAGTCCCAAGGGCCGGACCTATCCTGAGAGTTAGGGTTCCGGGATTGTATTTGCCATCATGGGACAAACTGTCTTGCTAAACACCAAAAAAAGAGTTGGGGGAGCCCTGGAAACGTCTTACGGTCAGACAGTGCAGGATGCAAAGATGCCACAGACAAGAATGGCAGCTGTACTGGAACTGCAAGCAGAGAAGCAGGAAATGCTGTCTTCGAAACCTCAGCAGAAGTGAAGAAAAGACACAGCAAAGCTGTAATGTTGACATGAGTTATAAATAAAGTGATACAGGAGGCTACATGCGTGAATAAGGTCAAAGGACATGGCTGACTTACAAAACGCATGGTAGCCAGACCTCTTCTATGGAAATGAACAGCACATCTAGTTGTGGATCAGCTGAACCTTCAAGGTGCCATTAAACATGCATGTGTTCATGTGGCGATCAACCTCCATCAAATTCATTATTGGAGCATGAAATATCCCTACATCTCAGCTCTTCTGTTCATAAGAGAATCTTGACCAGAGAACAGGGACCCTTTGTACACTGGGGATGGTGAATGGAGGTCATGTGGTTGCCACCCCCATGAGGCAGTCTATGCAGGCAGAGGGGGGGGGTGGTCCTTAGAAATTGGACAAGCCTGGTTACGCACAGACCCACAACAATGACAGGAGCCTTGCAGTCTCACAAACACACGCTATCCTTCATGTCATCGCTTGCATTATTTTGCAACATCTAGACGAGAACCCATTCAAGTTGTGTGACATCATGTGACCTCTGACACTCTCTTCAGCGCTCCAGAGTGGACATCGAAGTGTAAAAACCAAATCTGCAAAGGGCAGGCAGGGCTCGGGGGGGAGTCACAGCCAGAAAGCATGCCTGAGAAGCAAGGAGCTGCACCTCTCTCAAATAGCAACTGACAGCATGTTGGGCCGCTCTTAATTTAGTGACCAATGGGACCCCGTCACTCATTAGACAACACTAGTTGGAGACCGCCGCTGGAAGAGAGGCTAGCCCTTGCTCATGTGGCACAAACCTCTCTATTCATTTTGTGGCTGTGCTATTATCAGTGAAATGCCCTTCAGGCTGAAATATGCTCTCAGACTGTCAGCCGTGAGCGTCTCTATATTATGTTCTTGTTCATACGTTACACATCTAGGGCACTAAATTTTACAATAAATTTCCCATTTAGATGCAGAGACAGAAATAAACTGGCTAGGTCTTTGTAGGATGGCTATTCTTGAGGCCAGATTAGAAAGGCTGGACAAAATTAGCATTCTCAGTGATGTCATTGCGCTGCATTTCTGACTCTGCATGGAGCAATGTCGCCCTCTGGTGTTTGGATTTGTGCATTAAAAATAGTGAACAAGGAGTCAATAATTATGGTGGGTTTATTCATGTTTCAATCCAAGCACTTTCCTACACTGATTTTAACAAACATAAAAGGAATAAAGTATTCTCATTTTTGTAGGGTGCTATTGACTTCTGTGCAAAACAACATTAAAAAAATCACCACATGCATTTTTGCAACTGAAAACTGATATTTACATGATATATTATGAGGTATGCGCCGAATAATAGGAATATATAATATGATCATATTAAGTGATTAATGGTGATTAATAGCAGAGTGGGCACAGGGAGGAAAGCAAACACTGCATGCTTCTTTGGTACAAAAAATATTTATTAGTCCAGCCTGAGGAATACTTTTCTTCCCACAATATCCCTCAAGATATTTTTGTCTTATCTATTCTTAATTTATTGCTTATGATCGATGACCAGACAATTTCATTTATAATTTATTTTGTTGAACATTATTTTTTTTTCACCAAATAATTTTATACTTTTACCCATCTATACAGTTTAATAATTTAAAAATAGGCTTAGACCTGGGGAAACATTCAGGGCTTCTATGCCTTCCTATGACTGATCGATAAGATAAAAGAACACAGCTCACTGTCTGCGGAATATCAGGCAAATATATTGGTAGTGTAAAGCATGGCCCATTTACGTGTTTACATAAGCAAGGCAAACAAGACCCGGACTAGCTAAAGAGAATCGCACAAAGACGGGGAACATCATTGAATCTCAAGATGATTATTGCAGGATATGTAGAAAAAATGATAACACATTCTTTACAAATAACAAGGCTTTCAAAAAGCAGTATGAAAATTTAATATTTATTAAAAGGCATAACACATTATAACTATGTGTATTATATATTAATAATGTTTAGTGAAGCTCTAATCTATAATGCACTACGTTTGTAATGCATTATAATGGCCGGAATATGCATTAAGGATACTTTGTACTGCATTATAAAAGTATCTATAGTGCATTATAGATGAGAGTTTCATAATGCAGTCACAATGCATAGTACACATGGCTATAATGTGTTGTGCCTTTTTATAAATGTTTAGCCATGTTTATAATGCTTACAATGCATTATGAATGTGTTTATAAATTACTAAAAACATGGCCTTAAGTGTACAGGAAGAATATATTTGATTCTTGAAAGCTTCATGACCCTGAATGTGATTAGCGGTTTCAGGAAATGGATGGATGGATGGAAGAATGGATGAATGAATGAAAGCTATCAAAAATACAATATTTCATTTGCTAAAGATGCAAATATACAAAAGCATCACTTTCTCTGTGATAACGACCTGACACATTGAAACACATACAGTGTTTCTCAATACCAAGAATGCAAAGATCATGCTTGTGATCTTGGCAAGACCAATCTTGCTAACTTGCCTCCCAACCTGGGGTGCAATGGCTCATGGGATTGGTCTCATTTGGCAAGGATGCAAATGATGTATTCATGTTATTTGAGGAAGGGCAAGAAAGCCATGCGGGAATTTTTACCGCTCTCGGTACTTCTGTTCTTCAGTATTGGAACTAGTCTTTGGCAGTGGAAGGTGACGTACAATGGGTACAGAAGAATACAAGTACAGTCAGGTATGCATGTTGAGAAGCACCCAGAGGGTCAGAGGGCTGAGCGAGGGACATGATTACAGATCTTGGCAGTTAACAGTCTTGGAGGAAAAAAACAACAGATACTGACATATGGACTTTAACAAAGGACCAACAGGCACAATCGCTCTCTGTTTTCCTGGTGACTCCTACATCCATTCTGCTAGCCACAGAAAACTCTTCTTTATACTATTTTGAACAGTGACTGTGTATATGGGAGTAAAGAGGAGGTGTTGAAACCCTCCCCAAAACACCCACACCGCCCCCCATCACAGAGCTGAGTACATTTATATTTGCATACACTACCAGTCAAAAGTTTTTGCACACCACAGGTTTTTATCACTTTTCCATTTATTTCATAAACTGCAAAAGTTTTATTCCTGTTAAGCATTAGAAAGTTAGAAAATTAGAGTGGACAACTATACATGAAAATAAAACAAGTTTCGTTTATGACATGGAAAGAGTATGTGCATGACTGACATCCTACTAACTGATTGTGTGATGATGACATAGTCAAAGCTTAGGCTGTGCTTTAACTTTAAATGGACTAGTTGAATGTTTCATCCCAGGAAACAGAGCAGTATTTAATGTTCCTTCTAGAAAAGAATGCCTCGAATTTTCTCTGCTGGTATAACTGGTAGAGGAGGTTACTTTGATGAATCAAAGATATGACATTTCCTTGCTAATAAAGAAAAAGTCAAATGCAAATCTAGAAAATCTCAGTGTGGGCAAAACTTTTGACTGGTAGGGTATTCAGAAGAAGCTTTCCTCCAAAGCGAAGTACAAGTGAGGTAAACAGTGCAAATATATATGCTGTTAAGGAGTCACCTACACCAGTGCTTCTCAAGCTTGCTGGTTTCAAAATGCTTACATTTCCAACTCTGCCTCATGACCCTTTCAGAACTTGCCATCTCCCAAATGTGGGTCGCAACCCACGAGTTGAGAATCGCTGAACTAGATATAAGTGCAGCTAGGCTACGCTTACAATAAGTGTCCAGGTATAAGTGGCAGCAGTACTGGAGCAGGAACTATACAACAAATACATAATAATTATTAACAAAGTTAGACCCTAATAAGACTATTCAAGGGCTAGAAATTGCAACATAAGAGCATTTAAAGAACTTAAAGAGGTATCGGGGTAGTTGAGGAATTCATGGATCTGATGGGTCTTGAGTCTTGAGGTGAAGAGGGAGTCTGATAACAGGACATGGTCTGGCAGCTCATTCCACCATCGAGGAACCACACAAGGGGACTGTCTTGAGTGACGCTTCTCATGTGGTAGAGGGAGCTCAAAATGGTTTGTGAGAAGGGACATAGGTCTTGAAGAGCCTTTTGGAGATGCAAGATGGGTGCCTGTCCATTGATGGACCTTTAAGCCAACACCTAGGACTTGAACTTGATGCAAGCACCAATAGGGAGCCAGTGAAGAGACACATGGATGGGTGAAACATGAGAGTGCTTGTGCTGATGGAAAATCAGACATGCTGCCGTGCTTTGAATAACCTACAGCATAGCGGTCTGGCAGCACAACAGAGCATCCCAGTCTGTTGGAGGTGGTCTCCTTGTTCTCCTGTATATGCCATTGGCCAAACTCAAGACTAAGGTTTCTGAGATTAAGCATCCTGGTCTGTTCTTATTGGAATGCAACCCTCCATCTCCACAAAGTCTGGCCAAGCTTCATACTTATTGGTGTCTGCATTATTCACCAGGTGCTGCAAACAAGTAAAAGAGTGGTTCAATTTTCTCTGGCTAAAAGATGGCCTACGTCATCCTCTGTATGATGGGATTAGGAACAGCTGTAGGGGTACATACCTGCTCAAAGGATCTCTTTCTTTTAATCCCTTTACCTCCCACAAAGATCCAGTTATCCCTGAGCCCCAACTTGTTGATACTCGAACTCCCCAAATCACCGATCAGCTTCTTCGCTTCCTCATTGAGTCTGTGAAGCAGGTGGTTCATCAAACATCAGTCAGGGAATAAAGACATTGTACAGAAGATCTGACCAGCTGCTGAACCTTCACTTCAGTGACATGCTGCACTGTTCCCTGGTCACCTGTTTCTGTCAGTATAAAATCAGCCACAGCCATGTGAGCAGACCGTGAAACACACAGGATGCGGCTCATTAAACAAAATGTCCATGCAGTGAACGACACACTTACTTTGTAGAAGAGTCATCAAACGTAGCCATCATGACTACTGTCCCTTCTTCAATGCCTTTCAGGAAATTTATTAGGAGCTTGATGTCTACAAATAGTACATATATCCGATCATAAGCATACAATAAATTTCATGCAACTACAGTCAGCCTATCAAATACAGTGTCTGACACTTACACCTATAAAGTTATATGATAAACTTGTGAATAAACTCACCTCCCGCCCACATATCGAAGTAAGCCGTCTTGATGGGTATTCCGGTACTTCCTGTGGACATACACAAACAGTCTGCTCCAGTCCTTCCATTCTCTTACTACTCTAACCAGGCTGTGGAGTTTGAAAGTTCTCCCCATGCTGGGCAGGTAGGTGACCTGGCATCTAAAAATTGCACATGGTTTGTGGGTGAGGATGATTGGCCTGTGTGTACCCTGTGATGGACTGGCACCCCCTCTAATGTGCCTTATATGTGGAAGACCACCCCCACCCATGTCACTGCACTTGATAAAATGCTGGAGGATGGATAGATGGATGGATTAAAATTGGGCTAACTGTACTAGCTATGCTAACTACAAATTACATGTGAGATAGTCCTTTCTATTACACTCCTGCATTGATAATTTCACTTCAAATGTTTACTAAACATCCACAAGTCTGGGTGGGTAAACTGGGACATAACACAGACCATTCAGTGATCATGAGCATTAATGATATTAAGCTGATATATTGGATTACCGTTCACTAAGGCGATGTTCAGTCCTCGTCCCACATTGTTCCTCACGCCACTCATTAGGCTGAAAGAAAAACACAGAGAGTGAGACGCCGAGACAGGAAGTGCAGGTAGCAGGAACAGGAAGGGGCGGGTCTTACATGTCATCCTCCAGGCAGATTTTGGGCCCCAGCACATTGGCAAGACCACTCTTCATCTTAAAGGCAAAGAATTCTGGAGGACAAGGCCTGGACAGGTCACATTTATATGGGGGGCCTTCGGGATCTGAGAGAGAAACACACACACACACACACAAACGCAGCAAAAAAAAACCTCTATAATTCAACTCACACTGAATGTTTTGCTTGTTTTGTGTATTAAATATGGATCCTTTGAAATCTGGTGTAAAATCCCATCAAAATCTCTTCCATTGTGTCTACTGGTGTCATTTTTATCTGCCCCAGCATATTTTATGGTGGAACCTGGTGGAATCTACAATGGGTAATGTGAGAAAGATAGGTTTATTACAAAAAGTCACCGTAGCCATAAGCAGTATCCCTCTGGCTATACAGAGGATCAGATATGTAGTAAAATAAATGTCATTTAAGGTGACAATACCAAGCTCATCTTGGCCTTCTAGCTTGGGGTTCTTCTGATGTGATTTGATACAGTGTCTGTGCAGAAATTATTTTATAGTTACTAACACTTAACAGTTTTTTAGTTAATTATTCTATCATTTTGGGGATTGGGGGCAGAAGAGGGGAGGCCCTGAACTCGGTAATACATCATGGGGGACACTCTCAATGCCAGCCCATCATAGAGCACTCACACTATGGGCAATTTAAACATGCCAATTAGTCAAACTGCACATCCTTGGACAATCTAAACTCTCAGGTCAGGTCAGGTTGGGGATAATGCACTGATACAATGCGTTGCACAGCCATCATGGCGAAACTCCTTGGGTTCCCAGCCGGTGATCCCCCAGGCAGATACATGGCCCAGTCCTACCCTCCTGAAATGGCCATCTATGTGCTGCAGCCAGGTATTACGAGGGCATCCCCTTGGCCTGGTTCAGGCACATGGGTCCTCATCACTGAAGACCCTGCAAGCCGGATCATCCTCAGGGAAACAAGCCACATAGCCATAGTGCCATAACTGTCGCTCCATAAAAATGCAGGCAATATGCCTCATTCGGGAGTCCTCTAGCAACCGCTCATTCGTCACAAAGTCAAACCAGTGGTACCCAAGAATTCTCTGAAAATACACAGTACCAATGGAGTCCATTCTTCACCTCAGCTCACTGGATAGCGTCCATGTCTCACAGCCATACAACAAGACAGGGAGCACCAGGACTCTAAAGACTTGGACCTCTTGCAAAGATATCGGGAGCGCCACACACCCCTTTCCAGCGACCTCATGAGCCCCCATGCTCTTCCAATCGGTCTGGTGACTTCATAGGAAGAGTCTCCAGAGACATGCATGTCGCTGCCGAAATAGGTATATCTCTCAACAAGGCCGACACAGCTCCCGCAGACAGACACACTACTGATGTCTGTGTCTAAGAAGTCTTTAAATGCCTGGATCTGGGTCTTTATCCAGGACACCCACAATCCCAGACACTTAGACTCCACACTCAGTCCCTCAAATGCCCCAATCAGAGCCTCCATTGACTCGTCGGCAAAGTCAAGATCAGTAAATCTTTCTTCACCAACGGACACCCCACAGCTGCTGGACCCATGATCCTGCCCAACACCCAGTCTATACAAATATTGAACAGAGTAGGAGCAAGAACACACCCCTGGCAAACTCCAGAATCAACTGGGAAGAACGCAGAGGTTCTCCTTCAACTCACAGTACTAGTGTACAGGCCAGCCATGACATCCAGCAGCTTGGGGGGGATCCCACAAATTCTCAGGATGTCCCACAGGGCAACTTTCTGAAAAATTGTCAAAGGCTGCAAAGAACCTCTGACAAATATTCGCACTTGCTCTCCATGAGAACCAGTGGTAGACCTCTTAGGTGTACCTCCAGACTGCTCCGGCCACTGACAAGCAAGCAAGTGATCCTGTTAAGGATGAGTTACCCAGCACTGGAAGCAGTGTTATCCCTCTGTAGTTGCCACAATCCAGGAAATCACTCTTCCCATTCCAGATAGGGACTATAAGTCCTGTTTTCCAGTCAGTTGGGATGACGCCTCAAAATGGAAGCAAAGATTGCCTGCAATGCCAGGAGGACAGCCTTACCACCAGCCTGGAGAAGTTCACCCCGGATACCACAGATCCCTGCAGCCTTCCCTACCCCCAGCTGATTCATCACTCGTGCAATCTCATTAAGAGTGAGTGGTTCACAGCTGAACGGAGGATCAGCTTCAAGAACCATAGACCCAGAGATGTCCAACATCCTAGCTGGAGAGTCAGCTTTAAACAACTGCTCAAAGTAGCCAGCCCAGCGGGTCACAACTGCAGTGTAATCCATTAGGACTGTTCCATCACCCTGACTGCAAGTCTCCAACGAACATATTAAGATGTGCGTAATGCTTTGATTGCTCTGTAAGCAGGACGTGGGTCATTAGAACACAGATCGTGTGACACCAGCTCACAGATTCGTCCAAGAAACACCTCCTTATCCATCCTCAGAGCCCTCACAGCCGTCCTTCTCAGTTCCTGGTACAGAATGGAGTTGCCACCAAGTCATGCGCAGTGACGATAATATCCAGAGTGCCCTGCAAGTTGAAACACCTGCTTCTGGGGACACTGGCAATACCAACACAACCTTCGGCAACTTTCAGGGTCTTATCACAGAAGATCTCCTACATCACATTAGAGTTAGTAGTTGCACACAAGCCTGCAAGTTCCTCACACAAACTGCATGCAAACTCATCAGAAACAGCTTGATCTTGGAATCTAGCTAAGTCCAACTTCAATCCCTTAGTAGGTGGTAGCCTACCAGATCTAAACTGAGTATTCAGATTAGCAAAAAGTCTGTCTTCAGAATTCAAAAACTGGGCACTTCTGTAGACCCTGCAGTTCTGCAGAAGTCTCCAGCGTTTGCTCATGAGGATATGGTTGATCTCCTTCGCCGTACCAAGTCCGACGATGCTGCTCAGGGTTTTGGAACAACGATCCAGTGACCTGCAGCCGCTGACCTTTCACAAAGTCAAGGAACATGGAGCCACTTTCACTCCAGTCTCCAGATGCATGGGGACCAATACAATCCTCATAGCCAGACCTGTCAATGCCAGTGGTCACATTGAAGTCACCCATGACCAGAGGAGTGTCACCTCATGAACACCCATGAACCACCAAGCGAAGTTGTGAGTAAAATGTCTCCCTCAATGATACATCAGTCACCGTGGTCGGAACATACACTGAAACAACAGACAAGACACCCAAGAAGTGCCTTTCCCTGAGCCTCATAATACTCTTGTTGAAAGGCATGACATCAGACACCATCGGGAGAAGCCAATCCGCTACAGCAACAGCTACTCCGTGAGTTTGGCAGCCATCGGACCGACCAGACCAAAAGTATATATACCTACCTACAGAAATCTAACTAATTCCCGGTCTGCGTATTTCAGAGAGTGCTGCCACCGGAACATTTACGAAGTTCCTCCAACAACAGAGGAAAATGGTCATCTTGCTGGAGAGACAAAATGTACCATGCGCCTACCCGGACAGGTCACCTCAAACTGGGACCCAAGTGCCGCCACGCAGCAGGTGACGCCTCAACACCACACCAGCTTCGATCCCCAACAGGCCGGACCCTATTAGCTCTCCGACGGTTTCGACTCATCCGGGATGAGACTCCTGAGGGTTTTCTCCCATCCCCTTCATGGTGCATGCAGCCCTCCCATGGAAAGCAGGAGGATATTGTGCTTGTTTAAATCGAGCAGTTGTGAGTTGTTTTACGGTGGCTGGAGTGCCAATCCCGGCACCAACCCCCAAAAATTGTTTCCCTGCAAGTTAGAGGACTGCTTGCAGGCCTGGATGCAGTTTAACATAATACCAAGTACTCTCCCTGGGATATAATTATAAATGTAAACACAACAGTACAGTTGCAGCTAATGTGAGCCCATGATCCAGTTTTACCTCAATTCGGACAAAATCAGAGCAGCACATTTTATGAGAAAGTCATTTGGAAATTAACGGTGACCGTGTGGAGTTAGATGCTTCTCAAAGCTAACCAGTAGCGCTCCAATCCATGGATTTTCTGAAGGCCAAGAACATCATGAGGAGCACCATGATGACTGCGAGCGCCTGCTTCAGGATCCCTACAGGAGACAAGTGAGATAATCAGGATGATTAGTAAAGGCATCTTTAATGAACTGTTTGTCCAATCAGGATCCTGGCACAAAAATCAGGTGCTGTGTCTCTACAGGAGTAACATGCGTTTCACATGCAAGAGAAGTTCAAACACACAAAGCTGTCAAGGTCCCACCCAACCTTTATACTGAACACTGCAAACTTTAAACTGAGCTCACCTGCTCCCATCGCACAGACTGGACAAGTTTCTCCTAAGACTGTTGCTGAACTCTCCTGCCTCAGCATGAATGGTAGGTTGGATCCTGGATCTGCTCACTGCTGCACTAGAGCTTGTCTGGATTTTAAAGACTTTGGCCCAGAATAAGGCAGCTTTCCGGATGTCCTTTTGTTTTTGGGGTGACCTGCAGCAGAGACAGCCTGTTTTGACACAGACACACATAGGTTTGTAATTATTATCTTTGTGAAGACTCTCCATTCATTTCTATGGGGAAAACTCTAATCCAATTTTCCCAGGACAGCTCATGACTTAAAGGAGTGCAGATGCAGAGCTGCTCCATCGAGCTTGTTGGACACCAGCTAATAACACTGTAAACTGGCAGGGGTGTGTAGCACGATTTATTATCCAGCACACCCACCCACAGCACAAAGTACAAGGGCGCTCATAATCACTGATGTGCAATGTCATGGATATTAGGATGCCTATAAAATTTGTACCATAAAGTGAATGATGAATGCGATGAGCGAAAAAACAGAACATACAAAAGAATTCTGCACACCACTAGGCCTGTCAAGATTTGACTCGAAATTCCTGACGATATTTTATTGCAGTACACGCATAAATCATCAGGCTCAACATAATTATATATGAGTCACTGTCATTTCAGCTTGAAAACCTGAATGACAATTATCCAAAAAACCTGATACGACAAGCCTAAGAAAATATCACTTCAGGTAAACACATCCATGTGCAGAACACAAGTTTAAAAACAAATTCAAATCTAATTACACAAATGCAATTTCACGTTACTTTCACCAGCTAACGAGAGCCTCCCGGAACTCTTTGTTCTCGTAGCCCTCTTTCAGGACTTTGTCCACAATCTCCAATTACTCCTTGCTAATGAAAGACTGAGACTCCTAAGGCCAGAATTATAATCAGTTCTCTAATGTCCCCACAGGATGGGGTGTGGCTCTGTAGATCGGGACCACTTGTCCACGATCAGAAGGTCACCGGTTCAAATCCCATTTCTGTGATTGACTGAGTGATTTCACTATTAGGCCCTTGAGCAAGGCCCTTAACCCCAATCACTCCAGAGACTGCCTGACCCTGCTTTCTGATGCCCCCTTGCACATCGCTTCAGACATAAATCACCGCTAAAAAAACAACACTTCAAGATATCAATAATAGCCTGTGAGTATGCTGTAAACTCCCAAAAAGCCAAACCGACATTTTGTTTTCTCAACATAACATTAAAGAACATCCACATAGGGCATGATTAACTGGAAGTCTGTCATACTGAAAATGAACAGGAAGAGAGACAGGGTGACTTTCTGAGGAGCTCAAGTGTTGCTCTGACAGCATCACAAACTGCCGCCTGTCTGTTGCTCAGGCAGTCCATCATCCATCATGTCTTGAGTTTGAGAGGTACTGAGAGGTGGGATGGCAGGCACTTCCAGAGTCGTGAGCATGATCCTGACTGTGTTAGGTTCTTTGTCCAGGTGGGATTAGGGTCTGTGGAGCATACAGATCAGAGCATCACCTGTACCTAAGTGTACCTGATAAGCAAACTGCAGCGGATCCAGGTGGTCTGTGACCAGGAATCGAAGATGCTTCAGTACCAGCTTCTCAAAGGTCTTCATGAAGGTAGAAGTGTGAGCAAATGGTTCTTTAATGTTCTTTAAACATGTTGGAGTGCTCAACCCTTGGCAGTGGAACCCCCAAAATATCTTCCAGAGCTGGAGCATTTTCTGCAGGTGCAGAGAGAGCCTATAGATGGACCATGATGACAGAAGGCAGGTAAGATCTGAGCTTTACCACAAGGATGTGGCTGGCAGGTCCATCAGGTTCCACTACGTGTTGGTGGAGATCAACTGCTCCTCACAGCTCCAGTTATCTGTGACTGATGGGCGGTCAGCAAAAACCAAACAAGCACAGTGTAGCAAAGATTTACTTAGAAAATCTATAAAAGAACAAAGCAGCTGCTTGTTTGTACATTACTAATCACCTGCATATGGACATTCTCCTCTGAATGCTCAGGCAGAAACATGGTTCTCTACTACAGACTGTGCTAATGGGTGAGGCTGGATGGCAAGGTACTCTGATCACTCTAACTCTGCAGGCACCACAAGGCCACCTGGTGATGGTATGGGGATCACATGATCATTCTCACTTTTTCCAGTCTGTTTATCTCCCTGTCCACTTGTATCTCCTCATCCACATGCTGTAAGGAACAGACATTTATTGAGGAAATCCAAAAAGTCAGGAGTGTTGGGAACTTGAGTGCTAAAGCTCTACATAGCACTTCCCATCCAGGGAAACTTCCTTGTGCTTTCCGGTGCTACGTCCTCTTCCCTCTTAAGAGTCTAAGTTTCGATTTTAACATATCACATACACAGACAAAAGCTATACACACTTTTCAACCCACTATCTGGATTGTCGGATCCATAACTCAATTAACCAATCACGAAAGGCATGGGACAACAAACGTGTTTTCCTGGACACAGAGAGTCCTTGGATCAAAAAGGTTGAGAACCACTGGTCTGAATTAGGCCCTGTTTGCATTCCGGTTATTCTTGTTTAACTCAGCACTGCAACTTTCCTCCAGGATTTTCCAGGACATAAAGACAAACATTAAACCACACCTAACTCCCCCAGCAGTGACACCCCTCCTCCAGCCACACTAGCCCCAGGATGAAGCAGTTAGGCAGAGAGCCACCTTATTAAAATCACTTAGCATACAATAATACCGTTCAGAAAGTATACCAAGTTACATTCGACATTATAAAAATGTGATGAAGTCTGCCTTAGACACAATATTTACCATTATTTTGGGTAGCTTATTTTTATTGAAATATTTCCAAGTCAGTACTTGATGAAACAGAAGATAGATTGTTGCTCATGTTTGTATTTAGGCTACTCTGTTAAAACTAAAGTGTAATTTTTGAGAAACGTTGCATGGTAACAGTTAAAGTTACGAATTGGATTGCACAGTACCTGTTAACCGATGATTGGTCGCGCGTTTCCCTTCAGTACCGCGTTGCATAGCGTTGTTATTTTGACTGCCTTTTTGATTCCCACCTAAATGCATCCTCTGGTTGCTGTATGGAGGTATCCGACGTACCTTTTAGCGTCGCGCCGGGTGTCGCACCGCGGCTCGTGGTCCCTCTGCACTTTTTCCGACTATCTGCTCGACCTAGATGGTTTCAGCTCCTTCATAAAGACTCCGGCAGATGGAGGTATCTCCGCCCAGTCATTCGAATTTATGATTATAATTTCGCTGATTCCAGGAGCCCACGCCTACGCGAACAGCTCCCCAACACGGAATTCATTGGTAACAATAAATAATATCACTTCTTATCTAAAGTGTTTATGCAAAGCTTTGCTGAAGTATTCTTTTGTTTCGTGCGTTTAGTCGTTTTCTCTTTGATAATAATAATAATAAAATATTTGGATTATGTTTTTTTAAACATGTTTGTTTAAAAGTTGCGTGATGATCCAAATTGCCCTGCAGGGAATGTCTCGTATGTTTGATCAAATGTTTACCTATTTTACAATTGTTTACATAATTTTTTTGAAAGTCGTTGTCTCAAAACTCCACACACACAAACTGACACAATACAAAGAGCAAAAGGCAGTCACACCTCTTGCAAAACGACATGAAAATGAAGCTTTGTAATTCGACTCAAAACAATATTTTGTCAAGATTATGTGCACATGCACCATATCCATGAATGTTTCACAACTGCCTTTACTGCTGCATTTAGTCTTTTAATGTTAAGCTTACAAAATGAAAAGTATTCTGTTGTGAAAGTCTACTTTCTCAAATAGCCATGAATGCACAACAGCAGGCCAAAATCATGAAAAATTGCAGATGTGGAGTGTATGTGTGTGTGTGTGTGGGGGAGGGGGGGTGTTGGGGTGGATGTTTGGCTGCATCAGGGCCACAGCAATTCATCAGTGTCACTGGCTATGTTTTCTCTGGCTAATGGGAGGAGCAACACTGTTTCGGTGGGGGTGGGGCCGGCATGATGAAAATGACGATCCATCAGTGGTGGTTGTAGTGTCCTGGGCGAACCCCTCCTTTATCACTCCATCCCACCACACCCACTGCCAACTTGTGCTCCTCTCCCATCCCATAAAAAAAAGCCATTCAGCACCAACTCTCACTTTCAAGATATTTGGAATCACACAAATTAAACATTTTAAACCGACTTTTCTAATTGCGTTAGTACTGGACAAAGTTAGAAGTACACTATTTGCCCCCACTCCCTTTATCTCAGGCTTCCAGTGGGGTGATCTGAAGTCAACCCACCCCTGCCCCCCTCCCCTTCTCCCCATGTCATACTTCTGAGTGGTAAGTCTGTCTAGCTCGCAAACTACAATCAGGGTGCCCACTCTGACAAGGTTTATGGATGATAAACGGCTTGATAGCATGAGTTCGTTGATGTGATCTGCAAGTGAGCCAATAGCACAACGGTTTTTTTTTTTTTGTGCGGGCACTCCGTGCAGCCCCCAGCAAGATGCCATCCTGGGCAGCTGCCCATGTTGCTCATACCTAAATCCACTAGTGTGATCCATGTTGCAAATTACAAAACAAGGGACTTTGAAACAGCACTGAAAAAAAACAATAAACAAAAGGAACTGTGAGCACAAGAGTACAAGACAACTACAAAAGTGAAGATACAAGGAAAACCACACTGTACCAGTAAACTACTGGCAGCTTCAATGATGGAACTGGGGATACATACTCTGACGTGGACTTAAATACACAGGACTTAATGAAACAACAAGAAACCACTGGCTCCTGCTCGGTGGCTGCCTCTGGGTCCCCCTCCATCGCCTCGTCGGAGTCCTCTGTCTGAGCTCCAACGCCTCATTGGTTGCCTGTGGGTTCCCCAGCTTCAACTCCTTGGTTGCCTATGGGTCCCCCTCCTCCGATTCATCGATCAGCTGCACCTTCGCCGGCTGTGGCTGCGCCATCGCCTGCCATGGCTCCACCTCCCTCCTTGCCTGCGTCAGATTCCCCTCCGACTTCCTCCTCACCTCCCCTGGTGCCCCCTCTGACTTCCTCCAAAATCCTTCACCTGTCCCTCGGCCGGCCTGTCTCCTCAGCCTCATCGTGGTCCCCTCCTGCCTCACTGTTGCCTGCGGCCCCTCTGGCTACCGCCCGTCGCCCACTGTGGTTCCCATCGGCTTCCCGTCTGGCCTCCCATGGTTGCTCTTCGTCTCTCTAAGCCTCCCTTGTTTGCTCCTCGTCCTTCTGTCCCTCCTGTCTCGGCTCCTCGTCTCCCTGTGGTTCCTCCATTCACTGCCGGTCCTCTTGTCCCTACCATTGGTGTTTCCCCTGTGTCTCCCTTCCTGGTCTGCCTGTCTGTGTTTCCCATCTTGTGTAAGGTGTTATCTCGGCTTTTGCCCTGGTGCTTGTTTTGTGTTTCAATTCTGCTCCTTGTGCCCCGGTGATGCTTTTGTCTTGTTTTTCAGGTCCTGTTTTCCCGATCTCTTCCTGTCTGCCGCTCCCCTAGGGGCACAGCCAGAGTGCGTGCCTTGGGTTGGGGGGTTCTGTCTTGACCTGCACATCCAGTCCCCATGAGCGCCACGCCCACCTCGTTACCCTCATGTGAATTCCCAGCCTACCAGCTGTCTTGTATTTATTCTGATGTCATGCCTGTTATTTAGTCCGCGTTGAAGTCCCCAGATCTGTCATTGATGTTTGTCCTGTGCTGCTCCCTGCTTCCCTAATAAACCCCGTTATTGTGATACACATGTCCAGAATCTGCTTCCCCGCTCCCTGCTTGTGCACTGAACCTGACAGTGAGTTGGCAACCCTGAAAACTTACGTTTCTTAATTTGGTTCACCTGAGCTCATTTGTATAAAAATAACTTTATACAGTTGTTAAAAACATAAACTCTGACGAACGTGAAATCACCAATAAACTATGTTTATCTAACATTTTGTAAAATACTGCATGTGAAAACTTTTAAGCTTTACAATTTCAGAACAGAGCAGCCACTCTATTAGGAACATTACGGCTATATTCACTTCTGTTATTAAAACTAATGGCGCATTAGCGCAAGCAAAAGGGCTACATACGCCGAAGTACATCTTTGCTTGGTGTTTGATGTTCATTAGAATGGGAAACGGCCAGTTCTAGTTTTTATTTGGTAGTTGTGCCTTTTACCACACAATTTGCATGATGGCTGCAGAGCATATATGTATACGCTGATTTTGCAAATATGTTTTACTTTTTACTTTTAATATATATGTAACCAGGTTATTTTATTTCATGTGTATAATGACATACTTTTTTTAAAATTTCTTAATTTGCCATCTCGTCACTCTTTGTTTGTTTAATAGAAAATTAACATAACACGGAAAACCATTTACAGATACTATTTAAAGACAAGTATTTTGATTACAAATGAAGCTTTGAAGAAATTGAAATGCTTTATTTTTTATAAATGAATTAAAATTGATTGAAATATTTTTTACAAGTATAATTAAGATGTTAAATTATTGCAGCATTAAGGTATAGTGTAAAACCATATCATGGCAGACAATCAGAATGGTAATAACTATAATACCAGTATACCGCTCACCCCTAAGGTACAATTGGCAGACCCTTGATGGCATAGCCCTAGTAACAAGTAATTGTCCCATCAAAGGTACAAATTGTCCGTGTGTTGCCCATGTATACATACAGGGGTTGGACAATGAAACTGAAACACCTTGTAATAACTTATTACTATGGTATAGGGCCTCATTTTGCATCCAATACATCAGTTAATCTTGGGAATGACAGAGTCCTGCACAGTGGGATTTTGAGCCATTCCTCTTGCAGTACAGCGGCCAGGTCACTACATTTCCTACTGGTGGAGGAAAACGTTTCCTGACTCGCCCTACCAAAACCCCCTAATGTGGCTCAATAATATTCAGATCTGGTGACTGTGCAGGACATGTTCAGCTTCACTTTAATGTTCATCAAAGTACTGTTACCAGTCTTGCTGTGTGTATTGGTGCATTAGCATCTTGATACATGGCATCACCTTCAGGCTACAATGTTTGAACCACTGGGTAACATGATCCTCCAGAATGGTTCAGTAGTCCTTGGCAGTGACACGGTCATCTATAACAAGTAGTGTGCCTAGGTTATGCTATGATATTGCAGACCAAACCATCAAGGATCCACTCCTGTGCACTGTGGGTACACAGTCCTGGGGGAAAGCCTCTTCAGGGCTTCTCCATACTGTAACTCTCCATATATGGGAAAGACAGTGAAGGTGGACTCATCAGAGAACAATACATGTTTCACTCTGTCCACAGCCCAAGATTTGCACTACTGGCACCATTGAAACCGACGTTTGACATTGGCACAAGTGACTAAAGGTTTGGCTATAATAGCTCGAGTATGAATACTGACCCTGTGGAACTCCTGAAAAACAGTTTAGGTGGAAACAGGAGTTGAGGCACACCAATAATTTGCCCTCTTTTGGACTCTGATATGTCTCTCATTAAGTTACGTGGATTGCAATGTTTTATGTACAGCTGTGCTATTGCTCTGCTAATTTAACCGACACTCTCTGCTGATCGGCTACCAGGTCATGCATATATTGGCGTGAAACCACAAACACTATGCAGTGTTTCAGTTTCATTGACCAACCCCTGTAGTTGTGGCATTTTGAACGAGAGGTTTCCTAATCATGAGAGATTTTATTTTGTTTATTTTTATTTTTTATGGTTGTGTCTAACTGGGTGCACTGTTTTGCAAAAAAAAATTATAAAACTACAAAAAGATCAAAGCAGAATATGTTTGTGCTTTTGCTGACAAACATCTGTGACATGGTTTCAGGTTTCAGTAGTTTGGTCTTATGTTCTTCTTTCAGTCTGTAAACTGTGTCATTTTTTAAGCGTTGACACAGTTGGTCAAACATTTTCTTCAGCTGCCTAAAGGATAACTCTTTTGACTGAACCTTGGCCAAAAACCGTAGGTGTTTGCTTATGATCTAAGAACTTTTGCATAACTCTGATTGTCATCAAAAAGCAGCAAGGGTATAGCTTTGGTTAACATTGCTAGGGACCAAACCAAACCTGAACCCCCACCCCCCTAAACACGCATGGTACTCCCACAATATTGATAGGGGTTTGATCATCATTAATCAGTCGTAAAGGCTCATATATTTCATGCAGTTACTATATTTGTTCATGAGTTCGACTTGAGTAGTAACTAAGTTATTAAGTTACTCTTGCCCCTTCAAGTAAAGTGTTAAACTATAGTGGCTTTTGGTCCAACAAAGGAAACATACTATAAATTGCAATGGTGAGATCTGAGCTTCAAGTCAGATTCAACTTTAAATAATAACAATTGATACTTTATTGGTTCCCATGGGGAAATTGTCTTTATGTCTCCCTCAACTTGTTCTATCTAGAGCAAGCTGTGCACGAAGGGCACCCACCTGTTCAGGTGACCTCACCTGTTTAATATACTAGGATAGCATGGTATTGGAGAATTCCCAAACATGGCATTGTAATTTTGTTGTAAATTGGGGTATTTGTAAAACAAAAATAAGTTCAACATAATTTCACAAACCTGTCTAGGAGTGATTTAAACAGCATGAATGAAAGTCCATCCATCACCACTTAATCCCAACCAGGGGGGGAACCTATCCCAGGCACAGGCAAGAACCAACCTGAGGCAGATACCTGGGGACCAAACCCAGGACCTTCTTGCTGTGAGGCAGTAGCACTAACCACACCACCAATTTTTTAGACATGTATTACATAATCTATAAAAAAGAATATTCATTAAAATTGCTATGTTTTTTTTCCTATGACAGAGTAAAAATGTTGTAGCGAAACTTGAACCCCCTGTGCTATGTAGTCCATGTAGTATGAAGGTATGAAAACTCATGAAAATACTGAAGATGTTTTACCTTTGTCCTAATATGTTAGCTTTCTGTTCCTATCTATATTAAACAGGTTGGTGTCTTTAATCAGCCATAAAATACCCTCAAAACAATTATTTATCATCCAATTTGTTTCTTACCTCTTGGTTACCTTGTTAAGCTTCCTTATCCCTGAAAAGATTGGCTTTAATATTTCTGGTGTGGCTTTCTGGACCTTTCCTTTTGACAGGACAAAAAACCTTCTCTGCTACGACTTTGCCTTGATGGACATATATTTTTGCTTGTGGGCAAAGTGGTCTGTCAGTTGTCAGTATGACAGTGTTGCAGGCTGGCGTGAGATTTTCTGTATATGCATGTAAACACATATACATGTATGTAACAGTTTTATTACCTTATAAGTAGTCTGCAGGGTTACGAGCTGCCTCAATGCTTCTGATGTAGCTAATTTTAGGTATATAATGGAATATATAATTTCCCGTAAGATTTCCTACGTGAGCGTGGGAGCTTGAAAGCGTGAGTGTCATGCCAGGTGCATGAGAGTTGGCAACCATGCAAAGGTGGAAACTTTAGTCATTCACCAATGCATTCACAAATTGCTCCAGGATCTTGTGGAGTCTTTAGTTTTGCTAGAGTGATGGACAAAAGCGCTAGTTTTGGCATGAGATATGCCCATGATGCTCTTTTAATGAGCCTGTGACTACCAGATGCAAAATGTGAGCCATGCATCTAATACGTACATAGCTGCTGTCAAGCACTGAGCTTACTGTGTTAGAAGTGCTATCTGTCACCAAATATTTAGCTACGAACCACAATTTCCCAGCCTCTCAACATTATCTGAAAATACGTGGTCTGCTATGAATTGGTATCATGCAAATATAGCTCACTGCATGCAATGTGCTTTCTACAAGCTCAAAAATCTGGTGCTCAAATGCACAAAATGTTTGAAATTGCTTCCTTGACCTTTGGTTTAATCTGCTGCTATCATTGACCGAGGGACCACAAGACAGGAGAAGTGTGAGGCTGAGGGGTACCTGTAGTCTAGTGCAGCAGCACCAAGCAGCCTGAGGAAGGGGGGCCCTTTTTCTCTGTTGTGACACTGTCGATTTCCTTTGCAGTGAGGTGATTCGGTGGGTGTAAGAACTTGCTGTTCAGAAGCAGAGGAGCAGCAGCACATGCTGTGTGATGGCTTATCTATTCCTGATGGTTTGTTTAAAATAACAAACAGAAACATGGGCACAATGACTAATTAGACAAGAGAGCAGGCCAGAACATAAGGAGGGCAAACCTAGAACATAAAACTCAAAAGGAAACAAAATACTGGGGAACAGAAACTCATAAATACAAAGAATCAGATGAGGCTCATTAGCCAGCCACAAACCCATGTTATTGCTATGACCGCATGGCAAGGTGAGGCATAAAGTAGGTGGTAATCCACTTTTCAGCTCCAAGACAACAAAGGGATTCATTGAGGAAACTGAGCAAAATCAGGAAGGCACAAAATAAAGGGACCACGACATTTTGATTTTTGGGGTGTCTTTGAATTCAGTCCTCTGTAGGTTGATCATTTTAATTTCCCTCAAACAATGTGGCATCCCATTATTCCTAACACATTACTCAGTCCATATCAGCATAGATATCCAGTATGATTTTTCTCCCATTGAGATTTGATGTGTTCTCAAAGTGTTCCTTTAATTTTTTTGAGCAGTGTAGTTGTTATAAGCATTAAGGATGCTTTGTACTGCATTAAGAGCGTATCTATAGAGCATTATAGATGAGAGCTTCATGAAGCATTTATAATGCATAATAAACACGACTATAATGTTTTATGCCTTTATATAAATATTTTTAGCCATATTTATAATGCTTTATAAATGCAATATAATGTGTTATGAATGTGTTAATAGATTCTTATATACATGTCATTCATAAAAAGTGTTACTGAAGAACGCCAGCAACATGAAGAATTGCAATCCACCACGAGGAGAGCCCGCCTCCAGAGTCCTTGGCACACTTGTAAAGGAGTCATTGAATCAGGTATTTTTCCCTGGAGGTGGAGGGGGTTGTGAAGATAGATGATGACGTGCAATGCTCTTCACAACCATAATTATCTCATCAGGTTCCACTTCTTCAGGCTGGAACAAAATAAAGAATGAGAGCCATCATCACTAAAGGGGTGGTGAGTGACCCAGCTGGCCAAGTCACTGTTCCCAAAGGTTCTGGGTTGACACGTGTTTCAACATTATCTGTCAGCCTTGGTAACTGACTTCACTAAGGCATCCTCAAGCACCCTGGCCCCATGCATTGTTGATGGTGGCATTTCCATAACTCACATTGTTCAGATAAACAATCAAATTTCAGGTACCATCATATTTTGTGCAGAAGCATCTCTTTTATAAATAGCTCTGTCTGGTCTGCAGAATGTCACCAGACCGGTCTGATCTCAAGTATGTATAATGTACTTATCGTTTATAGCATAAATCCTCTAATTTTACTTCCTACATCTGAAGGTAGACAGGCTGCGTTGTGAAAACTGCCAGAGTTAGTTTTGCTTGGGCACTGACCGCCAAAGCACACAGTGTATATTAAAACTTGTTGCTTCCATCCCACTGACTTCTGGCACATGCAGTGAAGCGCATGCAGTATCTGTGCTCCTAGGTGCTGTCGTTTCAGTGTGCGCTACTCCCCACACCATGTTTATCTGTATTTTGTGAATGTTGAAAAGCAACGGGGGGCTCCAAATCTGGGAGAAAAGTTGCACTGGCCTCAGGTGCACTTGTTTGTGTGCCTTTGAGTTTGGTTTGTCACGTCTGTCTGGTTCGTTTGTCTGAATGAACAAAGGTGTTGGTCTGGTGTGGATTTCCAAAGGGCTTCTGCTCAGCAAACATGGCATCAGTCACCATCGCTACACTGTGTGGCCTGGAGGCTTTATAAAGAACACCCAGTGCTTTGGTGACACCTCATTTCCCGTTCCATAATCCTGATGAGACTGAAGGAATGTTAACCAAATATAATCCAGTTTCATATAGATTGCCAAACTAGATTGGTGCCCATCTAGCACTGTCCCATGTGTTTTTTCTCCATTTGGCCAGCAGGTGTTGCTGGTCATCTTGTTCCCTCCTCTGTCTTGTAGCCCTTCAGTCCATAGGGTATTTGCCTGCTCCCTGGGCTAACACATGGCTTGGGCTAAGCAGTCGCCATCTTTTGCGGTTGTGGGTTTGAGGATAGCCAGAGGCCAGTCTCAGATTTGTTTATTTTTGTTGGGTTTATATTATCCTAATCGTTTGGTGTTGTTTTTCTCCGTCTTTGATTTGTATCCCTGTCTATAGTCTACCCTACCCTGTGCTGTTGGTTTACGTTTTGCTTGTACTTGTTTCTAGTCGTTCCTTGTGTAGTTGCCCCAGTGCTGGTTAATGTTCTTAGTTCCCTCCGCTGGCTAATTGCAAGTATTCCACCTGTTGCTTGTTATCCCATGCCTTTTGTGATTGGTTAATTGAGTTATGGTTCCCACCTGTCTTGCCTCATGGCTCTTTAGTTGTAGATTTAAGTGTTTCTGTTCTTGAGTCAGTCATTGTCCTATGTTGATGCTTGTTGGTCTGCTAGTATCTTGTCCTGTTCCTTGTGCTACCTGTTTCCCAGTTGTGACAATTTATGGTTTCTTGTAGTCCATTGTTATTTATTCCTGTGTATTTTTGACCACTTGTGGTTCCTTTATTTTGGGGTTTTTTGCCTAGTTCAGTGTTCAGTTTGTTCAATAAACCCTTTTGTCTCAGAACCACTCAGTGGAACATTTGATCCTCGCATCTACAAGGCCTTTCTTTCATTCGTCGGATACAGGCAAATTTAGAACATGGTCATTGCAGCACGATGCAGAAATGCTGTTCTGAGACAGCAGTTGTGAAAAACCTAGCAGCTTAAACTGTGAATGTATTGGTACTTGTTTACCTCTTCTGGCATACTTCTGGAGAATATGAAGTGCTTCTAAGGTTTGAAACCCTGGACTTTTACCCGATTCCTGGTTATTAGGTCCACACACAGCAGGGTCTCATTCTCCAAACCAGCCTCTTCCCAGCCGGGAGTGAAAAGCACTTTGTATGGACAACTGTATGGTTACAACTTACATCCTTCATCTCTTTGTGAGCCTCAACTTTGTGAAAGTTATTAGATTTTATGATGGCTGTCCCAGGCCGCACATTATCTCTGATTTAGGTGTGGCGTTCCCTGATGTATCATTTTGACTGCAGCTTTCTTTTATGTTTCCAGTGTTGCAATACATAAAGGAGACCCACGGGTGGACAGTCCCCCTCCTTGGCAAATTTCATCATATCTTCTATGGCTTGGTCCAACCATGGTTACTACAGAACTAGTAAAATCACCATGTGACCAATGTACATTCATTGCTGACTGTTGGTACCACAAAGCCATTTTTCGAAAGGACTCGCTGCTCCTTATTTATATACCTACGATTTGTATCTGTCAGATGTTTTGCATGCCTCACAGCTTTCAGGCTATGGCGCACATGTGACCTCTGGGAATGATTATTTTAGTCGTTCTGCGGCTTCGTCATGCTACACTGGCTCCCATGTGAAGAGCGGGTTCGTTTCATTTCTACTGGTGGTACAGCTCCTCCTGCTCTGCTGAGCAGCAGCCTCTGCCACGTGAGCTTCCTGCTCTCTCTGTGCAGGCTGTGCTCAGCCTACATAACATTTCATTTCCCTCCATCCATCCTCGATCCCCTCAGCCAATAAAAAGATAATATTACTTTGGTTATACTCATCCCTACATTCCCAGTGAAATCTGACCCTTGAGATCTGGCCCCCTCCGAAAACCGAAGAGCTATGTATTCATGCTTTGTAACAACGAAGGAAAATGTGACAAAGAAGACACATGACAAAGGCAAAAAATGCCTCTCTCTAAACTGTATTTAGAAGAAAGAAGTGAAACCAGCACATTAATTCAGGCCAGGCATTTTATTTCCAGTTTATCTTTAAACAATCTCTCTCATTTCTGCAATTTTTCTAGGGTAGATGCCTAGACGACAGCTGTCATTAGCATATTGTAAGAAATGAAAATTAATTAAAATGTGTAGAAGGAAGGAAGAAACATTAAGAAAATAACCGTAATGAGGCCATGTAAAAATCAATCTGTAAGTATTAAAAAAAAACACAGTTCACTGGATTAGCTCAACAGTTTGCAATCACACCTCCTGGAACAAACAAAAATTTGCCTGAAAAGTACATCACAACACTTGTTGTAGTATTGGAAACTTGTTTCTTTGAACTTGACATCTGACACTGTATGGTAGGATACTATAAACATAACCAGCTGGTTTGAAAAATGCACAGTGTACTGTTTTTGCTGAACATCAGAACACTGGGGTTTCTCACTACAAACTTTTCCTACACAGATAAAAGTTAATCCTGAGTAGCAGACAAAGTGATAGTTTTAGTTTTAGTTATTGAATGAGGTTTCACTACCGTGCAGGAACACTATGCCACTTCAGTTTGTACCTACTCTGCACATTCCCATTCATTTATACTTTGTAAATGGTTTAACACTTTAAACCATCTATTCATAAACCTGCTTATTCTGTATCTACAGTGCTCAAAGAAAGTATTGGGACATTTGCTTAATTCTGCAAAAATGTTGCAAATGTATCGGTTTCCTGACAAAAGTCCATTGACAAGCAATGTTTAACATATCTGCACACATCTTCCACACAGACACCTTCCTTTAAAAATGTCATACATTTTTCTATTCTTGCCGACTGTAGTCATTTGCTCTCAAACGGACACTAAACACAAATATTTGGTGTTTTATGAAATTGTTACTAATTAAAAAGCTCACAATGAAACTGCTTGTCAATGAACAACTCTTTTACATCTGTTATATATATATATATATATATATATATATATATATATATGTGTGTGTGTGTGTGTGTGTGTGTGTGTCT
>JAODUD010000001.1:9435499-9465314 GCA_026784285.1 Stomatorhinus walkeri | reverse complement strand
ATGTGTGTGTGTGTGTGTGTGTGTGTGTGTCTGTGTTCTAAACACATGAATAAAGTAATGATTCTTTGGACTGTGGAAGGAAACTCACTGCACTGTTGCAGCATTGACAGCATACTGAGACGGTTATCTCACTGCAGAGGGTTATCCCGGCAGTACAGAGTGTTATCCCGGCAGTGCAGAGGGTTATCAGGGCAGTGCAGAGGGTTATCAGGGCAGTGCAGAGGGTTATCAGGGCAGTGCAGAGGGTTATCCGGGCAGTGCAGAGTGTTATCCCGGCAGTGCAGAGGGTTATCCCGGCAGTGCAGAGTGTTATCAGGGCAGTGCAGAGTGTTATCCCGGCAGTGCAGAGGGTTATCAGGGCAGTGCAGAGGGTTATCAGGGCAGTGCAGAGGGTTATCCCAGCAGTGCAGAGGATCACCAGGACCCAGCTGCTTACTCTGGAGGACACCTACAACACTCGATGCCTCAGGAAAGCAGCCATCATCACCAGTGACCCAACACACCCCTGCTGCCATGGTTCACCACCCTGCCCTTTGGATGGCGCTACAGGACAATTTACCCCCACACATCCACACTGAGGAGTAGCTTTTACCCCAAAGTCATTGATCATCTTAATCAAGCATGAAGCAACAAACTCAAGTAACTGTAGCCACCTGCCAACCTGCCCCCCTCCCCCAAACAGACTGCTGCCAATAAAAATGACACTCTTCAATGCTGCTAGACGTGACTGCACTACTGCAGATTGATTCAACACTTCATACTGTACAACTAGATGTGTATAATATTTCATTTATACATTTTATTTTCTTATTTTATTTCATTGTTTTTTAACAAGCACAGGATTTGTTTTACATGTACAATGACAATTAAGATATTCTATTCCAACATGGGGAGAACCAAACCACAAACTAGATACAGCAATGTCATTTTTAGAATGGGTTTAGAAGAGTTTTATGCAAGCTATGAAACATTTGGCATATGCATTTATCTGTACAATACACAATATTAAACAATTTGAATCTCTGTCACTGGGGTCTTAAAGAGCAGCTGTTAATTTTGTGTTTTTTCCCGCCATCAGCATACCCACTCAGACTGACAGCAGTATCCAATTGAGCAAACCACACCCCTGACATTCCTGGACCTGAGATCCTGGCTCTTGGTGAACCTTACCCTAGATCTAAACAGCTGCTGTACATGCAAGTTCTGATTGCAGATGAACTGTGCCACACTACAGTCCCTCACCTTATGTGCTGAGGTTATTACTCCCAGTATTAAGGTGATTATCCCAAGAACTGAGGCCATTACTGGTTATAGGAGACCTAAGACACTTGCACAAACCCCAGCGATCCAGGTCAGGATGAACACCTCCACATCCCAGGACAAGGTGGTTAGTTAGGGTAGCTTTGTTTCATTGGGATGCAGCCCTCCATCTCCAGAACTTCAGGCCAGCCCTCATATTTGTTGGTATCTGCCTTGTTCTTTATGTGCTGGAAACATGGGACAGAACATCACCTACCAATTAGCGGTGGCTTAAAGGTGGCCTCCTTTGTGAAGAACAGCTGTTTGGCTACATACCTGCTCAAAGGGACTCTTCCTTTTGATCCCTTTACCTCCCACAAAGATCCAGTTATCCCTGAATTGTACAGCATTAATACTCGAACTCCCCAAATCGCTGATCAGATTCCTTGCTTCCTCATTGAGTCTGTGAAGCAGGTTGTTCATCAAACATCAGTTGGATAATAAAGACATTCCATGGGACATCTGACCAGCTGCTGGACCTTCACTTCAGCACCATGCCACACTGTTCCCTGGTCACCCTTTTCTGTCACTGTAAAATTTTCACTAGCAGGGTTGGAAAATTCTGGGAATTTTCAAAGCTGGAAACTTTTCATGGGAATTAACAGGAATGTATGGGAATTAATGATAATAAACTGGAAATCTGCCAAATTGCAGATTAGTCTATAACAGGGAACTTAAATGTATTTGGGAAAAAACATCCTGACACCAGTAATAGTGAAACCATTGTGTAACCAACTGCTTGTGAGTAATTTTTTGTGCATAAAAATACCCCAAAATAAGCATCTGCATCATAACACAGCGCTTACTGTAAGTCATATTCTATGTTGTATGATTCATACAGTTTGTTTCTTTGCCATATCTGACAACTTGCATGGACATCCTTGGAGTTCAATATTTCCAAAATTCCCCAAGTTAACTTCCCATGGATAGTTTCCGAAAATTTTGCTCCCCTTGGCAACCCATCATTAGCGATCCTGAATCCACAGCCAATGTGACCAGACCTTGAAACACACAAGGTGCGGCTCATAAAAAAAAAATGACCACACACTGAACGAGACACTTACTTTGTAGAAGAGTCATCAAACGTAGCCATCATGACTAGTGTCCCTTCTTCAATGCTCTTCAGGAACTTTATTAGGAGCTTGATGTCTACAAATAATACATTTCCAATCATAAGCATACAATTAATTTCACGCAACTACAGTCAGCCTATCAAATACGGTGTCTGACACTTACACCTTTACACATAAGTTGCTAGAAGTTGTGATAAACATGAATAAACTCACCTCCCGCCCACATATCGAAGTAAGCTGCCTTGATGAGTATTCCGGTACTTCCTGTGAATATTATGGAGGCATCACACCTATGCACATGCATTAAAGTCTGCTGGGGTGTTTTAATTTAATTAAGATAATACAGGCCAATATGTGAGCATGAGCATTAATAATATGATTAGGCCGAGATATTAGGTTACCGTTCACTAAGGCGATGTTCAGTCCCCGTCCCACATTGTTCTTCACGCCACTCATGAGGCTGAAAGACATAGAGAGTGAGACGCCCATACAGGAAGTGCAGGTAGCAGGAACAGGAAGGGGCGGGCCTTACATGATGTCCTCCACACAGATTTTAGGCCCCACTACACTGGCAGCTCCACTGTTCATCTTAAAGGCAAAGTGTTTTGCAGGACAAGGCCTGGACAGGCCACATTTCAAATGGATGGGTTTTGCAGCTGATGGGAACAAAGTTTACACACGGATACATACAATCATCAGCAATGTCCCTTCACATCTAAAGTACACGAGACAGAATGGATTGTTTATAAAAATGAAAAAAAAAATGCAACAACTGTCAGATTTTAAATGATCACATCTAGTTAAACAGGTTTTAATATCTGTGAGAATTTGCAGACGTATTTTTTAAAAATCTGAAGCCTGAACTTTTTTAACTGACAAACTACTAACCTTAAACCTTATTTATAGGAAATATTTTCCAGCACTGAAAAACATCTTACTTACTAGGTTCCTGTGATGACATAGACTTGACTACAGAGATAGAGAGAGAGCAAATTTTCAGACTTGAATTCGCAACAATGCATAAATGCCAATCATTGATGATATTCAATGCATTTCAATCAGAGGAACAAGGCACCTTATAAGTTGGTGTGTAAAGCCACAGGTTGAAGGTATAAGCTAATGACATACAAGCAGTACACTATATCCTGAAAACACACAGATTCCCTTTTTCATTTCTTTAATCCAGATTTGCTATCTTGTGTATGTGACCCTGGGCATTTGGCGAGCAACAGCCTGTCACCAGGAATGGCTCCACCCAGACATTTCCCCCACCTGTCAGTTAAAGCCACGTGTTCATCTGGAAGCGTTTCGCCCTCAGTTCTGCTCAGCTTCAGAACCTTCAAGTTCATTCGTTTGCATGTTCTGGTTATTTCTGGTTGTGGCACAATGCCTCAGTTAATTCAGTGACTTAATTAACAGCAGTTCTGTCATCTTTTGTTTGTAGCCATTGGCATGTAAACAAATTTTCAGACATTCAGTGCCGGCACTTGGGAGCGGCACCGCTGAAAACAGAGATTCATTGTGTAACATGCACAAGGCTTCAAAAAGCTGATGTACAAAAGAGAGGCACATACTGCCCTCTGGTGGCTGACCTAAGCAGGAAAAAATTCACACCTGCTCACAGCTCAACACTCCTAGTGACAACAAATATTTTTCAGGGAAAAAAGGTGTGTTTGTCATCACAGGTGAATGTCACCTACATATAGCTGAAGGTAAATGGCAAAAATGTTACTATTGGTAGGCTTTGGGCTTCCCAAGAAAGGGTCGGTGTTAGCATTAAGCTTTGAACTTACCAAACATGTCTAAATCCGTAAAGGTAAGCCTTTGGAAGGTGAACAGAGCAACTAATAGCAGGGATATCAGGAGTCCCAGTTTGAGGATCGCTACAGCAGATAAACACACAGCAATTATCAAGTTATAATTACAATGTTTTAGCCCTAAAGCGTTCATAAACTTGACAACAAAACTGGATCGAAAGAGTTAGAATAATGAATTTCATAAATGATAGAAATGTATTTAGTACTTTCATAGAATGTGCTAGGTCAAATATTTGATATCAATGATGAGAATCACACCTGATATCTGCATAAAGTGTGAAATGCGAGTAAATCACCTAAAGACACACTGACATATATACAGTATATATATGGACACAGAGACTTACCCTTCACTTTGACCATTTTGGACTGGATAACCGGACTGCCTCAGACAGACCTGCATCAGAGGAGGTTGGGGGTCAGCACTACACCCTCATATGCCAAAGTAAACAATCATAAGCAGTGTGACATTAGTAAGAAATCCAGGGCAGTTGCTGTATTAACCAATCAAAAGCAGCGTGGCATTGCTAAAAGAGCTGGGGGTCAGGACCACACCCTCAGGTGCCAAAGTAACCAATCATAAGCTGTGTAACATTGGTAACAGAGCTAGGGATCAGCACTAGGCCTGTGCAATATGACGAGATTATTGATAATCAACAATATTAGACAAGTATCTCATGATGCCAGTAGTAATGCCGGTGTGTCACTCCATGACATTGGCAGTATTGGTCCTCTCCCCTCGGCACCACCGTATACGCACATGGCAGTCATCCGTGGTGATACAAAACCGAGATTCATCAACATGGTACAATGCCACTCATCACCAGTCTATGCCTCCTGGTTATGGCTCCACTACAAACACAGCCATCGTCTACCTACGCATGGGATGGTGAACCCATAGTCCGGCTGATGCCAGTTGTCGAGACACGGTGCAGGATGACACGGGGTGTTATAGAAAGTCCAGTACCTGGGTCCGGATGGCAGGCGCAGATGTCATGGGGTTCGGTAACGCTTGGCACACAATTATGATAATCCACCCTTGGTGTGATCTTCCTTGGGTGACCGGAACCTTCACGGTGTGTGTAGTTGCCCTCTCGTGTCCATTGGTTCTAACATTGGGCGACTGTGACATCTGCATGCCTCACAAACCAAGCAATTGCACAATATGACCACCCGGCCTCATGCAAACCCAAAATATGACTCCCATCAATCTCTGTCAAGTGCTGGTAATGCTGTCTAATGCGTCTACGAGGCATCTTCTGTGTGTGGTAACTAGACATGCCAGCTCCTTGCAGACTGAATCATTTGCACATCGCTGGTCTGCACGTGTACCAAATTATATCCAAATTGGACCATTACGTCTAGGTGCTTAACTTCATTTTGTCACTGTGTGTGTGTGTGTATTATATATCACACACACACACACACATTTGTTGGTACCCTTCCACAAAAAAACACAACTATCTCTTAAATAAATGAAACTGACAAAAGTTTAATGGCAACCCTTATTGCTTGTTCCATATTTAACACAAATCATACTTTGCTATTGATTATTGATTCAGTTGAATATTTCATATAATTAAACAAATGAAAATGGCACAGACAAAAAAGATGGCACCCTTAATTTAATATTTTGTGGCACCACCTTTTGCAGCAATCAGTGCCAACAAGCGATCTCTGTGCTTCACAGTGAGACGTCTGCATTTGCCAACAGGTAGTTTGGCCCCCTCTTCCTGAGCAAAATGCTCAAGCTGTCTCAGGCTTGAAGGGTGGTGTCTCCACACTGCAATTTTCAAATCCTTCCATAGATGTTCAATAGGATGTGTGCTCATGGAAGGCCATTTAAGAATAGTCCAGTGTTTTTCTCTCAGCCAATCTTGAGTGCTTTTATCTGTAATGTTGTGGGTCATTATCCTGTTGGAGGTCCCATGACCTGCAACTGAGGCTGAGCTTTCTGACCCTGGGCAGTAAGTTTCACTCCAGGATGCCTTGGTAGTCTCGAGGATTTATTGTGTCCTGCACAGATTCAAGGTTCCCTGTGCCAGATGCAGCAAAGCAGCCCCAAAACAAATGAAAGCCCCTCCATGTTTCACAGTAGGTAGGGTGTTCTTTTCTTTTAAAGCTTAATTTCCCTTCTGTAAACATAGAGCTGATGTGACTGGCTAAAAAGCTCCATTTTTGTCTCATCAGTACAAAGGAAACGCTGGGGCTTAACACGCTTATCAGCAAATTCCACTCTCACTTTTTTGTATTTTTTTGTCAATAGTGGAGCCCTCCTGGGTCTTCCTTCCATGGAACTCATTATTGTTCAAAATACGACGCATGGTGTGACCAGAAGGTGATGTACCTTGACCTTGGAGCTCAGTTTGAATGGTTTTGGATGGTTTCCTTGGCTCTTTTTCTACCATCCTTCTGATCAACCTGGGGTTGCATTTCCTCGTGTCCACATCCTGGGAGGTTGGCTACAGTCCCATGAACCTTATACTTTTTAATAATATTGGCAACTGTGGTCACAGGAACATGAAGCTGCTTGGAGATCTTATAGCCTTTACCTATAACAGGGTTATCTATCATCTTCTTTCTGAGCTCCCCCAGTCAGCTCTCTCTGCTCTCTCTGGTCCATGTTCAATGTAATTGTAATTGGTTTACTCTATCACATACTAAAGGCATGCAGGTAGACAATTGCTTTTAATTTAATCACTTTTCAGGAGAAATGAAGCATTGCTATAATGAGCTGTACGAGTCCAAGTGGTTTAATCCTTAACGACACACTTGGTTTTCCACCTTTTTTTACAGGTGAATCTTCATTAACATTTGAATGGGAATGCGGAAATGACTCAGTGGGCTAAGCCTTTGTATCTGTGACTGGAAGGTCACCAGTTCATCCATGGCCTCAGAAGAAAAGTCTCACCTTCCCTAAACCCCAGCTTCAAGGGCACCACCTGCTGGTTGACCCCACATTGTGACGTCCTAACCTGCCTCTCGCCTGTATGTGTCTCTATGGGTGTCATGGGGACAGGCAAAGAGAAGCATTGCGATGTACCTGAACTTGTGTAAATAAAGACACATACACTTTGCATTCAATAGCTGTCATTCACTTACAGTCGCTGGTGGTGAATGTACACAGTACAGTTGATGCAATGAATGTAGTCCAATTATTAATAAATACATAAACTGAAAATTATATGATGTGCATCATATCGTTTGAATGGGCATAGCAGATAGGCCTTATTAATAGGAATGCAAAAGTATTGCATGACCCTCTGCAATATATTTAAATGAGCATTTCGTTCAATTTCATTGCATTTCTAGGTCTGTAGGGCTGGACAACAGTGCTGAGGGTGTGCTGGCTTCAAGAAAGACACATCCTGTATTCTAACATTACTAGTTGCCATTTATTGATCTAATTCAATGTTCAGGATCTGAACAGGGGCCTGTACATCGAAACAGGGTTACTGGCTTATCGGGGTAACTTTGAGGTACCACAGGTTAAATGGACTTCATATTTGTTCACTTACATTTTGCCCAGACTACCTGAAATCTGATAAACCAGTAATCCCGATTAGTAGTACAGGCCACAGGAACATTAGTAATTTTACTTAACACTAAGTGTAAGTGCCATAATCTTCTTAAAATCACAAAGTGATAAAATGGGTGGTCCTACACTCTCAAGGAAAAGGGTTCAGCACCAGTGACAAGCAAATATACAAATTTATATCCCTTTTTCTGTAATTGTGACTGTAAGAGTAACTGTGAACTCGTCCATCATATGCATTCAGACTATCATTCACAGTATCGTGACATGTAAAACTGATCAGATAGAAATGTTTGGCTTATCTGCTCATTCATCACGGCAGAACAGCGCAGAAATGGTCTGGGCATCGCAGCTTTAATGACTCTCAGGTGTCTGACGTGACATTCACGCTTCCTGACACTCACGCAAGAAATCTTACGTCAACGTATGCTACATCAAAGGCGTTGGCGTAGTTTGCAAATCCTACAGTCTATTTACAAGGCAATAAAACTGTTACACGCATGCAAATTGAATACCTCACAACAGCTAAGAGAGTTCGCAACTCTGACATCGCAGCTTCCGGAGACACTGAGTCTGATCTTCTGGGTTAAAGCAATCATGATAAATCACAGCCGGTCTTAAATCGGCCGGTATGTATGTACATGGCATATTATATTATATTATATTATATGGACATAAAAAAAATTAACGATATGGAGACCTAGACACACGCCGACAGATGGAGGACACCAACCTACCTTCGGCAACGTGTCACCGCAACGGACACGGATATAGATGGCAAAAAGTTGCAGAAATGCAATGTCAGAAACAAACGGTGGCCACCGTGACTCCATTCATGCACTAAATGTGTTTAGCGATCTCCGCGAAAGACTCGAAGTGCCGGTGCCTTTATCCTAATGCCGACACAGCACGCAAGATTACAGCACTTTTTACACTGGCAAGTAATGCAGGAGGACAGAGAGGAGCATGTGAGCGGGATCAGCCCATCGGATCCCGGGAAGAAACGGACATAAACGACAGAGGCATATCGCACAGAAGTACGACAAAATGCTTTTTCACTCTCTATTTTTTTAAACGAGCGTTTCTAATTAATACTATTATTATTGTTTTCTTTCGGTAAAGTTACCTGCGATGTCTTCTGTCCCAGGGAATCAAATGGCCATTCCTTCAGTGATATTCGTCACTACTTCCTGTTTTACTTACCTGTTTAGCAGGTGGGTAAAGAGACTGAGGCACTCCCCAAACCCTTTAAGACTTTCTCACTACGAGAATGTTTTCTAAAGGATTTGTGTCACTGTGATGATTATGAAGTGTGCAGACACACACGCACAGGCACCCACACAGGTACACACACACATTCATATCTTTTGGTATTTTGGTATAACCCTAATCCCAGCTATGACAATTTTAATGCCTATCAAGGCCATATCCATACTTGGTTACTCAACCATAAGTAACAAAACAAAATACAAGACTTTTGGAATTTTCAATGTTTTGATTGCACACACACACAGAGGTCTGCACTGGCAGGTGTAACAATTTCACTTATGAATACTTATGAATTCCAATTTTTGTAAAATACCACCGTCTGCTTAATAAATCAGCTTAACACCATGAGATTTACTACTGATATGTGTAAAAGGTGCATTTTATTGCTTTTCACAGTGAATTCTCCATTTTAGCAAGAAGACGTGTGAATTTAACTGACAGTAATTCACAGCAGCAGGAAAACTTCATAAACTGTCAAATACAGTTTGATGTTTTAAGAATCCATTCAAAAGAATACAGTTAAAATCCTATCACACAAGATCTTTAAAAATATGTAAGGCCACCCTTCCTCAAATAAATATGTTTTACACAATTTTCAGCTCAAAACATGTCAAAAGAATATACATTTAATCCACAAACATAATAATAACCTCCATTAAACAACCTTAAAGAATTCCTAGAATTTCATAGGCATTCAGTGGCATTTCCTGGAGTTCCTTAATTCCTTACAGATTAGCTAAACTGTAAAAACCAGCAGTGATTGGAGGACAAGCAAGTTCCTGAATGAGAACAGGAAATGGATACATGAGTGACACCTATGGCAAACGTTACACCTGGATTTACCTGAACTGAGAACAACACTGAGCTCGCATGACTGCCATGCATGGCTTTTACGAACAATTCTGTGATTTGTGAGTTTTGTGATGGTTCCAGTCGGCCCTTGTTTATTCAATGAGGTCCTAAAAAACAGCAAGTTCAGGATCTTTATGTAAACCTGACAGTACATGACCAAACATGTTTCCTTTGCATGTGCACAGGAGTTACTTTTATATTGAATTCTGCACACATATACATGAACACTTCATGAACAGAACTGGCGTTTGAAGGAGGCGCTCACCTCGTCTGAATCACTGGGATAGATGCCTCCATTGCCTGTGCAGGCATTCTGTGGGTTTATTACCACACATGCATCATCATCCTGCAGCTGCAGGGCAGAGAAGCGGTATGCCGGCGTCCTGTAGGGGGCGCAGCTCATCATGATACTCTCTTAACAATTTTTGGAAATAACCCATGTTTCCTATACTACTAGATTCCTCAGTAAGGTTCCTGACATGAATATCGGTGTGACCCCAAGGGTGGCAGTCAGTCCTCTTACTGGCTGTGGATCAGCCCCAAGCATTCCTTTTATGCTATTGTTCACCCCATCTGCAACCCCCTTACCTCTCTACACAAAATAACTTCTTCGTGATAAAGAAGAGGGAGACAGTCAGCACGACGACGGTAACGCAGACACACATCATCGTCAGCACTATGGTCTCCTGAAAACAGAGTACAACACCAGGATGGGGTCACCCGCTTTCACATGAGAAGATGGGTGTACCAAATGAGACTCACGTATCCAGATGAGGGTGCTGCTCCACAGCGCCTGCTGGCTGAGCTCGGTCGAGGAGGAGGATTAAAACCACCTTCACATCTGTCCCCGGGGACCTTCCGATACCTGCGTCAGGGTAGACCACGTCAAAAGCAAACCACCACCAGTGTGTGATGGTAAGTTCCTAACAGATCGGTGAGGAAGTCTTACCCAGAGCTCTGAATCTCCCGGTCTTCTCCGGTCTGACACACGCTCACGGATTGGTTCCTGAAGATGGGGTCTTCCATACACTCAGAGGTGTTCTCATGACGAAAGTAGCCATAGTCGCTGTCGACAGGGTAGTTGCAAGAGAAAAATGTACATGGGACACACACACATATGCTGCCCATCAGTTGATCACTACATCTAATTTTCCCTTCTGGTTCTTGATCGTCCGTTGTGTATTGTTGCCTCAGACTAACTAAAAAACTGACAAATAAAAGTGCAACATTTTTACTCTCTGTATGTGGCTTGGCCCTGTGTGATCAGTTGGGGTTGCCTCTCAGAACAGATGCTAATCTCCCCATAGAGTCTCCAGGTCAGTTTAAAGTCTATGCCTGAATGTCTATGCGGCCGCATGGGTGTGCCTAGGTTCTCACCATTCACCCTTTCTGCATTCACAGCGAGTGATACAGTACAATAAAACCATTGTGTGTGACAGGTGTGGTTAGATCAATTGGAGGAAATATGCTGTTGAGAGGCAAATAGATTTTTCTTTCTGTTTGATCATTTGGTCTTTGTGATGCCATGGGTCACTTAAAAACTGTGAAAAAATATGCAGTTGAGTTTGTAGTGTGATTTTGTCACCAAGATAATTGTTATGGGACTGGCCCACCTGATTTTTTGTCAGCCAGCCCATGTTGTGATTTTTGACTCCGCCATTGCAAAATGCCCGGAAAGCAAGATCACAATCTCCAAGCACGAGGCTGAGTGTCATTTCCATGATAACGTTCCCTTTACCAACGTGTCTTTACCACAGGTAATCCTCCTCAGTGCAGTTGCATGGGGTCTGCTCCCAGCTAACCACGTAGTCCCGGCCGTTTCTGCACACCGCCATCTTCTTCAGCCTCCGAAAGGTCTCACGAAACCCCAGGATGCAGCCTCGAGTGTCCGAGTCCTGCCTGATGCTGGAGTGAGCCAGCCATCTCTCATAATCCTCATCTCCACCTGAGGGGATTCACACACGCACATTATTAATTAAGAATATTCCGGGTGATCTTCCATTTGGGTTGGCTTTGGGGACCTTTTTGAACACTGGCAGAAGGAGTGTGACTTTGAGGAAGTGTCTGTCCCTCTGATGTTGGCTGAAGTCCGTGTTTCCCCAGAGTTGACTCACACTCTCTGGTGAGCAGATGCTCAAAGTCGATGGTGATGGCGACCCATGTTGTCTTGAAGTCCTCCTCAGTCCGGTATCCCCAGATGCTGATGTTCAAGGTCTTGGTGCCGGGTTCTGATGTCAGGCCGGCCAGGTAAATGGGCTGCTGTGTGAAGGTGTAGGAGTGCCAGCACTGACCCTCGTCTGTGGAGAACCTGGGGAAGAGTGAAGTCAGGGTTACAATTAGGGATACGATTAGGGCTGGGGGAGGCAGCAGGTGATACAGGGACACAGGCAGACACACAGTCAGATAAACATTCTTGCTGAGAAACAGATACGCAAACTATGCGATTACTTGACTGTGCTGACGAGATGCTCCTTGTTTGCAGGTACCGCCACCAGTAGTCCCCCAGAGTCCAGTATGGCGTAGTGATGGGGACCCCTCAGCGCCCGTGTCCATGAGTAGCCCCCATCACTCGACACAAACACGTCCGCCTGCGATGAGCTGATGGAATCTCCCAGGCTGCCTGTGGTAGGGGGGCACATGTTTTTCTGCCTGTGGGACACACTTATGGGAGTGTCACAAGTGATTCAGAGTGTGTATTTAAAAAAACAGCAGGCCCTACCCCGGTAAAAAATGCTGCCTGATACAACCGGTTGTCTCATCCATCAGGCGACGAGCCACCTGAGGAATGTAGTGATGGGACGTTCGACTCAATTAACTGATTCGATTCTTTCGAACTCTCCGTTACAATGAGTCAATTCTAAAATCGATTCTATGATTCACTTTTTTCTGTCTTTTTTTGCACCTGACCGTATGACTCCACGAATCATGGAATCGGATAATAAATCGAACGGTGTCTCAAGGTTACGGTATTTGACTGAAAGATGGCGCTGCTGTTCAACAAAAAAAAATCCAGCTTGACTATTTACAATAAAAAAAAAACAATATATAAAAAGCAGAAAGGGTGTCGATGCTGAATAAACACGCGTGTATATATATTTTCTTTACTTAAGCCAAATTCATGTGCATGAGTATCAAGGACTACATCCCGGTTATGCACATGTACAATGCACATACAATGAGCATGAGTAAACTTGCATACGTTGTTGTGTACACGTCAAAGTTAATAAATATCTTTGTTATTTAATGAAAGTTTTATTATACAGAAATGCAATAATGTATTGTTGTGATAAATGATGAACAGCTGCATTAATTTTATTCCTTTTAACTGCGTAAATGTATTTCCACAGTAAACGCCGCGAGGGCTCTTGGGATCGATTCACAAACCACTTGTTTGAGTCACCGACCGAGAGTACGAAAACCCTAAGTTCGATTCATTCATCGAACGGGTTCTCTGTTTTTTTGAGTCACCTAGTTAGAGACTGTGTCTCCCTTCACTTATACAGCAACCGTGGCTCACGACAACCACGTATGAAAAATAAATCAGAAATCGCGGGGGATGCTTTTGGATGTTGAATAGCCAAAGATCAGTTTTAAAAACATTTTTAAATAATTTAAAGAATCGGTTCAACATCCAAATGATACGCAAAGACTATAAAAATCAACCGAGTTTGCTCCGTTTTAGAGAATATGCTGAGACAGACAACTCCATGGTTTATCGAGCAGAGGTTTACTGAATGCCAGCACAACAGCCAATCACCGACGATGTTGTAATTTTGCCCATCCTCCCTTAAAGAAGCAATGGGTGCGTTCGACTTAGGCTTAGGTCTGTCTGCAGCTGACGCGACGTGGAACCCGATCTGTGCATGCACATTACTTCTTTTACAATAACCAACTCCTGATAAAAAATGTTAGCAGTGAAAAAAATTATTGTGTATAGTGACTCTGTGTAAAAAGATAGCTACCAGGAAAAAGATCAAATACATGTTTTTCTAGGATTCAAAGTTAGTATTGTCATGTACAGAGTACAATGTAATTCTTACTTGAATGCCTTCTTCACAGACTGCACGATTACACAGCGCAGCGCAACATTACAGAAACAACGCATTGGAACTTCCGGGGATACAAACGTCATGTGTGTGATTAAAATTTTCAGCCAATAAGGGCAAAGTTGTGTCGTCACGGAGGTGGTTCCAGTATGTGCTGCACGGTCTGTCTGAAGTCGTCTTGCTCCCGCGAGGATTTAGTACCATGTGACATGGTGACGAGGGGTGACGTTTTGCAGCGACAGACAAAAAAGTCTAGCCATGATTTGGCAAAACAAAAAAATGATTTGGCATTTTTATGAATGTGTTTTTTGTTTGGTTTAGATACTTTTCTACCTCAGAATTTTAAAAAGTTTTTAAGAGACCAAGAATAGAGGAAGATACTTGTTGCAGTCAGTTCTGTCCTGCATTATCTTATGTTTGCCCTTGAACATATTTGCAATATTATACTTGTATATTTGTTCATTTGAGCTGTTTCTTTGAATACTTGAAAATAAATAACCTTTTATAATATTAAGGGAATTTTGTATGTAAACAGAATTTGTTGGAAAATAAGTATTTGTTTACTAATATTGTTTATTTCAATGTATTCATTCTGTTTGTCAGAATAGGGTTATTTTAATTATTATTTTGATTATTACATGGAAACGTATTGTGAAACTATAAAATTGATCATTATCAATATCGGTCAATACATAAATATCATGATGATTTTTTTTGCCATACCGCCCAGCTCTATAGGCAATCGTATAATTAGTCTGTAGACTTCTCGAGGTGTTACCGGTATAGTGTAAATCCACATCATGGCACACAATCACACCAGTAATGACACCGGTGTACTGCTCAGTCCTACTTCAGCACCGCTCTAGTTCGAATGGAATGGATTAGTGTGTAGTTTCTTCTGTTGGCTGGAGTGCTAGTACTGTCAGCAACCCCCAGATTTTCCCTGAAAGTCAGGTAACTAACACAGGTGGACATATTGGGTCCAGAAAGTAAAAATCCAGACCACGATTATGTTTTAACCAACCAGTTGAGTACTCTAACTCTGACTCTTTATACTCAACAGGTTGGTTGGAACAAAATCCTGGTTTGGAATTTAACTTTTAACTTTATGGACCTGAAATTTCCACCTCTGGTCACTAAAGTTGTATTTAAATGAACAGCAGGCCCCACCCCCGCAGTGGGCGTATTTGAATAAACAGGAAGCCCCACTGCAAAAGAGCAGGTCCCACTGCCCCATAACTTCTGTACACTGGTCAAAATTAGGCTTATGTCTACAGCTATTCTTACTGCAGGCCCACATCATGTGATCTGTGGGGTGTTCGGCTCTGGTACCATGAGCGATGATGATGCCGAGGGCGGTAGCTTCGGAGAGTGGCAGCATGGGGGCCAGTCCCCTGCTGTGGCTGTACTCCACATGAATGTGCAGGTTACACTGCGAAAGGAGCAGCACAGCTCAGATATGCACATGTCACTGCCCCATAATTACACAGTAACCAATAAAAACAGACACGCATCAGTCACCCACGTTCTTTACACCCTGTCCACAGTTTGCGTTGCCTGGCTTGGCCAGCAGACTCCACTCTCCACCCTTGTTGAAGGAGATCACGGTCCGGATGTGTCCATCTGCAAACCAGGGGCAACATAAATGCTGCAACCTCGGACTGCTTCACCCTTTTGCACCCCTCTGCACCCCTTCCTCCACCCCCACACAAAGCTCCTCAGCAAACATTACCCCCTCCTTTGCTCCATCTACTCCACACCCATTCATCCACCACTCTCAGTACAGCGCTCCACCTTCATATCTGTACACGTCCACCTTCACCGTCCCAGCATATCTCACCGATAATCATTGCTAACGTACTGATCAACCACCATTCGTCACATGAAAAGTTAAAGTTTCACGTTACTGTCGACATCGTTAGCTATATTACGGCTCATACCAATCTCCAAAACATTGGTGAGGTAGACACCACGCAAGGACGTGATGTTCGTGAAGTCGCTCTTCCCCTCCACTCCAAATAGGTGGCGTTCTAGTGACTTGGAGTAGATAACACCCTGGCTGTCAGAGGTGTAGACAGTCCCGAAGTTTGTGTCTGCAACAAGGAAACCCAAGTGGAGTCAGTGCCCTCTGCCTGCCGGGGGTCAGAATGACAGCAGCTCAGAGTGATGGAGAGGGTGGTTTCGGTGGGGGGTGGGGGATGGTGGGGTCACAGGCACTGGGGCAGAAGTCAGGACTAGATTTAGGCATAGGCAAGCTAGGGGGGGTCCCAGGCTGGCAAAAGGGGGCCATGTCCAAAACAATATACCATAGGGCCACCCCCCGCCTGATTGGCAAAGCCTACCAAGGGGCACACCCCCCGGGGGGGCTGCCTAGGGCCACTGAACGGGTGAAAAGTTAGACCCGCCTCTGGCAGAGGTGCCACCTGAGCCTTCCCAGCCTCCTTATCTGCACAGAAGATTATGCCAGTGTGATGGGTTTCTGCTTATGGGAGGGGAGGGTGTGCTGACATAGGCGATGTGAGCTCCCTCAGGGAACCGGTCCTTCAGGTCCGGGGCTGCCCAGTCTGATCTGTTCGGTCGGGCTGGCAGGCGGGTCGAGAAGAACCAGCCTGTCGAGCCTCTGCCCCCAGCCCCTCATTGTGTGCTGGGGAACGAGTTAAACTGGGCATAGAGTGTGAGGGAAGTGTGTGCCTGGAAGTGTCAGTGAGGCGTCATGTGATGTGGTGGGGGGGGGGGGGGCAGACAGGTGGGCGGACATCCCAATACCTCCAAGGTCATCGACATGCATGAAGATCATGTCCTCATCCCCGTCAAGAACAGAGTAGAACTGGAATCAGAGACAAAGAGCAGATAAGTACAGACACAAACAGACACGGGCAGAGACACACACAGTGTGAGTTTCTTTGTCAGTGTGTGTGTGTGCCTGCCTATGTGTGTGTGTGTTTGTGTATATGTTTGTATCTGTACGCATCTGTGTGTATGTGTGTGTATTTGTATCTATGTGTGTTTATATCTGTCAGTATGTGTGTATATTTGTATTTGACATATCTGTGTGTACTTGCGTCTATGTCTGTATGTATTTGTATCTATGTGTGGTGCCTATATATGTCTCCCGTTTCATATACCTCACCTGGGAGACTCAGATGGAGGAGACAAGTGTCCCGAAGTAATGGTTAGAGTTTTGGATAGTTAGGCTTTCTTAGGGTTAGGGTTAGTTATTAACATGCTCCTCCATCGTCTTGGCTCACTGAGTCACGTGCTGGCACAGACGACCCCTTCAATCCCCCACCTACCCTCAGCTTCTTAGTGCAAAGAGTGAAAAGTCAGCAAGACTAAACGGCATCCAGCTGCTGCACCACTCATAATCAGAACCGACGCCTGTAAGAGGTCAATACTGCCACCTTTAAAATCAGAATCAAACATTTTTGTTTCTCAGTGCCTTTGAATAGCGCTGCTTTGTTATGTTGATGCTTTGCCTTTTTTTTGTATTTTATTTTAGTTCCTAGTTATATTCTGTTATTGTTATTTAATAGTTAACAGTAGAGTTTTCTGGTAGGGGCCAATTTAAAGTTTTGTGTTAAACCTGCACAGATGATACCACAAACGAAAGACAATGACAATAAAAACAAAGGAAAAAACCACAGCAGTGCCTGGTAGCCCGCCAACCTCAAACCGGCTCTCCCAGCACGGCGCCCAGAGCTGCTGGGTTAGAGGCCGCGTGGAGGAGGGGGAGGAAAGGAGCGTATGGGGATGAGAACTTGAGTGCGGCCGTACAGCGGGTGATACCTCAGCACCACACTAGTCCAGATGGAACAGTGTGAGTCCGAATGGAACAGTGCGAGGGGCCGCATGTTTCTCACTTATTCCCAGCCCCGGCAGACACCTGATGTATGAGCCAGCAGACATGCAAGCACGTGCACGCAGTCGCATGGCATGCTTGTCAGCTGTGACCGCTGTCCCAGTTTGCACCCCCTGCCCCCCCTGGGAGGGTCACGCAACATTTGAAACCCAGACAGCAGGACTGGCCTATTTTCCTCCATGTAAGTCCTATTGGGCTCTCTCTCTAAAATACGAGTGATACAAAAAAGTAACAACAATGACAGACTCACAGTAAAGCCACACTATGCTCTCAAGCTGGAGCCCTTTACGAACCTGAGAGTTGTGACTCTACCTCCTTAGCACATTCTGACACATCGAGAAGAGAATGTGAGAGAAAAAAGAGCACATGGGAGAGAGGGGATTACGTGGGAGAGAGTGGAGAGGAGGGTGAAGAGGAAGAGAGGACAGTGCATTGGAGAGGGGAACACTTGGAAGAGAGGAGAAGAGAAGTGCACAGGAGAGATGGGACCATGCAGGAGAGAGGAGAGTGAGGGAAAGATGGGAGTGCATGGGAGAAAAGGGAGTGAACTAGAGAGAGGAGAGCGTGAGCAAGAGAGGGGAGCGTGCAGGAGAGAGGAGAACGTGAGGAAGAGAGGGGATCCTGAGGAAGAGAGGGGAGCGTGCAGGAGAGAGGAGAACGTGAGGAAGAGAGGGGAGCGTGAGGAAGAGGGGGGATCGTGAGGAAGAGGGGGGATCATGCAGGAGAGAGGAGAACGTGAGGAAGAGAGGGGATCATGCAGGAGAGAGGAGAACGTGAGGAAGAGAGGGGATCGTGAGGAAGAGAGGGGATCGTGAGGAAGAGAGGGGATCATGCAGGAGAGAGGAGAACGTGAGGAAGAGGGGGGATCGTGCAGGAGAGAGGGGATCATGCAGGAGAGAGGAGAACATGAGGAAGAGAGGGGATCGTGAGGAAGAGAGGAGAACATGAGGAAGAGAGGGGATCGTGAGGAAGAGAGGGGATCATGCAGGAGAGAGGGGGAAGAAGCCTGGCGAGACTTAGGAACCCGGCTTTGCAGAATGCTGAGGAAAGTGTAGTTTTCGGGTTACTCGGTTGAGTAATGACTTAACATGTAATATTATATTTGGAATGAGAGTGTGGCTTGTGCATTCTGTGTAAAGCATTTTATTGATTGACCCTTTCATGAAAGGGTCAGTTTGTCAGGCTGCACAGTCACGGACTAATCTCTGTAGGATCTCTGTAACACTTTGTGTTACGAGCAACACAAAGTTCCTCAGACCTTCGTGGGAGTTTGTGGACAAGCCATAGAATGCTTGGTGGATGGTCCCGGATGTACCAGCCTGACACCAAAACGGACTGGAGGTAACTCGTGGTTTTCTTTCTTTTTTCCCTTTTTTAAGCAGAGCAGCCATTACTGTTTTGGCCACAATGCAAACAAGCTTCGAATAAGCCTGTAATGTAAGAGTGTCTTTTTCATCTGAGAATACTCGAGTATTGAAGGATATTTCTTCAATGTTGTTATTGAATGTCTTTTTATTCATTTTGCTTTATAAGTGTTGTGTGTAGCATAAGGTCATTTAAGACTTTTAAATGAAACCCATAAGGGAAGACCGGGCCTGTTGGGTTACATGCTAAAATTGTGTTATTTGTCATTGTAACTTGATGTATTGGGTTAGTATGTGACACGGATTGGTAGAGGTAGTTAATATGTAATATACAGATTATATACAGAATGTAATACAGATGCATGTACATATTAGTCTAACGCTACAGTAACGGTGTGTTTTTGAGCGCAGGTATTATTACCAATGATTTATGTTGACTACTTCGTCATGGTCTATTGTGATTCACAGGAAAGACACAATTAACTTTCTGTTGTTAACTTTTACAATTAATAAATTGGGGTTTGTGTTATGACTCAGGGGAACTACATTTCAAAATTTAACAGTCCAGGACAAACCCACTTATCTTATGCTTATGTGGTTACAGGAGGGCGGTGCTACACTTGCAGTTTTTAATTACTCTTATTTTAATTGTAATTTACTTGTATTTAATTTTCCACGCAATTATTGCTAATACTAGATCTCATTTTATTTAAAGCACTTTGAATATCCTCTGTGTTTGAAAATGCCTTGCCTGGCCCTTAGTCTCCATCAGCCCACAGATTGTCCCATCAGTCCACAGACCGTCCTGTCAGTGTCCTGACAGCCCAAACAGTCCACAGACTGCCCCATTAGCCCACAGACTGGCCCTTCAGTGTCCTGACTGCCAAATCAATCCATAGACTGCCCCATCAATGCCCCGATTGCCCCAACAGTCTGCAGACATCCCCATCAATGCCCCGATTGCCCCAAAGGTCCGCAGACTGCCCCATCAAAGCCCCAATTGCCCCAAAGGTCTGCAGACTGGCCCACTAGTCCACACACAGCTCTATCAGTCCAATGAACACTAAATGGATCAGGCTTCTAAGCAAACAGCCCATCAAAGCATTTTTAACTTCAAAACTACATTGTTAAAGAATAATGCTTTTGATTTGCAAGTTTTATTGCCTATTATCTTGTGGAAATTATTGATGTTTTCATGTGTCATATTAGCAGGGCTGCAATAAAAGTCTTCCCTGACACAGAATTGGGGAAGTTATCCAAGTGTCAACACATTTTAACAGTTTTGTTGCAATTTTACGTTGTTGTGCAAGCAGTCCCAACAGACTGCTTCAGAGTTACAGTCTATTGGGGGAGGGGGGGGGGGGGTCATACCTGCTCCTTGGTAGCCGAAGGAAGTTCAGCTTTTTTGAAGGTCTCCCCCTGATTGGAGGACACATAGATGACACGTGGTTCCCCCTGGTGGAGAGACCATAAAACAGCATTAATTATGGAGCTCTGCTCTTCCCCATTCTACTAACACTCATGCTTGGGTGACATTTCTGTCCTTCCAGCTCCTTCTGTGTTTCCTACCAGTTTCTCCATGACAGAAGTGAATAAGAAACCTCCTATATAGCCAAAGGAGAAGATGCTTTCATGGATGGTGGTGAATGTCTTGCCCAGGTCTGTCGTCCTTTTCAGAAGCAGCTCTCCCCGTCTGCCTGCGTCCACTGTAAACCAGAGCCGACACTGTCTGACAGAAGCCAGCAGTATTGCTTTTCACAGTAAAGGGACGCAGTGCTTACCATCTGGTGAGTAAAGTGTTGCTTTTCAATTTTGTAGCACAATATTTACCCTTTAACTAGCTGTATATTTAATGTCAAACTGCAGTCAAGATGTGCCACATCAGATAAGTGCATCCACTAAGCAAGCACAATAAAAACGCACATTATGGTAAAGTGAGATTTTATCAGGCTCCAGATCTAGGAAGGTCACGGTGTCCAAAACTATTTAGCCCAGCACATCCTGGCATGATCTTCTTGCTTCAATGGGTTAACGGAGGGAAAAGGTGAGAAGCCACAGCCAGTTTCTCAGGGAATGGAAAGTGCCACAAAAAAGGAGAAAAATAGGCTCCAAAAAGGAAAAAAATAGGAGCTCACCTGTTCCCTCAAGGCTGGCACTAAAGAAGAGAGTGATGCCAGGACCCCTGAGGGAGAGATGGGACAAGGAGAGAAACAGAGAGCAAGACAAAGAGTTTGGCAAGATGTTCTTAGTCATTCAGGCATGTTAAGAGAAATTAAAATGATTGTGAAGTAGTGGCACACCTGAATCTGTCAGAATATGTTTGGCCAGCAAAATTATTTCTTCACTCAGTCGAGTTAAGTAACGACTATAAGTACCTTTGGTATTTCTGAAACACTGGGTCTTACCACATGAATGAATGAACACCTTCATGGATTTTAGTCCAATGTTCAGCAAAGTCCACAGACAGCCAGAGGGCAGCCTGGAAAGTCAAGGGAGGCACAAAACGCAGTCATCACACGTTCATCAAAGGGGCACATGGCACAGCCACCAAAGGGGGCACACGGCACAAAGGGGCACACGGCACAGTCACCAAAGGGGCACACGGCACAGCCACCAAAGGGGCACCCGGCACAGCCACCAAAGGGGCACACGGCACAGCCACCAAAGGGGCACCCGGCACAGCCACCAAAGGGGCACACGGCACAAAGGGGCACACGGCACAGCCACCAAAGGGGCACACGGCACAGCCACCAAAGGGGCACACGGCACAGTCACCAAAGGGGCACCCGGCACAGCCACCAAAGGGGCACATGGCACAGCCACCAAGGGGGCACACGGCACAGCCACCAAAGGGGCACACGGCACAGCCACCAAAGGGGCACACGGCACAAAGGGGCACACGGCACAGTCACCAAAGCGGCACACGGCACAGTCACCAAAGGGGCACACGGCACAGTCACCAAAGCGGCACACGGCACAGACAATTAACTGATGGTGGCCCCACAGCTTGCTGATTCTCCTCAGTATACCACTGCAGATCTAAAAACAACTGGCACTTTTGACCAGTCAGATCTTTTCTCTATGACGTAAATTCTCCAACATACATTATACTGTTTACGCCATGTCATATAACTAATAGAATCGAATGATCACCCCTAACTATGCATGCATAAGAGTGGATGGCCACCCTCACGTAAACATAAGCTCTTACGTCACCGCGTGGGTCAGACTTACATCATTACCGACGACAAGAAGGCAGTTGGGGTCTTGAAGGTGGAAGGTGAATGACTGGCTGGGGTGGAAGGGGAGCTGTATCTGTTTGAAGGACTCGCCCGCGTCCATGGAAGTAAAGATGATGCTTCCAGGCACATCGGAGACAGGGACGTCCACCGTGAGGATCACCTGCGGGGTTTTTGTGGAGAAAGGGCATTGCAATTAGAATACTATAAGAAGACAGGGCAGAAGTTGCAATTAGAACATAAGAAGGACTGCATTTCAGTTCATGTAAGGCACTTCAAAAGAGCCACCAATGACATTTCGTAATGACAGTAGTCATTCTGACATTAATGAGACTGTCTTGCGAAAGAGTTCTTCCCTGACCTAAGAAGATCTACCACAACAAACAGGAAACAAAGGGCTTCAGCACAAGGCATACACACACCGAGTAAACTTTATATTGCCATTTCTAGGCAACATTTCAGAATAATAATCCAGGAAAGAAATGAAGCATGCTAAAGTGCAGAAGTAGTGCCTTCCTTTGTGGCAGAAGTGTGAAGATGTTGGAGAGTTTCAGCACTCTGACTGTTATCTGTGGTCAGGGTGAAACGACTGAGACAGAGGGTGACCACACCAGGGGGCTGGGTCCGGCCACAGCAGCTTCCAATGCACCACGTAGCGGTAGTCTCTCTCGAGAACATCTGTCACTCTCTCCAGCCGCGGGTCGTTATGTGGGGGTGCATAAAACTCAGCTCTGAGGTCAATGGCTGCAAGGCCCTTGCTCTTCTGAGGAGCACACTGGACAGCTTGTATCCTCCAGCTGAGTCATTAACTAACTAACTATTTAACCGTTTTTAGATCTTGATGGAACATTACCCATTCAATGAATTTTAAGTTTCAAGAATAACCTAAAATTGTCAAATCAAACATCATCATGTTAAATTATTGCTAGTATTCAATTCATTTTAATTGATTGCTTACTCTGTATTGACCAGGCGTACAACCTATAATGTAAATGCTTAATATGAATCAGTTACTAGTAATCTTTCCTCCTGCATAGTTTACCTCATGGTAGCAGAGTTATGATAAAGGCTCTCAAAGCAGGACCCACATCAATACAACTTCATATACAGGAAGCTTTAGTACTCTAAAAATAACCATTACAAAACATCTTCTTTTTAAAATATCACATATCTGGATGCCTGAGGCTCTTGTAATAAATATAGCATTACCTGGTTGGAGGTCACAGGTCCTGTGCCAATGCCAAAGTCTTTCTGAATGAACGTGTTGTTTATGACATTAGAGATGTCATGGAAGGTCTTCCCATAATCCACACTGCCATAGATTAAAAACAAAAGTTAGAATCAGACTTTATTATAGGATGTACGAGCAATGTACCTCCACAAAGACCATCTTGGAAAATTAAAGGAGCAGCACACTTTCAGTCTACCCCTGGGCTAGTTAGTGTGGTCAGCCTTCATTACAGTCTGTGTGCCTCTTAGAGGTTACTAATCAATAGCAGAAATCATTTTGAACTGCAAAAAGACAACCATGCTATATGAACATGAATTGGGACTTTGCTGGATTGTATTATGCCCGTTGGAACTTTTTAAAGACTGATGCTGATGACGACAAAATCTCCACCTCCATCAGAAACCTCTTACCTTCTGTACAGCCTTGAGGACCCTCCATTGTAGACTAGGCCGAAGGTGGACAGCACCAAGATGACCTGGAAGAGGATTATCTGAGTCACCTGACAAACAATATTCAACAGAGCCCTTGGCCATACTCTACACCAAGGCCAACAAATTATAGTGACCATCAACACTACCATGTAGGTAGGACATTTCCAGCAGGAAGAAATGCCCTTTCTGAAAGATTTTACCCATCTGACGGTAACCCCAATGTAAATGCCATCCATTTGTAAACATCAGGATACATGTTATGATACAGTGCAAAAGCCAGGCAAGAAAACCAAGCTTAAAGCTGTGTGTCTCTAGGCAGTAAGTATACATTTGCTGAAAAACACAGCACCTTAGGATATATACAAATAAACAAATACAATAAAACACAATCAGAATTTCTTCCATCTTTCAACAAAGTTAGTGGTGTCTTCTTGGATGGCTAGATGGATAAAGCTGTGGTTCCCAAGCCACTGCTCGGGGGAAGAGATGACTAAACGGACACTGACAGACATAAAATCTCACACCAACATAAACATAATTCAAGTATAACTTTCTTTGGAGTCTAAAATGTTGCCCAATAGACTGGATGACTAGAGGAAGAGATCTCAGTGACTCAGATAGAGAAGATGCTTGGTTGAGACACGCTCAGGAAGAGCTCTAGTGAGAGATGCTGCTGCTAATCTTTCACAAGAAACTGTCCCCAAGATAAGGCAACGAAATTATCAGCTCAGTACAATGGTAGAGGTCAGTTAACACTCTCCAAGCATGACCTCTGCACAACTTAGCAAGGCCAGACAGACAGGAAGCTCTGGAAATGACTGCAGATCTCAATGTGAGGCTTAGTAAAACTTCTCGGCAGGTATGGCACAAGGACAACTTCTCAGAGGGAAGCTTATGGTTACTACTGCTTCGCTGGTGTGAAGAACACAGCTAGCGGTGAAGTGAACAGCAGATGAGTCAGACTTCCCCTTATTTCAACTAGAAAATGGCACATGCTACATGTCAGAAGAAGCTTACAGCTTAGAGGGTTTGTTCCCCACAGTGGACCATTCTAGCAGTAATGGGCATGTCTTTTCCTGTCATGGTTCAGGTCATCTTAACTCTTTAAACCAGGGGTAGCCAATCTTGTCTGCAGAGGGCTGGTGTGTATGCAGGTTTTTGCTGCAGCTCCCTAATTAGATTACTAATTAGAGGACTGATTGGTTAAAGAGTCCTTACACGTGGGTTTGAACAGCTGACCTACAGGTTATCCCAAAGACCTGCATATACACTGGCCCTTTGCGAATAACATTGGCCACCCTTGATTTAAACAAAAGTCTGTTCAAAGTCACCTTTGTCGTTTTATGGTTAATCACAAGTCTGATAATCTGCCATCTGCAGGACACAAGTGATCAGCACACAGATTGATTACAATAAAATGACCCATAATCACCGGCCAGCACAGCACCCTGATTCCCACTTGCCTGTCCGGTTGTGGGAGATTCTTTTGTAATGCTTGACGCAGCAGTTTCCACCACCATCAACAGAACGGCAAATGCCGGAACGAGCATGTTAACAACGCTGCCTCATGTCGCCAGAGATCACCCTACGACCACGCTTTATGTTTGCATCTTTTTCGTTTTGGTAGTTACCTGTATGTCTCCTACGTGATGCGGCGACGCTTCTGAACAGATGCAAAAAAATCACACTAGTCGCAACATGAATTATACAGGTTGCCGACTGAGGCATAAAAATCGGCAGGAGTGACAGGGCGAAGGGTACTGGGTAGGGACCTGATAGATTTGTTGTTGTGGGGTCACTTCACGTGGGAACCAACGACTTTCTCATTTAAAGTTGGTGCAGGTGCGCATTTCAACATACTGAAGAATTATCTGTTTCATTAAAAATAACAGCATTACATAACACCAGGGAAAGTGTGAAATTCTATCAAAGCTACATTTTCTGCACTATCTACACATACAAATGCGTCAACGGGAACTAGGCGACACCTGCACTGCCGCTACTGGTTAACGCACAGTTGTAAGTTTCCGAACATTTATGAAAGAAACGGACGGGATGAGGGGAGGCGCCTTACCCCCGTGCCATCTCCCACCCAGGACAGCGTGAAAGTGGAACCGTCATCGCCGTGGAAAGCAGTCTAGGGAATGAAACAAAGCTTACAATATAACTAAAAATGTTATTTAAAATTACTGGATCTCTCAAAGCATATTAATCCTCTCTATATTAAGTGTCATCAATCAAGAAATAATAAAGCCACTTTACCTCATGGGTATTCTGGTCCAGCGTCCTCTTGTCATTTTCAGCAAGTGATACCTGACACGCACTGGCCCTTGCGCTCTTTAATCCGACGTCCCTTCTGGGCCGGATTCGGCTTGGCTCTTGGTGGCTCCTGCTGAAAGTCGCCGATCCCCCGTGCGCTTGGCGCGACCCTCCAAAGCCGCCTGCGGCATAAATGAGCATCGACCCAAACAGGACCAATAAGCTCGGCGTCATCCTGCTGGAGGGATGTGGAGATGAGTCTGGTTTTCAGAGAGAGAGAGCGAGTGAGGCGTCTTAACTGAGTGGCTCGGGAGGGGGTGGAGGAGACCCATATGCTGTGAGGGCGATATACACACCCACGCTCCCGCCTCCCGCTGCGGGCGGCTGTACTTTAACTGACACAGCCGTTTGCCTTCCGCAAATCAGCTAGAAAAGCCAACAATAAATAGATAAATAAATAAAATACCGACACCGGTACTTACAAGTGACAAGGGGCGAGCTACAGCATATTGCAAGCTCGAATTCATGGACTGATTTTCTCTGTCACCGGAATCAGAACTCACTTTATTGCTATTGTGTATGAACACACCATTGTTTGTGGTCCAGTGTCAAACATGAATTACATAACAATTTAACAAGGCACTCTTCATAGAACACTATGTGCAAAAAACATGAATACAAAGAGGAGTACAAAAATTTACAGATGACGATTAGATAGACAATAAATTAAACATTAGAACTAGTTCAAGAACCAGGAGCGGCCATTGGCCTATTTTAGGGGGCTGTAGCCACCCTTAAAATGATTTTTACCCCCTCAAATAAATGTGTAGTTACTGGCTTAAGGCATGAATAAATAGCTTTTTATATTATATATAAGTTTGCCATTGCCCCCCTATCCATTCATCTCTAACTATGCCTCTGGCAAGAACCTTTACAGTGAAAGCTGAAAGGGTGTTTCATGTGTACACTACTATGAAGGAAAAAGGGGCATTATCCCCGGGATGGATGCATTGTACCTGGGTGATGGATTAATGTTTGAGACATGCGAGTTTATTTACACTATCAGGAAAAAGGGTCCGCCGATTGTACCCTAGCTGAAGGTAAATGAGGTAAATGTACCTTTTAATATAATTTAAGGTACAGAAATGGACTCTGGGGAATGTTTTTGCACCACTGGAGGCACTTTGTTGTTTGTACCTCGGGGAACGAAACTAGCAGGGTGGTGCCTTTTTTCTGTTAGCGTGGTGGCTGGCCAGCTCTGGGGATGAAGCTGTGGAGCTGGTGAGTAGAGATGGCTGCTTTGGAAAGTGGATTCAGCAGCAATCTGCCCAGTCCTTCTCTTTGCCCTATAATCAGAGCTGTTGTCAGGTCTATAAAGCCCCCCAAAATGTTTTTACCCCCCTCCCGCGCAAACATATGTATTTATTAAGTCATAAATAGTTCGCGATCAGTACCTATAATTATATATAAAATATACCATTTTAATATAAAAATAAGTTAGTGTATTTGCAAAGTTAAATACACGAATTCGTTCATCTCGATTTCATTACAAAAACAAAAAAACAATGACAGAACAGCGACCTCATTCTGTTTTTATGGGTTGTGCAGAGGGGATAGACGGAGGAGGGGTGCTTCTCCAGCAGGAGGCGTTGCAGAGTCACGCTTAAGTTCACGCTCGCCTTGGTTGTAATAAATGTGGCCACCAGATGGCGCTTATCCAGGAACGGTGTAGCTGCTCGTTGCAATCTCTCCATACCATTTTATTGATGGTACTCGTCTTACCGTTTTTATAGATACGAAACAGTATATCATAACTTCTGGGTTTATAAAATATCTCGGTAGCTATGTTTGTTTATTTATTTTAAATGTTTAGGCATAATACTAGGCTATATCACGGAAGTTATAATGTTTAGCGCCGTGGATACGCACTTCAGCAGCTCAATGTTATAATACTAAAATACTTACGCTGTGGTTCTGAACATTATAATACGGAGGTGATGTTGCTTTGTTTGTTTTATTAATATATTGATCTGATATTATAACGCGGAGAGCCGGGGAGTTCCGCAAATTATTACTTCATTAATTTAGTTTGTTTCGTATATAATATTATAAGGCGGAGCGCTAGGCGCTCACTTCCGCGGTCCCGCAAGTCGCGCCTCCGCCGGCGTAAGTTCCGCTCCCGTGGTGCATCGCGCCGGAATCATGGACCAGGCTGGTAAGCGGGCTTTGGGGCGGCCGTGAGCCGTATCTCCCTTTCTGCTTTTCTCACTTGTATCCCGGCCGTAATGCGCGCCCTGGGTGTCGTCGGTGCCCTGCTCGCTTCCCCGGCGCCGCGAGTCGCCTTCCCGCGGAGCTCCGTTGCGCCAACGAGCCCGCTTTTTATCCGTTTAGCGGCCCTCTTAGCGCGGATCGGCCCGCACATTAACGGAGCCGCACCGCGGGATCCCTCACGGATCAAGCGGGTTTAAGGATTAAGAAAGACAGGCGGTTCGCCGGGACCGCTGTCCCTAACTCTATCACTTCCTTAATAAAAATGCAGGGGAAATGTCAGGTGTTACAAAAATTAGTAATGGTAGTAGTCTCCTTTATTTATTTTTTGGAGTGTATATGAATCTGGCCTTTTGTAATCCAGTCCTGCTCCATCGGCAGTGCCTTTCTTTTTGGAGCAAAGTAATTATGGTAATGGTTTTAGGATGGATGTCAGATCGCTTGCTTTCCCGTTTGATTAATTTCGGGACGCCCCCTTCCGTCCAGACGGCGACTTGCAGGGCACGGAGGCCTCCGGGGGTCTGGGGGGGATCGACGTCCGCAGACGTATCCCCATCAAGCTGCTGTCCAAGCAAACCATTCGCACCAAGCCCGCTGCCGCCCGGACTCTGCGGCCCACCGGGAGGCCACCGGCCAAGGGCGACGGTAGGAGGGGATGTGTCTGCGTCAGTCTGTGTTTGTCTGTGTGAGCGGGTGAGAGCATGCAAATAGCGTTTTTTGGGTTTATATTTACTACACTGTGGTTACAACTTGCAGGGATGGAACTAGACATTGTACAATGTAGTGGCCAGACTAGACCCAATGATTATACTGGGGTGGCAATTCAGTAATAATTTGCCACCTGGGAAGGCGGCGGTCAGTGTATTTTGCCAATTGGTGGTACGGCTCAGGTTTACAGTAGAGCTGGGCGATATGGCCTAAAAATAAAATCTCTGATTTTTTCACAATAAATCCGATTTTCGGTTTTAATCTATTTTCCCAATCCCTTACTCAAAGTCAGACTATAGATGACAAATAAGTGGTTCAAAACAAGTTTTAACTTTTTTTTTTTTTTAAATTTAGAGTTAAAGTGCAATCTGACAAGCCAAAAAATATGCTTGTAAGTGAGATAGCAGACCTCGCCATTGTAAACACTTTTAGAAACTTGTAAAACTTTTAGCATGTTAATGAATCCTGGCTTTTCCACAGTACGTATTGGTTCCATGTCTTGTGCAATATACATGGCGACAGCGTTTGTTATCGCCTTCCACCATGCCCCATTCTTATCATGTGG
>JAODUD010000001.1:9411004-9435399 GCA_026784285.1 Stomatorhinus walkeri | reverse complement strand
ATTATTCCGCTTCAATTACTCCGACGTAAAATCACTGTCGTAAAGTACTGTGGTTCCACGTGACATTTTCAATGCCACTCGTTCGCTGATGTTGTTTTAATTTAGGATTACGTTTAAATGTCTTTGTTTTGTTTTGGGTGTATGGTAATTAAATAAATGAATTAATAGATTTATTAACACAAAAAAATAAATGAATAAACAAAAAAGTCCACCTGTATTTCGTGCCCCACTTGTCACGTCTCTGTTCCCCACCAGAGGGGCGCCGCCCCACACTTTAAGAAACACTGCCTTAGATCCACTCCTGAAAACTTGGTACTGCTTGGTACATTGTCTGGTCCCCACAGAATAAACCTGAATTTTATATATATCTGAGTGCAATGAAAAGATTAAAATAGCCAAAAGTCTTGTTTCTTAGTTATGTTAAGTCTTGGTTACATATGGTTAATGTTAAGGCTGGGTTGGGGTTAAGGGTGTCATTGTTGGGATTAGGCTTATGGCCAAAGGAATGTGGGAGCCCCCACAAAGATATGAATGCAGGTGTGTGTGTGTCTGGTTGTAGGTCAGTGTGTCTCTGTGCGACTGGCCTGTGTCTGACCGCGACTGGCCTGTGTCTTGCAGAGGAAAGGTCGGGGGACCCCTTTGGTAGTCAGGCAAAGTTTCCCCAGCACATGTTCTGGGACCACAAGGTAGGTGTGTCCTCCTCTGCCCTCGACCTCTCAGTCCTGAGTCTGAGAGTATCAAACATTCCTTTTATGTAGGAATGGGATATGCTGCCATATTATGTTTCACAGGCTGAATGTCTGAGATCAGGAGTATGTCTGAGGTTTAAAAGTTTCTGGTGAAAAGCGCAGAACCTCCACAAGGGGGCATGGTGCCGCTGCCACTTCAGTCTGTTTTTATGACACACTTAATGTGACCTTTGACCTCCTCAGGTGAATTTGATTGGTGAGAAGGACGACATCCCTGTTCACTTCTGTGATAAATGCGGCCTGCCCATACGCATTTATGGACGCATGGTAGGAGCAACCCTGGCCTGGAGTCGGCTCCGGCAGGCCATGTATGCATTTTATCTGATCGACGTGCAGCCGTTGGTGATCTTTGTTGTGTGCGACCCCTGCCCGCAGATTCCCTGCAAACACGTGTTCTGCTATGACTGTGCTGTGCTCCATGAGAAGAAGTCTGACAAGATGTGTCCAGGGTAAGTGTCCTTAGCATCAGCCAGGGATTTTCACACGCTGCAGTGTTCACAGTGTATGGAGGATAGTGTGACGAACAGGGGGGAAAAAAAGATCTAGTTGGAGGCAGTTTGGTGGGAAAAACATCCTGTTAATGAGCAAGGTCAGAGGGGAACTCGTTAAAGCCAACTGGAAGACCACAGGTGCAAAAATAGCAGCTCAGTGCAACAGTATCACACTGCTAATGTAGGCTTAGGTGGTTCTGGGAGCAACAATGTGGGTTGTCTGGCACCGAGCTTGGAGGGAGCAGAAACATGAACTATGGGTCCCCGAGGACTGGAACTGGGGAACCCTATTTTAGACCAATACACGATCCCTGACCGAGCCAGAATTTGCTCAGTCATGCAGAAATCGCCTGTCTCTTCAAGTAGGCGTTTCTTTGAGTGGATTGTTTGTGCTGTCTGTCATACCTAGGGGGGCCAGCAGGGGGTGCCTTGTGTGTGTGTGCGCGCGCGAGTGTTCCCCACCCTGCTTCCCGTATTAACTCCGGCGGACAGTGTGTCCCTGTACAGCTGCACGGACCCGGTCCAGCGCATCGAGCAGTGTCTGCGCGGCTCCCTCTTCATGTGCAGCATCGTGCAGGGCTGCAAGCGCACCTACCTGTCGCAGCGCGACCTGCAGGCGCACATCAACCACCGGCACGTGCGGGCAGCCAAGCCGGCAGGGGGCCGCGGCGGCCTGGGAGGAGGCGAGCCCCTGCACTCTGCCCCCGAGCTGAGCGAGCGCTTCATGCTACCGCCGCCGCCGCCGCACCACCTGGCCAAGCCACACCTACTGATGGCACTGCAGCACCCCAGTCGCGATGCCTACGGCCAGCCTCCAGGGCACGATGATGTCCGGCCCGTTCAGGCCCCCGCCCCCGCTGCGCCCGACCTGCACCCGCCACGCTCCCTGGCTCAGGAGACATTCCGCATCACAACGGTGACCACGCGCAAGCACAGCAACCTCATCACTGTCCCCATCCAGGATGACTCTGGCGGTAGCTCCTCTTCCCGGGACCCCCTTCCTCACCCTGGCCCCCCCTCCACTCAGCTGGCTCCGCCCCCCCATCACCACCCTGGTGACTACCCTGGGCAGCAAGTCGTGCCCCACCCCCGGCCTATGATGCCCCCGCAGCAGCATTATGGGCCGCCCCCTCCCCCGCCACCGATTAGCCACCCCATGCAGCACCCCTCCCAGGGTTCAGGGACAGCCCACCTGGTTTATGGCCAAGCCCCACCTCCCCCCATGTCATCAGGCCCGCCCCCCCTCACCCCACCGCCTGGACACATCATCGGCTCGATGCCACCCTATATGAATGCCCCGCCCCCAGGGCCTCCTCCCCAGCATGGGGGCCCCCGAATAAACGTGCCTCCCCCCCTCCACTACAACCCCGGCTCCATGCAGCAGTTCCCTGATGAGCCGGGCACACTGAGCCCCCCCTTCAGCCAGCCCGGTAGGCTCAGTCCTGGCATGTGGCCAGCCCCCCATGGGCCCCCACCACCACGGATGCAGGGTCCCCCGCCTCAGGGCCAGATGCCTGGACCCCACCATCCGGATCAGTCTCGGTATCGGCCGTACTACCAGTAAAACCAGGAGGACGCTGTCTGGTGTCAGGCATGGAGAGATCCATGGTTAGACTAAACCCTAACCGGGATAACCAGTTACACCCAGCGGCAGCGCGTGGGTTCAGGCGTGACTGATGGAGTTCAACCAGCTCTGCTTGTGTAGACTTGTAAAACCCTAAAAATGAGGAGGGTGTTATTTTTGTATTGTGTGAAAATGATTGTTCTGTCCACAGGTAGCTTATTTTCCATGAAGATCTGCGTCTAGAATTGGGTTTTCAGTGCATCCTGACTTTGGGATAGGACTGCTTTTGAATCAGTTTTGTATTTCTGAAAATAAATTTTTCAAACTGTTTCCTAATGCCTAGCATTAATTCAGTGTACGGGTGTGAGCACTTTGGCATCGGCTTGGATCTCCTCTCAACCACATTATGTCTGTTCATTTCTGTGGCTGACTTGACACCACGTCCTGTGTGTTTCTGTTGGGTTTCTCATAGAAAAATGGCCGGTTGATGTATCGGTCCGCCATCCTAGAAAGTTACAGGGACAGCTTGCTCTGCTGCCTTTGACCAGCTGGGGGCGCTCCAGGTCAGAAAGCCTTTAGTCGGCGTCATCGGAAAGTGCTGCGTCTGTCACGTGAGCAGCTAGGGTTACATGTTAGCTAGGTTTGGGAGGGGGATCGTTACTACTGTGATGGTAAATTTACAAAGCAATGTCCTTATTGCATACCTAAAAAAAATTAAAATGGTACCTTGCTAATAAGCTAAGCCGTTGCAGAGGTAGCATTGTCAAAGGCCACCGTTGGCCACATATGAATTATCCGAGTTACAGCTTCCTGATGGTGGGAATGAGACCAGGTGCAGGTCACGGGGGGGTTGGAGAAGCTGCACTGGCCGTGTGTGACATTCAGGGAGGAGCTGAGAGTGCAGTGGGTGCCTGGTTCTGACCTGTCAGGATGGCGACGCCCGGTGCCCATGGAGACCAGCGGAAGCCGGTGGTTTTGCAATCCTGCTGCCTCCATACTGAGTCTCCAGGGTTTGCAGGAATTCTAGACAAACTGCATGACATTGGAAAGATTTTTAAAATTCCCCTGGCCAATAAATGTATGGAAGGCAAATTTGCAATCGGAACATTACAACACAGATTAAGCACGGAAGCTACTGACCGTGACATTCCATACTGACACATCCAGCTGCAGAAGGCCTTTGGTGATGTGGGTGGCCCTAAATGACATATTTTATAGGCTGAGTGGGAGGCACAGCCATTCCAGAGCCATCACCGACGTCTTGGCACTACCGGGCCGAAAGCTGTCCTCGGCTGTGAAAGTGAAGTTCCTGTGTGGCTGCCTTGCTATATATTGACCACTAGAGGGTGACATTTCAATACTCCAATGAAAGTGTCATCGCCGTGTGCTGGCAGGCTGCCATTGTGAATACACATTACATTCTTAATTTTCCTATTCTCTGGTAATGAAGAACTCAAAATACAAACATGATAATTTTCACTTATTCAGTTACAGTAATATATCTTTTGTGCTTATTCCTTAAAAATATTAGTGTATTTATTGAAAAACAGTCTGATGTAATGATTCAAATATTTTTGTATAAATGCATATTTTCTGATATTTATGGAAGAGGACATATATTAAAACAGCTTGATCAGTTTTGTCTGATTTCATGGGTAATAATTGCAGAACTGTTGTCAATTATAAGAAAAGGCACAGATTTGTAATAAAGCATTTATTATTTACATTTTCAGTCACAATGACCCACCCTTCATTTTTAAGGCTTAAAATATTCAAGCATATAAGCTAAATACCAGTAATCGAGTACTACTGGAAAATGTTAGTTGCATTTAATAAACATGTTAGAAAAAAAACATCCACTGTACCTTGCTATGGATGATGGATAAAATACACAATATACATATTCTACAAAAAATATAAAGGTATACAACATAAAACCAACAGTTTACCAATATTTATAAACGTATTCTTGTTTAAAGTACAATTACTTTTTTTAAAAACATCAAAGTTTACGATATAAAAAGACAGAACTGTGGCTGAGATACCAAATGTCTAATATGTGCAAAGTTGAACAAATGTTTGTTTCCTCCACGTCAGTTTGCTCCGGTATGAAGACAGTGTGTGTGACCGCGGATGTGCTGGCATCCTGTCCAGAGTGTGTCTGCTTTCGCGTCATGCTGCATTAGCTCCGGCAGGCATGGAGGGGCTGCACGCATCTCATTACAGCAGGTGATCTAATACCATCCTTTTTCTGCTGAAAGAGCAGCAAAGGCCGTCCACTTGGGATCTGATCACGAACACTGCCAGCATCTTGTCTACAGTTTGCTTTCTGGCCATAAAACCTGGAAAGAAAATGAGTCACTCGTCACTGCATGCTGGCACTCACTGAAAATGCAGACTGTACGTTACTGCGATGTGGACACTGGTGTTCCATAGTGGACTGTGGGATCTATACTTGAACTGTTCTGGGATTGTATGTGCTTAAACACAAGTGTGTTGATGCTATTGGCAATTCTGACCTCCATGAAAAAAATGAATTGTACATTATCTTCATGTTTTTTTACTTTGTATTGCTCTGTACTCTTTATAGATTTTCCACAGTTGCATACTTATTACTGCTACATAGGTTTAATTAACATAAGTGTTACATAGTCATGAACGGTATCGTTTTATTGTGTTTACATGTTAACTGCAGCAGCTGTTAGCAGGCGGTTTGACCTTATGATGGAAACAGGCCTCAAGCAGAAATGTGCGAGACACACATAGGCATCCTGGTGAGACACAAGATACCTTTTCGGTTAAGGTGTTGTACTCCAAGTTGATTGGATGTTTCTCCAGGACGTGAAGCATGGCGTCATGAAGTGACAGGAAAAATATGGATGTTTTGATCTCGTCATCAAAGAAGCTGCAGCTGTGAAGTTTCTCCAGGACGTACCCTGCAAACAAGAACTACCACAGTTAGTGTGGTGCAACATTTATATCCATCGTACATCACTCTCTGTGGGGAATACTCACTGTCACACGCTACGATGTAAACATCCACTTCCACTCGGATAAGTTCCTTCAGGGCCTGTGAAAAGTCAGGTGACACACTTTTGCTTATCTAAATAACATCTCAGTTGGTTGCTTTTTCTGATATAGTTACACAGACAGTTTTAACTGCTTATTACCGATTTGAGTCCTTTAATGGCAGAGATGTCTAAGAATGAGACGGCTGCAAAGTCCAGGATCACGCTGTGGACATCAACCTTGGGCACTCGCATGTTGGCTGGTAATTCAGCGTTCCAGTTGACCTGAAGGGGCAGGTCCTTGTAGTCGCTAGGCTGGTCTAGATCCTCTGTGTTACCATCATCATCTGAGTCCTCATTTGAATTGGAGGTCATGTATAACAGCCCTTTCTGACATAGGAGAAAGACAGAGGTCATGCAGAGGTCATGTATATACTGCTGCTATCATCTCTACTCTGAAACTGAGGCTTGTAGCTGATTGACAAGGAACATGACTCACCTCTGTTATTTGCAATTCACCACTTTTCAGCAATTTCTTGATCTTCTGCAAGGCTTTGTTCCTCTTACGTAAGACTCTCAGAGGGTTAAACCCCAACTACAAACACAATACAGAGTCAACCTGCATGAGCTGATGTTTTATGATGTCAAGAATATCGATTCCAGTAAAAGACAGACAAAAAAGTGTGAAATAATGATAAATGTAATAACTGCTTCCAGAATCATATTTGAACAACCATTATCCTTCTATTACCCTTTATCTGAGAGGTAACTTTATATTAGTGTTGTAATCCAAATGATAAGGTCAAGTTCTATCAAGTAGGGGTAGATAGTAAAGATGAAGTAAACTCAATTATTGAGCAACACTTTTTATAACTAGAAGGCTGTGCTACATCTTTTGTCCAATTTGAGCGATTCTCTGAAATGTAATAATTGTACTGACAGATAACATGAGTTAAAGTTTCTTTGATAGCTGACCACACCAAGTGATATACATACATATTCGTTTAGCTTGTTTCTGAAGAATTCAACATTGGCGAAGTAGATCGGTGAGGAGATTCTGAAGATCTTCACGCCACTTGGTGCAAAGATCTGAGAGAAGAGATGAGGGAAGAGCGAGTGTTTGTGGGTGTCCCAAAGCAAGACTTATCCAAGGCATGTCTTTTGAGGTTTATGAGCTACTGTGCTACTGTGAGGTACTTAAATTACTACATCGACAAACAATGTGAGAGGTGAAAGCTATCCATGTTTCTGCTTACATTATGGTAGTCCTTGCGGTCCCTGTAGATGTCAGTGCCACTGATGTTAGCCAGGAGAGAACATCGGGGGCTAGAAAAAGCACCACAGGCAGGTGATATGACATCATGTGACATGGTTATATAACACCATTATATGTATATATATCCATCCATCCATTATCTACACCCACTTATCCTACTAGGTCGCCGGGGGTCCGGAGCCTACACGGAAGCAATGGGCACGAGGCAAGGAACAACCCTGGACAGGGGGCCAGCCCATCACAATGTGCGCTCACACACCATTCACACCTACAGTCAATTTAGTAGCCTCAGCGTGTCTTTGGACTGTGGGGGGAAACTGGAGTACCCTGAGGAAACCCCACAACGACACAGGGAGAACATGCAAACTCCACACACATGGAACCCAGGCAGAGACTCGAACCCCAGTCCCAAAGGTGTGAGGCAACAGTGCTAACCACTGCACCACCATGCCACCTATATGTATGTATAACACCATTATATGTATAGTCTTCTGGCTTTCTTGCAGACTGAAATTAATTGTCTGGTCAAGCTTTAGCTTGTAATGACACTAAATATCTTTCCCCTAAGCAAAGCAATCTGGAGATTTATATTTACTAGATGCTTTTATTGAAAGTGACACACGAGTAAACAAAGATTGAGTTCAGACAGCAGGGCTACTCAGCATCCACCACCCCAGAAGTTCTGGAGTTAAGGACCTTGCTCAGGGGTCTGACAATGATATTGGTACTCTTCCAGTTATGAGATATGAACCCACAACCTTCACAGACACAGATCCATGACCCATCAAACTGCACATTAACTAGGAGTTTGAAGGTGGTCCATAAAACCTAAATCGCTGCAGGTTCCCCAAGTGCATCTCCACTCACAACTGAGTCCGGAAGACCAGAGCGAGGAGTTCTGCTGCCAGGCCGACAGGAATGCCCAGGTCCATGCCCAGAAGGAGGGAACCACCAAAGGTCATCAGCCAAACCATCTAGCGATGGGAAAGGGGCAGTACATGTTAGCATGATGAGGTGTGGTGCCCTGCTGCTAGGCCAATTTGTAACAAGTACAGAAACTGCTGTGTTGAGCAACAACATGTAGTCTATGACCTATCGCAGGATTACACACAGCATACTGTGGATGGGTGACTGAAGCCGGATGTTTCCTGGTCAGTAGCTTGTGTGAACTTCTCCAGACCTGGCCTCCAAATAACTCATAGTGGTTATTGAAGATCAAAAAATTATGATCGGTTTAAAGGAAGTGCATTATGCAGAGCCTGGATGTGCAGCGAGTAGGTCTGAGCACTCACACAGTCAGGCCGGTCCTTCTTCCACAGGAAGCCTACCACCCGCATCTGCATCAACATCCCCTTCAGATTGACGATCACTAATGCCCCCAGAACCGCCTGCAGAGCAAACCTCATTACATCAGTGACGGGTCTACTCGTGCCCTTCCCTTTTCCCCGAGGGCAGAAGCTTACCTTTGGGAGTGGTTCCAAGAGGAACCCAATGGATACGGTCACAATCATCACTATAATCGCTGAGAGCAGACCAGCAACCTGAAAGTGTATTGTGATGTCAATATTATAACAATTGTCCTTATCTACCAAACCAGATTATTTGCAATCAGACTGGGTTTTTCTATTCTTTGCAAATCATTAATGTATTTATTTTAGGTCAGAGACATTTGTTCAAATTTGTACAATATTCATTCTTCTTAAATCTTGCTTCAAATACTGGAAATTGTAAGGACATACGGTTTGCATCTTCAGGGCATCGGACAATCAGCTCTGATTTTAAAAATGTCTGTCATCCTGTCAGTTGTTTGAAATCAGCTATGTTTACCACAAATTGGGGATCATGCCCCCTCTCATCACAACGGGCACCACCGTAGAGCTGCAGTAAAGTTTGTGTTTGGTCTGCGGAGGTCCACTTCACCTGGGTTTTCCCTCCAGTGCTTTCCTGAACAGCGGTCCTCGATAGAGCTGTACTCGCAGCAAACGACCTGAAGGTGGCGCCGAAAATGTTACTGACGCCGAAGGCGATGAGCTCCTGCAAAGATTCATAAGTCAGTCGAAAGCTTTTACACATAACAAATGCTGAAACGCCGAAGCACTCTTGCAGAAATGACTCTGAATTTCATGATCGACCTAAAGACTTTGACTGAAAGGAGAGCACAACCTACAGACTGTGGGTACTCACCTGGTTGCCGTCGATCGTGTACTCGTGTTTGATGGCATAGACTTTAGCCACGGAGTACGCCACGGCAAAAGCCACGATGGCCATGGGGAAGGCATCCATCACTGTCAGCTTGAAGATCTCCAGACTGGGGGCCACTGGAGGCTCATACCTGGGGAAGGAAATGAGGCATTTTACAAACTCCACTGCCGTTCATTTTACTATATATAAATAGTGGGGATCATTGTACATTTCATGCAACTGCATCATAGTTTGATGCTACCTTTATGCTTACCCAACAGGGATCTTCCCCACCACATCCACGTCATACTTTTCCACAAATTTGCATGCATAGGAAACACCACAGGCTATAACAGTCTGTAAAGAAGAACAGATCAGAAACAGGAATGCTAGTTTTCTAATTGAAATGAAAACCACAGATTGGATCAATTACATAACAAATGTAAGAATATCTGGGTGCGTCCAACGATAGGGGCAGGATACTCACTATAGTGACCTCAATGGGCAAGGGCACAGGGAGCTTAGCCTTGAATCGTTCATTGAGCTCCTTTACGATGAACACCACTACTATGATGATGGCGGACATCACCAGACTAGCTATGTTGCTATTCTCAATTTGAGCAAAGATCTCTTCCAGGGTCTGCAGACAAAGTTTGAGACATCAGCAATGAATTTGAGGCAAAAATAATCTGTGTAGCCTCGAGGTACACAATTCCTCAGGAGTAGTCTGATGTACCTATGCTTACTCACATAGATTAGGGCCAGGGGTCCGGTGTAATTTTTTATGCTCAGTCCCAGAACAAACTTCAGCTGTGACACCAGGATGTGAATGGCGGCTGCTGTGGTGTAGCCAGAGATCAGAACGCCGGACAGATATGTTACTATGAACCCAGCCTGCACCAACCCAAAGGCCAGCTAGGAGATAGAAGGAGCCAGGTAGCAGTGAGCAGAGTTGACAAGAATACCAAAAAAAGTTTATATATATTATATCCATCAACTGGGGAATTTATCCATTTCACACCAAATTATCAATGAGGTATGTTCATATGTTTATGTGTATGACCTGGATAATCCCCATGAGGAAGGTAACAGATGCTGCTACCATGACCCTCTTCTCGTCATTGGTGAGCCCTTCAAAGCCAGTAATGTTGGCTTGGGGACCTTCATCCGGTACTAGACGGGTCACAACCGACCCCACCATCAGACTCAGAACCGGAAATGCACCTGTAGAGGGACCAACACATGTATATGCTCAGTAATGCGCTGACGTGATGGGCATGAGGATTAGTGTGAGGATCAGCATGCAAGCGATCGCCTTCCTTACCCACAGAGATATGTCTGGAGGTACCCAGGAAGAAGTAAATAATGACTGGGAAAAAGGCTGTGTAGAGCCCGTACCAAGCTGGGAGAGACGCAAGAAGGCAGTAGGCCAGACCTGGAAGTCAGAGGTTTGGGGGAAGTTGGTGTTCAGCGTAAACAAGCCTTCAGACAGAACCACAGAACACGCAGTAAAGTGTAGAATAACCACATTTATCCAGAGTTGTTCATCAAAAAGGTCTGAGGTTAGACCACCTCTGTTCCTTAGTTAGTAAGTTGACTAATATCTCATCTGTCAATGAACAAACTGTTATTGATGAGTCATAGATGAACAGAATGTTAGCTGCCTGTTCTTCTAATCAGTATACACCCACATCCGTTTGATAAATTAACATGAACAAACAATAGAATCCTGAAGAGACAGATGCAAGTGGCCAAATCAGGTGGCGGAACAGCAGCTCCAGTCTCCAGTTTATTTGTTGGATACAATATCTCCTGTTTTGCTTACTACTGTCATTAAGTATATCAAGGCTAAATTTTGCCATTTCATAGCCATTCATGTTATGATTGCATCCTTATACAAGGTCCACATTTTGCAAGGATGGAATGAAGAGGTCAAGGCTACCTTGCAGTACAGAAACCAGTCCGGTACTGACTCCTGACACGAGGTCCCCAACCAGCCACTTTTTCACATTGTAAATTCGCACCCACTGGATGATAGGAAGCAGGGAGCAGGCTACCCTCTTCACCCGTGTGGCATCACACCTGCAAAGCCAATAAGTCTGTATCTAAGTGTATCTAACAGGGAAAAGAACACAAGCTGTCCCTGAAGATCTCCTGCTGTACTGTGGAGATGAAACTAAATCCTGTGTCTATTTATTTGACAGCAACAGAGAAGCTTAAAAATATTCTTGGGAAGGCTCAAGAGGTTTCTACCATCATGCTACAGAAGTTGTTGCATTTTTTAAGTGTAAAAGGAGCACATTAGTACAAAGGCATTTGGCGAAGTGAAAAGGTGAGATTTTCTAGGTCTTCAGAGAGAGGTAAGGAGAGCACCTACCTGAGGTATGCCTTTACATGGTCCTGCAGGGTCTTGTGTTTCCTGCAAACCTTCTGGTGCTCTTCAGCAAATGAATCCTCAGAGTACACCGACCTGGTGACTGAGTAAGGATGTGCTGGCCGGCGCATTATTTCAGCTCGATCTCCCATTGGTGCTAGAAAGATCCTGTTTAGGGAGGATGGAAACAGGAATCAGTAGATCCACCACACCTCAATAGAACGTCTGCAGCCATCCTACACCTCAGCTGGCATTTAGGCTGAACCCAAACCAGCAGATAGGCCACTTGCACCATAAGGTCCTCCTACATGAAAAGATATCTTTAGTTCTTTTACAACATAGAGTTATCATTTGTCTTACCAGTCAGACTCGCTGCTTACAGGTTAGAAACGTTTATTTGTCTTTATAAACAGAGCTCAACCTTGGCCGTCCAGCCCTGAACCCTGAGACCAACAGCCCCAACACTGCTGGAAACAGAGATCCAAGGGGTCACTGACTGAACCCTTTCACTGAGAGACAATTGAGCCCTATACTCTAAGAGCAATGCCAACGACAGAGCAGCAAGAACTGCTCGCTGCTCTGCTTTAAGGTTCGCCTCTAATTGCCTCCAGTTCAGACTGGTGTGACAGTTTGCTACAAGCTGATTTCCAAATGGTAATACTAGACTAGCAAGAAGCCCAAGACAAAACAACTCAGTATATAAAAGCATATTGAGTTGATTTGTGTCTGTAGATAAAACACATAGCTGCATATCGGAATGCTGGCGCTTGTTTGGATACCTGGTACTTCAGTAGTAATAAAGAAACGGTCATCAGGTTGTCTTCCTCTATGTCGTTCCAGTGTTACCCAGATCCACTCCCCGGGAAGCCTAGAATTTGTGTGGTCCCATACATGGAGAGCTCGATATTATAACTTATCGCATCTATAATTATTAACAGGCACTGTATTGCTCTCCTTTTAGGAAGGTTCTTTACCCCCCCTTATCCTTGACCATTGTTCTAACAGATAACAATACTGGCAAATTGCCTGACACTTAATGGAGAATTTCTAATGTCACACAACTTCCCCCCTGATGATCTCTTAGCATTTTGTAGTTTGACAGTGGTGTGAAGCAACTACCCAGTTGTTTTCACCCGAATTCATCTTTTTTCACTATTGCCTGTATACATTTCCATTAAGCAACTGGTTGCTGTTGACGTTTGAAAAATTTTCCAGAGTTAAAAGCATGAAACGGCATCTACACCGAACGCCTCTCAATGTTTTGATTTCTTTTGACTCAGTGCCTACAATTCTGTTTGCAACAGGTCAGACTTGCAATTAAAATGATCTGAAGATGTTTGCTTATTAAAACAAGCTAAACGTAAATGGATGTCCAATCATCCCTTCAGTGTAGTGACATATTTTTAATATTATATCCATTTTAATATATTTTAAATATAAAATACCATGCTAGTCTATGACCATGAACAGGACCTTCCTTTGTGAAAACGAATGTGGGAAGAAGCTGAAGAAGAAGAGGGTGGTGCTTTCCTGAATGTGTCACTCTGCCGTGAAGCTGGCAGTGGGATGTGGATTATACCAAGCTGGGTCGATCATCATATCACTCTGGCTCCCCTTTATCTCCGCAGCTGAAATGTGTGCTGTAAATATTAGAACATGTGCTGTATCTCATTTATTCTCGGGCCTTTTCAGCCCAGGGCCGGATATCTCATGTGTCGGGTCAGTAATGCCGCTCCTCACCGGCTCTAATGCACACAGACGGCGAGCTGTAGAAACTCCAAGAGAATAAATGAGGGTGGCAAGGAGTACAGAGAATAATGGGCAAAGCATGTGTCTGAGCTGATCCAGGGGTGACGAGCGGAGCATGGGTCTAAGCTGATCCAGGGATGATGAGCGGAGCATGTGTCTGAGCTGATCCAGGGGTGACGAGCGGAGCATGGGTCTGAGCTGATCCAGGGGTGACGAGCGGAGCATGGGTCTGAGCTGATCCAGGGGTGACGAGCGGAGCATGTGTCTGAGCTGACCCAGGGGTGACAAGTGGTGCATGGGTCTGAGCTGATCCAGGGGTGACGAGCGGAGCATGTGTCTGAGCTGATCCAGGGGTGACGAGCGGAGCATGTGTCTGAACTGATACAGGGGTGACGAGCGGAGCATGGGTTTGAGCTGATCCAGGGGTGACGAGTGGAGCATGGGTCTGAGCTGACCAAGGGGTGACGAGCGGAGCATGCTTCCATGACGCTCCCCATTGTGCAGCAAATAGCCAAACCACACCAACCATGCCATTCATGATCCGATTGGACCGATTTGGCTGACCTCCTAGCTAATTCCCGCTATTTGGTTACATTACTTTACACAAAGACCTTTCTATTTCCGTCCAATATGCAGTACTGCTAATCCATTAAGAAGATGCAGTGAACCTATTTCCAGTCCATCACTGGATGCAAATTGTATGTTATTGTACTGTGATGTGAGCAGAATCAGTTGAAAATGCAGTTGACTTTTTAGCGCTTCGCATATTCCTAACACTTTTATTTCAGTTACATCACATCTAAAAACGTTACACATATACTGATAGTTTTTCTTTTAATTTTCCACTGCCTAAAAGTTAATTCTTCACTATCTATGACTAGTAATTATGGAAGTGATAACGGCCGTATTAGTCAGATAAAATGGTGTATTTTCCTATTATAAATCATTTCCCCGGTATATAATTTATCATGCCGGCATGATATATATATTTATATATATTGGCTTGCGTCCTGTATTAAGGCTCTTTGGAGGTGTATTTGATAAGAAATATCGACTGACACTATGAAGCGTTTGTTTTTTCCAAGTCACACCCGATTTTTTGTTTCTAACATCAATCCAGTGATATCTTAACCCCACCTTGCACTAACACTGAAAACGTAACGATATTTATGCGCAACCCGAGAGTTCCGAGAGGGTCTGCGCAGGGACAGAAGGTGCTGTACAAGTAAAAGGTGGTTTTATGACACAAACTTTAAACCTAGATCACAATTAGCTTTTATACACATGCGCTAATACCATGATTAAGGCGAATGAAGAATGTCGTAGTTTTACGTGGGCTTGATAACTTATCACCTGCTGGCACAGAGCGCAGCCGCAGATGGAGAGGAGCACCGAGCAGAGCGATCGTCACATGCCGCTATCTGCCAGACAATTTCGGATCACTAGATACCAGGAAAAGGGGTGTTAATTGGTTTTCTTCTTAGAAATTCGGAAAAACGCCTGTTTTGTGAGTTTGTTGCTTAATTTCATTGCAACGAAGATTACCTAAATTAACTCGTTAACCTTAAGATAGCACGTCACTGATACGGTCCGTATTTTTTAGTAGTATGCTTGCTATTACTGTCAAAATGGTTTCTAAGTAATATATAGAACACATAATCAATGTGCTCGGAAAGTGCAGATACTCTCCTAATCAATATGTTTTGTTTCATAGTGTTGTGCTTTGATGTTTTGACATGTTTGTGATTCATGTATTTTCTGGTGAATCACTGCGCTAATAAGAGTGTTTCGAGTGTGTTTTTGGTGTATCTCAGCATATTTCAGTGTTTCAGTGTCTTTCAAAATGTCATGATGTCAAAATATGCAGTTCAGCATATTTTAATATGACTCAAGACCTTTCGTAGGACCAGTCAGATAAATAAATAAACATTAGTCACCTTCAAAGGTAAACATTTAAAGTGACTTGTGGAAGTTCATACTACCTGCCTTTTAATGAGTGATTCATTGCAGCTAGGTTGAAAGTACAAAAATCAGGAAAATTTCAGACATGATGACTTTGGCATTAGACAAACCATCTCTGCACATCCTTACATAATGCACTGTCCATTATATTACATTATTTAACAGCTTAATATCTTCCCATGTGATCTCACATTCAATGTTATCTGACTGGACAAAAGCAGTAATCTCATGACCTTAAGAAACAGACAAACTGTGAAGTGGAAGTTTCTGCAGCTAAAGGAATGTTTACAAATCCCAAACACAATCCAATGAGACTTCTGTGGTATTAGGTTCAACTTCTTGCCAACATGTTTCCCACAGAAGTCAGTGGTGCACATAGTGTGTTACTGTATATTGCGGAAATCCTGCAGATTCCAGGGGATCCCAGGACAGAAACAGAAATAGAGAAACAGAGTAGGACCATTTAAGAGAAATTGTTACAGAAAAGAGGACGTAGTTCTGCTAGATGTTTTGCAAGGGCATGAAATTTGGACTTGTATGTAAACAGGATAAACCCTCCCTCACTGTCACCAAATCCCCCCTCGGCAGAAAATACCCTTCTTTGGGCTAATACCTGGACTAGATTTGCCAGTTTTGCACAAATCAGAAAGTCTGTTTACACCTTTCTGTACAGGCTTAACATGGAGCAAGAGAAAGACCTTGCTGAAGGGAATGGGCTGTTTATACAGACAGTCTAAAGTGCTTCTTGTTAACAGCTCTTCTGTCTAAAAGATACATCCACAGCTTTTTTACTTCAATAAACTGCAGTTTCAGAGTTCACACTTGGCTTTTGAGAACTTCCCATCATCCTGGGCGAAAGAGCAGGCTTCTGTGTTCCTGCCCCTTCCTCTCCGGATCAGTAGGACACACTTTTTCCAGATGGGACAGTTAAGATGAGAAAGGTGTCTGCAGTTGTCAAAAAGGACAATGCACAGACTGCGGCGCTGTTCCGAAGAATGTCTTCTCCATCTACTCCTCACTAGGACAGCCCGTAGATTGCCTAGGAACAAGAGAGATAAGTTAACAGGTATCTTACTGGGCTGGAGAACCTGGAGTCACAGGAGGCACTTGGAATCCACTGTCAAATAATGTTTTGGTTATGAAACACAAGTGGAGGTAAGCTGGGAACCTAAAAATGTAATAACTGGGTAGTATAAGTAGAAAACAATGGAGAGGACTGGATTTCATAAGAGAGCCTGACCACATGGTGAGAATATATGTTACGCAGACAAAGACTGTAAGCTCACTACTGGTCAGACATACTGGCACCATCTCGGGGCAAATTCTCAAGAAAAAAAGAAAAAACAAGAAAAAAGATGAAAGTGAAAGAAGTGAATGGAAAGAATACGAAGGAAGACTTACTCTGTTATGGGTATCATAGGTCTCAGTCAGGTCCTCTGCTTTGGTGAAATAGTTGACTTCTTTATAGTTCTGAAATGTAGGGTCAACATTTGCTGCTCTCATTGGACAATGGACAGTGTTTGGGTGGGACACACCCAGAATCTTGCAGGAAAGCTTCCTGCCATACACCCAGCACCATCAGAATACCAGACATGCTACTTACGTTGTCCAGAATGGGATTCTGGAGACCATGACTTAGCCTTCGTAGTCTGATGAAGAGGACTGCATCATGAATGGACAGGAAGAGGAGGTCTCTTGTCACCACCTCATCAAAGAAGGCCAGCGAGTCCAAATTCCGGACCATTTCATCTACAATACAAGCGTTTTTTCCCAATTGAACAAGATGTCCAGATAGTTACATTAAAAACTATGCATCTGTTACTGCTTTGGAAGTCAACTGATCTGGGGCAAAGACGCGTGTGTCACCAAATCTAATGTACAGGTATTTGTCTATGTCTCACACATGTTCAGGACACACACATAACCATCTGCCAAGCAGCATCGCCAAGTTAATCTTCACCATTCATGAGCGTAAGGGCTGTGTGTGTGTGTGTGTGTGTGGTGAGGAAGGGGTGCGTCACCGTACCGTCACAGCCTGCAATGAAGACATTGACTTTGATCCTAATGAACTCTTTAATTACCTGTGTGGCAGAGGAGAGATACAGCACCTTAGAGCCTGACTGATATGAGCAAATAAAACTTCTATGATGTCGCAATGCGCATAGATAACGCATCAATTACATTCTCATGCATTACGGAGCAATAAGAAACCACAGAATTGCACCACAGGTTATCCCTCCTGTAAATGACCTGACCTTTAAATGACCAAAAGTGAAAAATAGTTCATTCTAACTGATAAACTAAAACTTTGAAAAAACTTGCAAAAGCAAAGAGAAGCCATGTGTGTATAGCATAGCAGAGGTGAATGTTTTTTGTACCATTTGCAGATTTTATCCGAAAGCTGAGTGCATGAAGGTGTTCAGTTTTTGAAGAGACTCAAACAGTGCCTCCTCCTGGACCTTGGACCGCTGTGAAAGTGCTGTGACGAACATTATTGCTCAGGACGCACCATTCTGAGGGCCTTGACAGCCACCACATCCAGAAAGGAGACGGCAGAGAAGTCGAGCACCAGGCTGTGGATGTGGACCCTAGGCACCGTCACTGGCACTGGTAGCTCCGAGGCCCAGTCCACACGGAAGGCCTCTTCCACCTCTCCGTGTGGGGGTGCTGTCACTTGCTCACCCTCAAAGCCCTGGTTGTCCTGGTCCAGTGTGTTCACGGATATGACCCCGTTCTGGGATGGAGGTGGAAGAAGCCAACGAGAAAGAAGTCAAAATGAAGAACACCTCTGGTACAGGACAGATGTTTATACACATTTATTTAATGGACCCTTTTGTCCAAGTTGATGTACAGGCAGACCACAGACCACATAGCACATAACTATTGTCACAAGATGTGAGACGAATGAGCCAAAGGCAGGCGTTTTGACAAACATAAAATGGGTTTATTGAACTGAACAAGAACAGGGAAATGAACGAGACTGTGAGGGGTCAGAGCTATAAGCTGAATATGGGGATTGACACAAGCAGGCGGAGCAATGTCAATAACCAGACTGGGGCTGACAAGACAAACAGCTACTTAACTACAAAGACTACTGAGGGGTAACAAGCAACAGGTGTAGCTCCTCAGGGCCACGTGAGGAAGGAGACAGGAGGGTTAGGCAGACAAGATGGGCTGGAAATAACTATTATTAATCCTTTATAAGAATGGAAAATTTCATACTGTATGACAACGGAAAACTGTCCATAACACTTGATAAGAGAAGAATCGATAAAGCCTCATGTGAAAATTTTCCACTGCACTAAGATCCCAGCAGACAGGTTGATCATTAAGAGGATATAAAGTAAATGATGAGGACTCTGGTTTAATCCTACCTCAGTGGGTTTCAGCTGGCCTTTCTTAATCAGTTTTTGGATCTTGTACAGCGCCTTGTTCCTCTTCTTGAACACATGGACAGCATCAAAGCCAACCTATGTAGAATGATAAATCCACACCTTGGTCTCGTGAATGTTTTATACAGATCCCACTTACTCAATAGGCCCTTTAAGAAGCTATCACATAGCTTAAAGTTACTTTAAGGCCATTTTTGCTATGTTGAAGGTAGCATAATTCTTCTAGAACCTGATAACTCCCACTAGCTACTCAGGAGACACCTACCGCTGTTCTGAGCTGCTCTTTAAAGTAGTCGATGTTGGCAAAGTAGATGGGCGCATTGCACTTAAAGATCTTCACTCCAGCCACCTCCACAACCTAGAAGTAAGAGGCATTCCTCATCAGTCCGGGATTCCTGCTCAGCGCCTCTGCATGATTCAACCCACGGGGACGTACTCTACGGGCGCTGGAATTTCGCTATCGTAGGGTTAAGAGTGGACCTCACAGACCAGCATGGCAGCGGGACTCACACTCTTGTAGTCCTTCACGTTTCTGTAGATGTCGGTACCAGGAACACTCCCAAGAGTTGAACACGTGGGGCTTCAATGACAGAAGGGAAAGTTTTACGGTTATGTTTGGAAATGACAGGAATATCTGATTTTCTTTTCCTGCACTGCATTTCCACTGCCATCGACATCACAGTCTGTGCAAATAAACTGAAAGCACATAAAACACTTCATCCTGTTAACACAGTGTGAGACCCTCCCGTACCGCACACAAATGGTGGAGAAAAAGTATGGGGTTTAAAAGTGTGCACTTGTACAAAATGTGTCGAAGGTTTAGACTATAGAGAGTTTTTGTTTGTTTCACTGTTGGAGATTTACAACCACTGATATGGGCACAATCCAAACATAATGACACAGGGCCCCGCCTGAAACCAATTTGCAGAATTTGTTTCCATTTCTCAGCATGTTTACTTCAAACGGTGCAGTGAACACTCACGGGTCCTGTTCCTGCCTCAACCAGTGTGTCATTGACTGTAACTAGTATGATAAACTTTATCACCAATGAAAGAACAATATTTACTTAACAAAAACTAATATACAAAAACTACTCCTGCATACACACACACACACACATACACATATATATACAGTATGTTTATAAATATAATGCATATAGATCAGCTTCCTATAGTGCCCGAAAAACGTAACACAAATCATTTATGACTTACAACTGAGTCCTGACGACAACAGTGCCCATCTCAAAAACCAGGCCAGTCAGCAGACCAACATCAAGCCCCAAAGCAACAGAGGCCAGGCAGGTAGCAATCCAGATCAGCTGGAGCAACAACATCATGGTAAAGCATATCATTAAGGATCAAGGTTGAGGCTAGTTAGATCTGAACACCAAAATAATAAAACATGATTCTGATAATAAACCTTTAAAAAATCCTGTGAATGACTGGGTGTGATGATATTTTCTCATTTTAATCTCTGTTATCATAGTGCAGGTTTGCTTTTACTGCATATAACTCATACAGTTGGATATATAGCAGAGCCAGATATGAACTGGTACTGTTTACAGGAACCAACTGTGTCATGTTGGGTCCTGCTGCAGTTTGCCAGGAACTCACACAGTCGGCTCTGTTCTGCCGCCACAGAACCGGAACGTCCAGAATCTGCTTGAACATTCCTTTGAGGTTAGCGATGACGATGGCAGCCAGCACCGACTAAGGAACAAGCAGGGTCTGGGATTAGCTTGAGGATGCAGGTGGAATTTCATTTTACATGTCTCCAGAAGCTCAACCCACCTTCTGCAGAGGTTCCAAGAGGTGACCGAGTGCCAAGATTACTATCATAACCACGACAGCCGAGATCATGCCAGCAACCTGCAACAAAGTTAATCGGTTACATGGTAATCATGCCAACAAACTGCAATGTGGGCAGTGAATACCATAATGACCCATGACCGTCATTTTAATCTCCAATCTGATACTAGCAACCTACAAGAACATAATGAGTTAATGAATTATAGTATGGCTTCCAACCTACCCAAAATCATTAATTGCTTGAGTAATTGTAGGTGGATTTGTGGCATACCTGGCTCTTGCCCCCAGTGCTCTCCTGCACTGCAGTGCGAGACAGGGCCGTACTAGCCACAAAGCTGGAGAAGCAGCCGCTGAAGATATTGCTGATGCCAAATGCTATCAGCTCCTGAGAGAAGGAGAAGAATGAACAAGCTATACAGATCATGTCTCACAGCCAAAGCCATACAAAATGTGTGAAATGTCTTACAGTTAAACCCTACAGACCCTGCTGTAATGATTAGAAGAATTCTCGGGTCTTGCCCACCTGGTTGCCATCGATGATGTAGTCATGTTTGGCAGCATAGACTTTGGCCACCGACACGGCCAGAGCGTAGCTCACCACAGCAGTAGAGAAACTTGGTTCCAGCATCTGCCAGAAGAGGCTCTGATCAGGGGGACGAGGAGCAGTGAACCTGACGATGTAGGTGATAGAGGCACACATCATCAACCACTTCTCAGAGAAACACACACAGTACTGGTTGACCTCAGTTTTCACTTGCTGTACTGGACTGTTTAAGGTTCTGACCAAAACAGAAGGGGGTGTTTCTGTACTACAGTACTACAGTATTTAAGGCATGTCAGTTAGAAAAGCAGGAATTGAATAAATCTGGTTTGACATGTTCTGTAAGACCACAAGCTTCTATTCCACCATGGACAGAGAGCAGTAACAGGAAGAATGTAACTGGAAGGGTGACAGGAAAGGTAACAGGAAGCCCTCCTACCCCGTGGGGATGCTGCGCACAATGCTGGCGCCATAGCGTGAGTCCAAGTTTACTCCATAGGAGATCCCAGTGGCAATCACGGTCTTACAGAGCCGCCAGGAGGGGTGGGAGCAGGTGGAGTATGTCATGGAGGAGGAACAATATTACAAGGGGGCTATAATATAGCAGAAGTCCATTTTTACGATTTCTACAAACTCATATGCCAGTAAGACTAAGAGTAAGAGGTGGCGATGAGGACAATAGTAGGACCTCTGTCTTGTAATGTCATCAGTCAACCAGGACTTCAACAGCTGTATTGCACCATGAGATACTCACCACAATGACTTCAATAGGAATGGATACCGGGATCTTGTGCTGGAATTTGGTGTTGACTTCCTTCACCACCATCACTATGACAATGGTCAACAGGCCTGCCACAAGGTCAGCCACGTTGGTTTGCCTGATGTTTCTAAATACATCAGTCAGTATCTAGACCAGTGATGGTGAGAAACAAATAGAAAAGGAGGGGCCCAGAATCCTGTTTTATTCAGTTTCAGAAGTCTGATGGTGATATATGCGTAGTATATGGGTAAAAATGGAAGAATTCCAAATGCATGGGGAACATCAAGAAACATCAAGAAACATCCCCCTGGTTGGTCATAGGACTCACATATGCAATGGAGAAGACTCCATTGTGGTTACCGGTTTGCACAGAAAGGATGGTCTTCATCTGGGAGACGAGCACATGGAGGGCAGCAGCTGTGGTGAATCCCCCAACAAGAGGGTCTGACAGGTATCGCACCAGGAAGCCCACCTGCAGAAGCCCCATTACCACCTGGAAAGACAACATGGACCATGTAGCAGACAGTCCCTTCAGAGAACTAAGCCAGATTTGTTTCCATGGAGGTGTCTCATTCTCCCATCAAATGCATGAAACATTGATCACAGAAGTAGCCAAAATCCCTTTGATTGATTGTTTTTTCATAATGATTCTTTGATGTAAAGTTTCAGTGCATTTGAAAATTATTTTGACTTTTAATCGTGTTACTCACTATTATTCATATGACTTTCAACAAATAGTTTTTGTTGATTCCCATCAGTGAATCATACTGTGGGATTTGTTTCTTAGTGTCATATGTGACTTTAAAGCACGGGTGTCAAACTCCAGTCCTGGGGTGCCAGAGCCCTGCACATTTTTGGGTTTCCCCTCATTTAACACACCTGATTCAACTCCTTGTGCTGATTACCACACAGCTCTTGAGCTGAATCTTGTGTGGTGGAACAAGGAAAGAACTAAGATACACAGGGCTCCGGCCCCCCAGGACTGCAGTTTGACGCCTCTGCCTTAAAGCTTACCATTATTTAAACAATTAAATGATTAATGGAAAATGACAGACTTAGCTTGTGTTTACAGTTTGCTTTTCAGTGTGGAAATGGTTTTACCTGAAACAAACCGATCAGCACTGTCATGGAACTGGCTACCAAAATTCTTTGTGTTTCCCTGGCCTCCACGTCTACAGTCGTCCGGTTCATATTGGTGTCATTCAGAGGAAGCAGAAAGTTGTCATCAGGGGCAAGAGTCAATACCATGGAGCCCACCATCAGGCAGGTTACTGGAAATGGTCCTGAGGGTAGGAGGGACAAGTTGAATGTGGGTGAACTGTAATCTTATAGGTATATATGAGGTTCACTGACCTTGTTGTTATGAATCAAATTGATTGGTCACAACACATGTAGTAATTCAAAAATGTAACACCAACAATTATTAGAACAAACACAAAAATCACTCTTTCATCAGTAATCAAAGAGGCACATGGGTGCACTGATAGCATCCAGTAAGAAGGATTACTGAGGTAAAACATTACAGGAGAGCATAAAGGTTTGGCTGATGGCTGCTGCAGTATTTTGGGATGGGAGGAGGTGGAGGGGGCTCACCAACTGAGATGTGCTTGGAAGTTCCTAGCAGGAAGTAGGTGAGGATGGGGAAGAAGGCGGAGTAGAGCCCGTAGATAGGGACCACAGACACCAGGAGAGCGTAGGCCAAGCCTGAGGGACACAGGCAGGGTCAGCATTTGGGGGGTCACATCACTGTTGATGCAGTATAAATAGCCGCAGAGCAGCACCCCCTACAGCACATCATTAGTCATTAAAGTACAGGTCAGGCAAACAACCTTCGGCTTACACTCAGACCACCATACTGTAACATTCAAGTGTGACTCTAAATCAAATCATATCCATATTTTACACATGTGTAAAACATATAGTGCTGATTCCTGTACTGTATATCAGACTTTTACAACACAGTAATGCTGGAGAAAAATTACCCCCAACACAGTACATAACTATTCATCTGTTAGCAGCTGGTAATACTCACCCTGCAAGCTACACACCAGCCCTGTGCTGACTCCAGAGATGACATCACTGAGCAGCCACTCCCTGACTGGGTATCTGGAGATCCAATCCACGGCTGGGAAGATCCGTTTAAGCAGTCTCAGAGCTGTCTTATCTGCGCATCTGTGTAAAACCCAACATACCTCACTGTAAAACACATATGCTGCAGTCAGAGAATCACTCCCAATAGCGAGGAAACACATGAAGTAACATGCCCCCTCTCTGGGGATGCGGGTCGACTCACCCGCAGGACTTGCCAAGCCGTTCCCGCCAGGTGGCGCTCTCCTGTACATTACGCTCGTTATCCTGCTCAAACTCCTGATTGGAATAGACGGGCCGGGACACCATGTAACGATTGGCTGAAGGATTCATGCTGAATATGACACAGAAGACACGCATGCAGGTTAAGTAAGGAGCAGCTGATGTGTGCGCTCTGGGAAAAGGGTTGGGGAGGGGTCGGCTGAAAAAGACTAGGGGGGTGTGGGGGG
>JAODUD010000001.1:9368650-9405912 GCA_026784285.1 Stomatorhinus walkeri | reverse complement strand
AAACGTGCCCCCCAGTATATATTATAATTATGACCTTGCTCAGCTGCCAATAACAATAGTATAATTTTGTCAGTCATTATAGACCATTTCTCTAATCACATTATTAGAATATACATGTATACATGAGACGGCAACACGTGCATCCGCTTCAGATAGCTATCGCAATGGCAACGCGTCAATATATAAAATTGCTAAACGTCAATTATAAAACATATGTAAAGCATAGCGGCAAAAGAATAACTGTGACTTAAAGAGTGTCCATTTATTAGGGTGACCATATTTTGATTATATATACAGAGGATAGGGGAGAACCGGGAGGGATAGGGGACAACGGGAGGCTTCAAAGCAACGCAAATATGCGCAAAGAAAGTATTCTGACTGTGGAAAGCTTATATGTTGCCATGAGACACATTAAGCGAAATCTAGGCCACGGCAGGCATTTTAGGTACCAGAAAATGGACAAGTCCGGGTTGGCGTCCTTCTTACCATTTATAAGTGCAAAATGGGTATTCTATTAGTAAACATTGGACATAAGCTTATGTGAAAACAACACCATTAATCAACTTTCAAACAGATAATATCCTGGACACGGCTGGGGGGTGGGGGACATGCAAACTCCTTGGAAGTGATGAAACCCGCTGAATTACAGTGCCACCCCAACATGCAGTGATTAATGGGCATAAAACCGGAGAACAGCGCCGTCTAGTGACTTTTCTTGTTCATTTCCACATCCGATCGTTTTACGATGACGTAAATGCAAACCCACGACCAGATAATTAAGGTACCATTTTACAATAAGGCTCCCTTTGCCACCTGTAAAAGGTAGTAACTTATTAATAAAAATAGAACGGTTCAAAACTGTTTAAGAACTTGTTTAAAATGATCTATTAACAATTTTTAAAATATTACAACCTAATTAATAAGGGGAATATAAACCCTTTATATAGATAGCTTTATTGTAAAGTGGCACCCAGCATATATTCCTTCAGACAAAACTCAGAAAACAGCGTGGGCGGTGTAAAATATAAAATCATTACCAGTTTGTGCGATTTTACAAATGTCTATGCTATCGCATTAAACATATTGTCAAAAAAAACGCCAAAACGAAGTCCATCTAATTCTGACGTATCAAAAACAAAACCCGAATCTTGGCTTTAACGAGTCCTCTGGCTTTGTCGTCTCGCTCTCGAAAGGAGGGCATCGTTTTATTTAATTACATATTGCGCGTTATTACGTTTAGCTGTAAATTGTCCCCTCTTTCTGTCCGTGATGTTTATTGTGGCGATTATAGCACCCAACAGCTGGGCTTTATGGGGGGGGGGGGGAGCTGGAAGCTGTTGAAGATGGATTTTTGGCGGTTTCTTTCTCTCTCTCTCTGTCTCGTGCGTAAGGGTTGCCCGTTACCGACGACAGCCGCTATTAAAAATGAAATGGGTGGGTAATGAAACCGGGGTTCATCATGGTATCACCGTGGTATCATTTGGAACGGGGATTATAAAGTGCTGTACAACTGTCAATAAGCAACGTAATTCAATAAAGGGAAGAATCCTTCACGAGCAATGTAAGTTCACCGTAAAGTGTACCATGCAGGGTAATTTCGGCTGTGAAAATGCACGGCTGTCTCTTCACTGTATAGGTAAATACTTAAAATGTTGAATAACCTGATTTTGGCACTATATTTAATGGAAGGCTATTTTATATTTAATTCTGTGGAGTGGTGTTATCTCTTTAAGGTGTATCAGTTATCAGCATTCAAGCAAGGACTAGCTGCCGCTCATTACGTCCTACTAAATACTAAGCTGAACTGCAGGCAGTTAGAGCAAATGTACCATTATGTTACTCCACTGATTAGCTGTGTTGGTACAGCTACTCATGCCTTTACTGTGCTATGAGCCTGGAGCCTATGGAAGCAGAGGACACAGGACAAGGGACACCCTGAATGGGGTACCATTTAATCAAAGGACACATTGTATATGAATACTATGAGACTGCACATTATATTATTACGTGCTGTATGTTGATGTCTTGTTCTAAGAACTACACCACTGGGAATACAGCACACAAGGTCAAGAAGGTGGGATTGTCCAAGTGGAGGGTATGGCCCAAAGAGACTACAACTGAGTCCTCTGGCTTTGGCAGCCTCACCAATGGTTCTGAGCTCTCTTCAGCAGAGTGAAACTGTAGCATTTCACAGTGAAGTCTAGACAATTCTGCACATCTGATTGGATTAACTGCAACTGCTCCCTCCAGTGGCTAAGATGTTGAAATCATAGAAGGGGTTCTCCATCAGAGGTTGAATTTCACTGCACTTTCACATCCGTCCATCTGCCCACCCAGCAATTTATCCATAAGGCATCATCCTACCCCTTCCCTTTCAGCCACTGTTTGAGGCATTTGTCAGTCAGCTGGGCTGCCCTGTTTGTAAAAGGTTATACTGCTTTTTCGATGAACACAATACACTGCTGACGTTACAGCTGTTTTGAGGGCAAATGAAGAACTCTCTGTTTAAATGATGATGATGAAGACATTTTTAAATTCATTTGACAGTAGTATCAATCATTTGTTTAGGGGTTCAGGTGTGTTGGTTTAGGTACCTGTTTTTTGTATATATTCCTTTATTATTATTCCTTTGAATATGAAGCACTTTGGTCAGCAGAAGCTGTTTTAAAATGGTATATAAATAAAGTTTATTTACTCATTTTTATTGGAAAGAAATAAATAAACTGCTGGACACATTCAACAACATGCTGTGTTAGCAAACTAGAAAATGCCACACACACACTGCAAATTCCAAATGTAAGGTAAAACATCTTCAGGACTCAGTGGTCACATTGTTTTTGTGAGCAGAACATGTTGGTTGGAGGTTTAATGTAACATTCTGAAGATAAAGTCCTGTTTTAGTTGTATGAGACACGTATTGTGAAACTGTCGGTTTCACAAGATCTCATGGGGAATAAACAATCGGACAGAAAGTGCTTCAGCTTTTATATCACACTTTTGGTCCTACGTCTTGAATGAACATTTTAAACATATGATGTAAATATTTTAATTGTTCTTTAAAAAAAAAAATCAACTACATGGTCAAAAAACTGAATAAGTGATTGCATTCAGTTCTTTGTTTTAACATGATATAGTGTAGGGATTGTTAAAGATGCTTTGGTTCTCATTATAAAAGTTTTTATGAATCAACACATTGCTTAGGCCCTCTGGGTGTTCAGCTTCATGGTAAGTCTATGAAACCAGGAGCTTTGCTGGGCTCTGTCGCAGAGTTAAAACACACAGGTGCTGTACATTGTAACTTTGCTGCTGATTTCCTGTAGCAGATCTTGAATGGTTTTCTCCAACTCTGCCAGCTCACCTGCCTTGTCCTCTAATATCTTCTGATTCTCTTCATATGATTTTTCTAAATCTGGAAAAGGAGTTTAAATATGAATTTTCATCTAAGTTATCAATGTGAATCCCCTAAGGATTGCTGCTCAGAGATCTTGTGAAAATATTCAGGTGTATATACTAATAATGTGCATTTACTCTCCCACCTTCCAGTAGTTGCAGTCTGCTGCTGGCCTGGGACAGCATCTCCTTTGCCTGCTGCTGCAGCTGCTCTGCCCTCCTCCTGGCACCAACTACACCACTGGCTTTCTGGCCTATCAGATTCTCCACTGAGATGTACTTTTCCTGCAACTCTTTGTCCAGCTCCTGTCAATTTACAAGTTGGTTAAATTGCTTTGATTAAAAATACTTTCAGATAGAAACTGTTGAAACAGTATGCCAAGAGATTGACATTAGGTTTTGAAAAGCAGAGGAAGTGCAAAGCAGGATTCAGTTTGATCTCTGGTACACACCATTCTGACTTGTTCGGCCTCTTGATTGATCTTCTTCGCTAAGCTCTCCGTTTGCTCAGCGCTCAGGGTATTTGTTTGGGCCTTCATCTTTATCATGTCCAGGTTTTTCTCCAGTTGCAGCAGCCTCTGGGTGGCGTTGTTCAATTTAAACTCTGAGTTTGCCGTTTCAGACTCCACCTGAGATGGTGAGGAAGGGACATCAGGTTCTTTTTGGTACAAAATCCCTTTAAGGCAAACTACTTCAGTAAGGCTACTAATTCCCAATAATTGTCTGCACACAGACTCTACACCAGTGCACAGTAGTCCTGGCTGGGCATTTGCCATGTAGTGTGAATTTTTCATAGACCACCATACTGTAGCATTGTTGAAAGAACAGCTGTAATGTTTAAATAGACAGCAAATTATATAGTATTGCACACTGCTAGAAGCACTATGTATTGTTGTAAAGAATGTATTGAGTGGTGACCCCTGTTACCTCTGCATACCCAGCTCAGTAACAGTTAAAAACTATTATAAATGCAACTATTCTCAATATGTAACTGTTCAACATTATAGTATTTACAGCTACTGCTCCAGTATGTGCTTGAAAATTTGGATTACTTGTCACATAATTAGGTATGCAATTCAATGTATATCGGCAAAACAAAATCGATTATAAAATTATAAAAAATCATACTAGTTAAGCAAACATGTTGTTACCAAGCTAAATATATGGCAATAATCAATTAAATGTGTCTCCATGGAGCAAAATATACGGTTAACCTCAATAAAACACATAGCAATCTAGTTAAATATACATTATTAACGTAATAAAACATGTCAGTTATACTATAAAGTTAAATGTAAATTATTTTTATAATAGCCTATTTAATAAAAACATGCATTTTTAAAAACATTCATAAACACATTTTATTGATGTACATGCTTGCTGCTGTAAATTACTGTGATATTTCATGAAACCACCAGAATCTTGAAAAATAATGCGATACAAATTTTTGGTCAAACCACCCAGCACTAGTGCACAGGTGTCCCCCACTGGAGCTTCTGAATTCTTCTTTCCAGCACTGACAGCCACTTGAACAGAATTCTGGGGATTAGCTGCTGTTTAGGCTTACTGGTGCATTCTGGGATACTCACTGTTGTCAGCAGGTCCTGGGTGCCCTTAATGTTGTTGTTAGCCTGTTTAATAGCTTTGGAGGCAGCGGTCTGGGCACGTTCCGCCTTCTCCAGGGCCTCCTTCACCATCATGGCTGTGTTCTTCACATTATTAGCTTCCTCACTACAACAGAGGGTCAGCGATTTATATCAGGCGTTCTCAGAGTAAATGTGAAAAATGTTTCTGTACTTACACCCCCTCATTTTCAGAGACTGCCCTGCTTCCTCCCTACCCCCTAGTGTCATCATCCTGCTCTCACCTGGCCTTGCGGGCTTGGGCCAGCAATGCTTCAGCTCTCTGAATATCTGCCGCACTCTGGCTCAGAACGTCGTCCACCTCCGTAAGGTTGTTCACACGTTCCCGGATCTCATCCGTCAGATTCTGCAGCTGAGCTGGTGTTGTGGGCATTTGCATTTCTAGCACTTGGTTAGCCACGATTTCAATGCTCTCTGGGTCTGCACCATCTTCTGTGATCAAAGGGAGACCAAAGAACATCACTCAAAGAAATTCCAGTGATTCACTCGCTTACTTTTCACTCACTTATTAATTGTTAAGGTATAACACAGTTTCTAATGGAAACTCTAAATTATGTAGATAATCTACCTGCCAAAGGAAGTGGGTTCTCCACCCTAACACTAGATGAAATATTGAGGTCATTTTTAAACATCTGAGATATTCAAACGGAATGGACACATACGGGTGAGAAAGTCCCTGATCTGTTTGATCAATGTAAGCAGTTCCTCATTGCTTTGGTCCACACGCTGCTTGGTTGCATTGCTTTTAAGAAGAACCTCCTGAGCATTTGCTTTGGCTTTGTCCGCCTTCACCTTTGCCTCTGAAACCTGGTGGTGGTATTGGGAGAGGTGTAGTTAAGCACCTGTCGGTGGTTAAGTGGATCGCCAATACTTCTCAAGCAACATGTACAGGGTAGTCACAATTTCTTCTTTAAACACACTATGTTTTATAAAATGTTAATCATCCTTTTCATTTTGTGCTGATAGCAAAGAAAATGGAAGCCTACCATCCTGGAGAGTTTGTTCACCTCCTCAAGAGCATTGAGGATCTCCTTGTCAAAGTCTTTTGCTTTCTGCCAGGCATTGTGGGCGATGGAGACTAGGCCGTCACATCCTTCACCCCCACACTTCTTGGTGCCGTCATTGTTGCGGCAGGTCAGCCCCCCACAGGGAGATTCAGCACAGCTGTTGGAACCTGCTGGTCGTCCGCATGTCTAGAGGAAAGCATTTAGATATGGACTAATCAAGGAACTCAACCTCTTCATCTTTTCTTCTGTGTGTGTACTTTCAGTTAGCCACTTATTCAGAATTAAAACCCCTTTTTGCTTACATGATGGAACCAACAGAGAGTCCCAAAACAGTATATAGCCATTTAGACGTTTGGAATTCCTAAACCATCACCTTTTCATTGAGATCTTTCAGGTCAAGAGTTTCTAGCTGATTAGCAAGCTCATCCAGTGTCCTTGTGTGATTCTCCTTGTTTTGGTCAAAGTCCTCCTTGATTTCATTAATCTTCTCCTCCACCATCTTCCGGAGCAAGGTAGACTGCTGCACTATGCTGTCGGCATCCGTAGTGGAGGCATTCACGAGTGCCTCTGAATCTATGGACTGTTGGAAGTACTTGGTGATGCTGTCCATTGCTCCTTAAAATACAGAGAGCTACATTGAAGAGCAGCAGTTTTAAATGACCAAAAACATTTTCCAGCAGAAACCTTTTAAACTGGAATATTATAAAGTGCATTAAGCCAGGCATTGCCCTATCCACCTTGGTACCCACCCTGTACATCTGAATTCTTCACAAAATCCACCCGCTCCTGCAGGTCTTTGACTGTCTTCTGTAGCATCAGAGCTTCCTCACTGAGTGAGTCTAACTTTATGCCAGTGCTGTTGGCATCTAACAAGATTTGACTGAGGGCCTCCTCTGTAATGTTCAGCTTGGTGTCCATTTTTGCTAGCAAGTTTCTGAGAGAGGGATATTAGAAAAAAATGCAGTCATTCTGTTATGTTAGAACCTATGTATGAAGAGTAATTGATTTACAGTGAGGGACAAGGAGCGATTGTTCAAAATGTGATTTAATCCATTTAGTAACTACTATTAGTAATCAGGCATGCTGCAGAAATTCTTGTAGTTACTCAGATTTACAAGCTTGTGTCTCTGACCTAATGAAAACCCTGTGCCAAATCAATGGCGTTCTTACTGTATATGAACAACATCCTTCTCATTGTTTGATTCCTGCCTGTAACAAACTGTCTGATTGCTGCCCTCAAATTCATAGGTACCAAACCTTGATTCCTCTAGAAGCTTCTGGATTTCTGTGAGAGGCTGGGTGGCTGGATTCTGTGCCAAGATGGCCCTGATGGCACCAACACTCTGCTCCATGTTGTCGATGGTGTCCTGATAAGGCCCGATAACACCGCTGACCTTGAGAGTGTCCACTTTCTTTAAAAGTTGCTGTGTCCTGTTGGTGAGATCACTGACGTCCCGGTCCCACACGGCAAAGCACTCGTGGCAGCGGACGCAGTCAGGGAATTCGCCCGTGTAGCCTCGTGCACAGGTGTCACACCGGGGACCAGCCACGCCCTCCACACACACGCAATAACCTGTGGTCTTGTGGCATTGCTCTATGGAGATGCCCCTGGGGTCACAGTCACAAGCTGCAAGAAAACACACATCCTTTAAAAAGGTTGAAGCACTGCTTAAAAAGCTGTTGACCTACACACAAGCACATGATCATGAAACTCCGAGACTTGGATATGGGGTTTGGGTTATAAGTGCATTGTATTTGGAATAAAAATGCAGTCCTCTCACTTGATAGATACAATTTACTTGCAGTTGTGGAGTTACAGTCTGCTTCAGACAGGGTTAATTTCTGTAAATCAATGCATTATTTAAGCAGTAATTAGGGATGTACTGATACCGGCATCAGGTATCGGGCCGATACTGCGCTCATATACTCATACTCGTAAAAATGGTCCTATACAAAGTGCCGATACCACTAAATTGCAACATTATGCTAAAACTCAGAACTGCGACATTTAGTCAAACTAAGGTCTGTTCTGTTAAAGTGTCAAGAGTAGGGGACAGCATGTCATTTAACACAAGCAATTTAATCAAACATCTAAAGACATAGCATAGTGCAGAGTACACGGAGTCTGCTAATGCTAGCAGAGTATGACCACTACAACAAAATTCTGGAGAAGTGAGAAGAAATTAAACTGAAGTGTTATTTATATCTATCTCCCTTTAGGGGTAAAGAGAATTTTGTCTCCTTTGACCTGAACCTTCTGTGCCCAAGGCTTTTGGAGATAACATAGTGTCTTCTGTCAACACACATAAGCACGGACACAGCCTCAATTACTGAATATGTCATCTTATACTGCAAATAATACTATAAAAGAAGAAATCATAATTGTGAAGCTCCAGTTTGTTACACAACACCACATTTAGAAAGAGTGAGGAATCAGAGGCAGGTTGGGAACACTCTATGGAAGTGATGCAGATGTTTGCACACCCTCTCTTAGGCTCCCCAAACAGCAGAGGGAGGCAGAACAGCTGTGGGGCTGGGATGATGTCATGAAAGAGTAGAGTGATTACGGGCAGCACTGTGACAGGATGCATGGACACTAAGCCATGCAGTGCAGAAGCCCTTTTGTGAAATGGACCAGCAGCTGATTCCCATGCCTGTCGGCACATCTGTGCTGTGTTATTGTACACGTGCCACCATGGTTACGTGGGTGGGGTTTCCCATATGGTTCTCATTTCTGAGAACTCTCCACTCCTCAAGTGTGTAGAACTTATTTGCCTGCACAAAAGAACATGACCAAGAACTTGTAAACAGAACAGGCCCGGGAGGACACTACCCTTTCAGAACACACTTCCGTTCCAGCTGGACTCTACAGATAAAATGCAAAACTTCAACTCTGATACCATCATTTTTCATGACAATCCAGTTTACAAAATGTAATGCACATCTAGTTAAGCCATCCATGTACAGGATGCCAGTCCGTCATAGCAAGTGGCAATCAGAGAACCTCAATCACTAGAGCATTAGTAATAGGAAACACACAATAAACAGACGGGGTTAAAGCGGATGAATCACCGTCATGCAACCTGACTTACAGAAGAATCCCTTCCACCATGTACTCATCTTGGGACTAAATGGAATGTAAATGCAGAAATGCTAAAGACTCACTACTCATCCTGGCACTGCAATTTAAACACAGGAACGGCCACTGTGCATGACAAAGGTAACATGACAAACTCCCAGGACACACACGCTTAATGATCTAGTTTCTCATGCACAGCTTTCCAGTTTTGCAATTTTGCAGTGCAGACATACAGCTGAAAGTGAGCAGGTCTGCTCTGACTGAGGACTGACAGACAAACTGCTGTTATTCAGGGTTCATTTCTGTAAGTAACCATTGGCAGAATTATCCTTGGTGGAGTGACCTTGTGCTGGTTGAACCAGCAGGAATTGGGTGAAACAATTTCTTCCATAACTGGTTAAGATAACAGATGGCTGCCTGTACACTCTCAGTGAAGGCAGGCGGCACTATTACACTTCATCTCACTGCAAGGCTTTGACATGCACCACATTTAAACACATCTGGTTTACATTCACATTGACATGGGATTGGGGGAGGCGGCTTCTCCATGACCAGTGCCCCACTATTCCCACATTACAGAACTTCTAAGCAGAAAAGAAACACATTTGTTGTATTAAATTTATGTAATTACTGTAATTTACTGTAAAAATCCACATTTGTACAACCCTGTCTATACAAAACAGTGACAGTGCACATTTAAAACACTGTTTATTACTGTTGTCGACATTAAACGCTTTTTTCAATCCTCTACCATTCATGTACAGCACCCAAAATACTTGTGACCTTCTGTTAGAGGACCTCCATATTCTATCATGCTGGTGACCCTTGCCCTGTTGTCAGGCTCCTCTGAGATAGGAGGTGCTGTGGAGAAGATCTGACAGCAGCCAAGTGCATTCCTGGAAAAGTTCCCGACTTGGCGCAGACACAGATGCAGACATCGCGGTGACAGTTGTCGATCGCTTAGGACAAGCAATGTGGGCCAGAGAATTCACTAAAATGACAAAATGATGCACCGGTGGTTCACTTACCCTGACATTTCACATTGGGCTCACCCCAGAAGAGCTCCCTGCACTCACGACAGGTTTTGCCTCCAAACCCAGGTTTGCAGTAGCACTGGCCTGTAACCTGGAGACATCACATTGTGTCACTGGGGTCTGGGTGTACTATGGCCTTCAGTAAGTCTTTGAGACTAACATGGGGGCTTAGACGTAAAGATAGTGTCTAGGATTAACATTATAGCTTGGGTTTTAGCTTAGGGTTATTGTCTATTTATTTGAAACAAGTTCAACCATCAAACATCAGGACTGAGACCTAAGGTAGAGTAAGGACTAAGACCTAAGGCAGAGTAGGGACAGAGATCAAACCGGGCAGCCACAGCTCACATTGCTGCAGGACGTCCTGAAAGAGTTCTCAGGGTCACAGTCGCAGGACTGGCAGCCAGCACCACTGGACAGATTCCAGGTATCTGGGGCACACTGGTCACAATTCTGCCCCACCACATTGGGAAGGCAGGGGCACTGCCCAGTGATTGGATCACAGTGACACTCTCCTTCTGAGAGACAGGTTCCATTCTCCGTTCCCAGGTAGTTACATGCACATTCTGGGTATAGAACAGGCACACATTCAAAGAAGCTTATTAGTAACAAAAAATCAGTAATAAACATTGTGTATACATTGTGTATAGGAATTTCCAGCTCATTTACTGGGCCCTAATTGTCCACTCACTCCTGCAGCTCTGTGAGAGTGCATCGCCATAGTAACCCTGTTTGCAGCGGTGGCAAGCTTCACCCTCCGTGTGGTACAAGCACTTCAGGCAGACACCCAAACGTGCATCACAGGACCCCGGGTCCAACATGTCAATGTTATTGCTGCACTGGCATGGTGAGCAGCGCCCGCCTGCTTCATGGGGATTTCCATAGTAACCTGGAGCACAGTCCTCACACCTGGAACCTACAGATGAGACAGATGTTCAAGCCAAATGACGTGCTGAAACTCACATAGTGTTACTGAACCGTGAGTATTTTTACCTCTGTATCCAGGACTGCAGGAACAGAACACCTGGTAGGAGTGGTGATAACAGCTAGTGGCAAACTGCCGTCTGCTGCTCGGCCCATCGGGACACATGCAGGGTCGGCAGTGATCACCAGAACCCAGCACTGGGTCGCCGTGGTAACCGCTGAGACACCTGTGGATAAAATGTGGTGTCACCACACTGTTCGAGTCTGGATTATGGGCCACAGGATTCTTTCCAATCTGGTAGGTCACAAAGGACTGCTTTCATTCAAGCCTGTAGGATTCCTCTGCGGGTAGCGTTACAGTGAGTAGAATTGGACTCCAGCCCCCCTTTCATAGCCTGACTGGGGCTCCCTGACCTCTCGCAGCTGTGCCCAGTTGTGTGGTCCCGGCAGCCCAAACACTCCCCCGTGTTGGGATCGCAGTACTCTGCATGGCCATTGCAGGTGCAGGGCCGACAGCTGGGGAAACCCCAGTGGCCTGGGAGGCAGTGGTCACACCGGTGGCCGTCGGCACCATGGATGCAGTGGCACTGCCCCGTCACCTTGTCACAGAAGGGACTTACAGCGCCCAGGGAGTGGCAGTCGCATGCTGGAGGCGGAGAGGAAGAAACACGCTGCAGATATGTGATCTGCAGGGTATCACACACACATACACGCTCCCAATGTGGTCTTAAATGCTGGTTTCAGTCATTGTAAGATTATAGAAACAACATTTAAACAGGTTATCTGATCTGAAATCGCTCTCAGCTCTTAAAGAACACAGCTTTGAACAGAACTGGATGAGGTACAGCTGGAAATCCCATAGTTTGTCCTGGAACTGAACTTAGCCTCTCTCCTTCCTCCCTGCACTATGGTATTAAGGCAGGACGCCAGACTGTAAAAGCCATTTGTTGTTATGTCAGATAGTTACATTAGGATGAACCAGTTTATGGAGGACTGATTAGCCCCCGATTGCAGCTTCTTGAGCAAATCGATTTCAGCCAGGGTTGAAGTGTCCCATCATGCTCAGACCAAGTGTAAAACAAACAGACTCACGCCTGCAGCCACTGGGCCCAAACTGGAAAGTGCCGGGAGTGCACTGGTCACAGTTCTTGCCTACCACATTGGGGTGACACAGACACTGTCCCCCGTGGGGGTCACAGAAGCTGCTGAGGGATCCCTGGAGGTCACATTGACAGGCTGGTGGGAGAATGGGGAGTGAAATGGGTTGAAGAAGGCATTTACAGACATACTTCAGAACATGCCTTGAAACATTAGTATTTATGCCCTATTCCTGACCGGTTCATTCATTTGAACCATTTTGCTACTCCAGTGTTTGCTCTTTATGTCACTTAGGTCAGTTAAGTGTCACAGGGAATATGTGGAAAATGCTAGTCTCTTGATGAAATGGCCAGTATGGCAAGCATTCATTGAGGAGTTACCATCAATCAAAATATGCCTAATCTGAAACTCAAAAGTGTGCATGACAAGGTGGACACACTAAGCCACGCATGCCCATACCTAAGGAGCCCTGGTGCAGCAGCTCTGAAATGCTAAAGATGAAACTCTTGCAGATATCTGTCATGGGTGTCTTCACCACACTCTGGCTGTTCTCCAGGCAGCGGTAACGCCTGAATGTTTCCCATCCCTCATTCCTGGAAAAGATCTCCATGCTCTCCAAGTGGGGCATGAGCACGATCTATGGAAGACAGGACTCATGTCTACCCAAGGCACTCCAGAAGAAAATGGTTCAATATTAATACCACAAAACAGAGTGGACCAGTCATATGATCACAGAAGTGTCTGGTATAGCAGTATAAAACTGGCTGGTATAGCAGTATAAAACTTTATAGCACAGCAGCTGAGCTCTAGAGTGTTTGGGGATGAACACTCACAGAGTCAATGAGAATGTAGGGGTCTTGGATTTCCGTTAGGGGTGAATAGATGGGCAAATTTAGTTGTAGGGTATAGTTCAGCCCTTTCTCGAAACACACAGGTCTTTGAAACACAGCGTATCTGTAATGTAAATACAGAAATGTCAAACAAGACCCCTCACCATCCCAGCATATGGTGGTGCTCATGTGGAAAAACCTGGGACTCTACCTGGATCCAGACGGAAGGGACACCATCTGGCTGTCATCATCCAGCCAGCTGTCAGCACAGGGGCTGTCTGCCGTGATCGCACCAGGTCTAGTCACTGTTACAAGTGCCTCCTCCCATTGGTCACGCAACTAAGGCAAAAGGAAAAGTCATAATGAATGCAGATCATAAGGAACATCGTACCATATAATTAAGAAATGCAGAGTCATCCCTGTGCCACTTCTCACCTGAGGCTCATAACGGACTAGGATGTCGTATTTCATGGAGCTGGGAATGTTGTCGATGCTGAATTCCAGGACCCCCCCCTCTGAGACTTTCACAAGTCCAGTTCCAGTCCAGGTAGGGTTCCTGTCCTGGGGGTGGAGTCTCTGGACCACTCTCATATCCTGACAGCACATGCAATTCACATACTGTAAGTGGGCACCTAAGGCTGGATAGTCGATTAAAAAGTAAGGATATGAGAACGTTAGGTGGAACTCACAGGCTTCAGCTTGGCCTCCTCTGCTTCATAGATGTAGTGGTCCAAGGCAATGGAGTAGAACCCAGATTCTGGCTGATTGCATTGGCGGCCAATGGTGTGTTCCCGACATGGGCACTGTCCTGTTTCAGCAGAGCAGCTGGAGAAGAATCAGAGTGATCAGTGTTGACACACCACAACACACAGTGCACAACAACAAAATGTGTCTTCTACATTTAACCCATATGTGACATTATGATATAGCAGGGGACCGCTAATTCAACACCCAGGGAGCAGTGCTTCAGTCAGTACCTTGCTGCACTTCCCTAACCATTAGGCCAACACTGCCCCAAGATGGAGGATTCTTACAGCATCTCACCAAAAGTTCCTGAACATTCCTCAAAACCTTCATTAATACCACAATATAATCATTCCACAGTCGCTTGCCTGTTGGAGCTACAGAACAGGATCTCCACAATAAAGAAACGTCTAGAGGAAACCCCTACAATGTATCAGCCAGAAACAAGCTATTGCTGACGACCTGCCACTTCTTTATGCTGAAATCCTTCTGTCCTTATATTGTGTGTGTTTCTTAGGCAACCATAACTTCTCTGTGGCTTTGAATGTTGAAAGACAGATGGCTCCATGTGCCAAAGGCAAACATACCTGTTGTTAATGGCTCCTCCTGCATCACAGTCACATGGCCTGCAGCCATCCATGTCATTGCTGAGTCCCCAGTGTTGCGGCTGTAGGGTAAGACCACATTAAGAGCACATCCCTTTATAGCCTGAGCTTAGCTAAAGTGTTAGTTTTGAACCAGATGTCAAACATTAAACATAATCGGGCCAGCTTATGGTCACTAACCAGACACTGGTCGCAGTTTTGGCCGGTCACCAACCGCTTGCAGAAACAGTTCCCTGTGTCTGTGTTGCAGGGGCTCCCTCCTGGAATAGTGCCAAGTGGATTGCAGGTGCATGCTGGGAATGAAAATGGAAAGAAACCCCCATTTAACCATTTATGCATCGATTGGTCTCTTGCTGAAGCTATAGGAAACAGAGAGGAATGGCTGTCACTTAAGAATGCCGGCACGAGAGCGTGGAGGATAGGCACTCACGTAGGCAGCCAAGTTGGTGCTCGCTCAGCCCATAGTGGCCCTGCCTGCACTGGTCACAGCGCTCTCCCTCCACGTTTAGCTTGCAGCGACACTGTCCCGAGATCAGGCCAGCCAAGACGTCTGTCATGCTGTCGCAGATGCCACCATTCAGGGAGCCGATGGGGTCGCAGTTGCAGCCTGAAGACAGACACACAAGTACAGAAGGACAGATAAATAGACACAAAGGAATACAATGTGGGTGCGGTTCTCAGCCCTGAACGTGGCCACAAAGCTCCTTATTTGTGTCTAGTCTGAACCTCAAAGTGACTGGAGTAAGTTAGGGACCTCTACTGGGAGGGAGGGAGACGTACGTTCACAGACAAGCGGGTCACGGATGTCTCTCTCGGGGTTCAGGAAGTAGAACGGCTTGCACTGCTCGCAGTTACGGCCCATGGTGTTGTGCTGGCAGTGGTCACACACACCACCACTCACATTCCCCGTGGACATGTACACCTCCATGTCAAAGTGGCACGTCTCCGAGTGCTGGTTGCAATTGCATCCTGTAGGAGAGAGGGGACAGGTCAGGCAGTTGGCTGAAATTTCGCAAACCCGTCAACCAGTTAATGACTTAAAGAGTGGTCCAGCCCAGCGCCAGCTGGAGACACCAAAGTCATGGGGTGTGGTCACACAGCTTCCTTGTGTAGCCTTTAGGGCCAGCTTCTTTTGCAAGGGGAATTACTGTCCAAGTGATGAAATAAAACAATGCACCGTCATCCTTTTTCTCCTATGCCGTGTGCCTCTCCTGCATGCACTGTCAACACAGTACACAGCTGTGACCAGAGGCAGACCTACTTTTGCATGCATTGGCGTTGTGTCCCTCCGCAGGCCGCCAGGGCAGTTCCTGGTAGAAATCCCGGCACTTCTCGCAGTTCAGACCTATAGTGTTGTGCTTGCACATGCATTGTCCGTGAACCTGAATACACACACATAGGGCTACATGAAGCTCAAGGCTGAGAGGGAATTGACTTAACCGCTTAACTGGTTTGAGGGAACAGAGGCCACACATAAAAACTCACAGAGCGATTCCAGTTTCACTATAACAGCTGTAAAAACTTTGGGTTCGGCAGTTTGCCTGTAGCTCTTTACTCACGACGCCATTGCAGCTGCCTCTCATGAAATTCCATTCATTGTTTTGTGATAGAACGATGCTATTTTAAAGCATACCATGTGGACAGCTCAACCAGGCATCTACTGTTGGACAGCATTCACAGTACGTCCTATATGACTCTGTTACCAAGTTTATGGCTGGCATTATAGACTGATGGGTAATGAATACAAATACAAATGGTTTGTGGGATAAGTGTTAGGCTAACAGGTCTTATCCCAGATTTAGATGGTTTGTGTTTGACTGGCAACATAAACATGAAGGTGCAGTTTCTTGAACTGAGTGGCGTGAGTTAACCCTGGTTTTACGTGGGAGTGACCGCACACACATGTGGTTCACTCACCATACCCTCCATGTCCACCTCAGACTCAGTGATGGGAGCGCACTGCGAGGCGTGTCCGTAACAGAAGCAGTTCCCGCGGACCACCATGTCGTATAAGGCGTAGTAGTACTTCTCCCTTATCTCCATCCGTGAGTCCAGAAGGTTGTCCCCCAGCGTATGTAGTTTGACAAAATTGACCCGTAGGTTTGTGATCTTCAGCAAACCTGGGTGCAAATTTCAGGAGGTGTGGGTGTGGGGGGACAGGAAAATCAATGCCACATTTAAGTGACGACTTAATGAGTTGTTTGCAGATGAGAAAAAATGTTTTATCAGTATTCTCCACCTCAACTTTCAGCTCAACCGAAAGAGTCTCTCTTTGGGCAGTGAGAGGTCCTGCATTCCCAGGCCTCCAGTGCATGTTCATCACATCTTTCCCCTGCGGCCTGTTTACTGACATAAAAGGCCTGTGAACAGCCACTTACTGTATAGAAGGACCTCTGTGGCCGCAGAGGTCTTATGGGGGCCATTTCCTGTGTTAAATTCCATGTGAGCTACCAGTGGGTGGAAACATGGACTCAAACAAAATGGAGCTCATAATCGTCTGCAGTGCCGCTGGGGTGGAGCCAGGGAACAAACCCGCATGCACCCGGGGGTGGCCCCGGGTGACTTACTTTGGATCCTAACGCTGTACGGATCTTCGATTTCAAATGCAGGATCCAAGACACGAAAGATAACCTTTAAAAAAGATATGAGGCAGAGACAGGTTTGGAGAAACACTATGTCTGTTACAACTAGGGAACTAAGGATCAGCCTGAGGCACTCAGACCGTCAAACTGCAGCAAATACCTCCCCCTCTGTCGAGGGCTCGATGTCCGAGTAACGAGAGTCACAGATGACTTCATCCACCTTCTTCATGGGGCCGCGAGAAATACCGGGAAAGGACAACTCGCAGTCGTATGCAAAATAGCGGTACACTTGCCATTTTCTCCCAAAGTCCATAGACCTCTCTATTACCATGGCGGCAGGCCGGAAAGTCTGCAAAAAAAACAGCACTCATACAGTCAATGTTGCAACAGCCTGTTGTGATAATGACCAACATGAGTATAGTGTTAAACATTATAAAACATATTAAGCTATGAGCCATTTATAAGCCATGGGAGAAACATGCCTTTAAAATGTGAGCCAATATTAACCAAGGAAGTGACCAGTGGCATGTAGCTGACATTGATGGACAATGCATTACCCTCCAGATATCAAAAACTCGTCTCTCCCACCATCACAAAACAGGAGATTCTGTTCAGTAAACTGTGACTAGATACGTTTTTTGACTCAGGATCACCTTGAAGGTCATGATGAGGTGGGTGAAATGGAACTCAGCCTCTAGGTCCAGTTGTATGGTAACGTTCTCCAACCCTATGGGGATGAGGAAGCGTAGCGCAAACAGAAAGATCTGTGTGAGTGCAGTTAATGCTGCCAAGCTAAACACAAGCCGGATCTGCAGGACAGTCACAGCATCAGTGCTCACTTCCTGTGGAAAGAGCCAAAAAGTCTTAAGCATTAATTCTACACACAGCTGCACCACTTAATGAATCTCTAGTGACCACCTCGTGTCTGCTTCAGAAGAAGGCACTTTTATACTAATCCTTCTTTAGAGCACTTAGTGGGACCTGTCATGTAGGATCGATTTATTTTAGTCACCCTAAGCGGGGTCTGGTGCAATCTGAATGACCACTGGACAGCTGGGGAACTGAGCTTTCCAGGAAGCCAGAACCTCCCTTGATTGTGTAGGATGAGGCTGGCGGAGCTACACGTAAGCCACATGTCAGGGAGAAACCAGGCTTGCATGGCTGTTACACGAGTGGGCTGCAATTCCCAAAATGCCATCAATCGGCCCGCGGCCTCCAGATTCCCAGGCCCATCTGTGGTTCTGGCAGCCTCTGGTCTGATGAGACAGCGGTTTCATTCTTTTCCCATAGAACGATTGTATCCATGTCTCCTTCAGCTCCAGTTTGCAGGGGTCTGATGTCCTCTGTTTATCTTAACCCATTTCATAGTATTACAAAACAGAGAGGCATGTATGTAATTTATAATAACAGGAAAAAATCAAGGCCACCCTCTACAGGCTGCCAAGATCAGCTCAAAAGGAGCTCTTATGTTTATTTAATCAGCCACCAAAAATATTCTTCCCAACATCGATAGGCTGCTCAACCCATTAATTATGATGTTAGAATCAGCTTTGACTAAGACGGTCAAAGGGGAAAGGTTGTATCCCACTTTAGAGCTCACCGTTCTCAGCCTGCCACCAAGTCTTTAGGCGATTGGGGGCAAATGTTGTCACCACATTCTCGATTCGATGGCTTTCTGTGTGCTGTGTGGCTTCATCATACATCTCCCTGGAGTCGCACACAAAGCACTTTTTCTCATCCTAAGGAGGCGGAGGGGTGGGGTGGGGAGTTAAAGAATGCAAATGCCAATGAGAAGACAAAGATGACATTCAAGGGCTTCAAAAGACACAACAAGAGAAAACCGTCTGGTCTCCTTTAAACTCATGAGGAAAATCTCAAGGCATGATGTTCACAACTGCTCAAATAATTATGTTTAATGAACGGTACTTCTTTATCTTAATGTAAGCAAATCTGTACGTCCACATTTGCCAGTTCAGAACCAACTAAGGACCAGCCAACATAATCTGTACCCCAGATGCAGACCTCACATGATTCTCTAAGCTTGCAGTTAGATAGCACAACTTTTTTAAAGGAGAGAATGCATGGCATTGGAACATAATGGATAATGGTGACTTTTAATATAAGGGTCTGAAACATTTAAAGTCTGTACCACTGTACCACACGAAATATGAGAAATAAATAAGCAGGCGTTGGGGGTTACGGTTCACACTGTCCGTGGTCCGGCCCGTTTGGGTGGTGATGCACGAGAAGGAGCACATCTCATTTAACAGTCAATGTTAATTCATTTTCCCAGAGAAATTCAACTCACACGATAAACTGGTAATGTCGGCACGATACATCATTAGGAAAGATTTAATGTGATATCAACTAATTAACTTTTAAAAACGGGGCACGAAAGGAGTTTCCAGCCGGTCGAAAGACCTGCCATCCCATTCACCTGCAAGTGGCTGACAATGCAGAAGCGCTCAGGACCCTGTAGTCCGCAGGAGGAGGTTGCCGAGAGCCGCTGGGATCGGCCGATAAGCAGGTCGCCCGTCGCCGGGTAGCAGCTGCTCTCCGTGCATAGGTCTCTCATGTCGGGCACCTGGGCGCGAGTAACCGCAGCAAAACCTACACGGATTATAGATGGGTTATGGTCATGGGCATCATTAGGTCCGAACACTCGGCTGTAGCCGAATTGTATTTTATCAGCGCTACACGCTACGGTAAAGAAAATCATTAAGTAATAACCTAAATAATAGCCCAGAGTATTAAAAAAAACTTAGCTATAAACTACCCTGGTTATGGTCATGCTACTAATACAATAAATAATTTAATAATCAGAGAACGACACTTAACATCCTAGAAGGATACAATTTAATTAATGTGAACAGTCTGCTGATCCAGTGAATTTTAATCAGTTATATAACGGTGCAAGTTTCGAAATAAGACTAAGGGCAAATTACATTTGATATTTCATTACAACAGTGTTACTTTCATGACTGAAAAAAAATCAGTTGCGGGTGCCTGTGTTATTTAATGACATTTCGATTCAGACGTGAAACCAGCTGAAAGAAACAGCGTTTCGACCCTTAGTATAGAAGAAGCGGAGGCGGCATTAACTTACAGTGTATTTCTACAGTATAAAAGATCTGATTATTGAGGAATTACTGAATTCCCAGTCAGATAGTTCTTTTGTTCTGTTGAGTTTCTTTTAAGTTCGTTATATTTAAAAACGAACGACTTACACAAACATTAGTCATTCAACATCACTTTTCTGAACGGTCCCCTGCTTCTTCCAAAATAACTACACATAGCCTATACACACGTTAGCCTTTGCCTGAATAATCTTCAGTACTACGTTATTATTCATACTTACATAACACAGCCGCAATATGGAACAGCATCTTCATCAAACGTTTAGAGCGCTGTTCTCAGCGTCCGTCTCGCTCCCTGTCCCGGACTGGTGGGAGGGCACCGATTTCCGCAAGTTAGTAGTTAGAGTCCCTCGGCCAAGCCCCCGTCTCAGGGCATCCCAGCCCGCTTCTGCCCCAGATGGGACCCCAAGAGCGTTTAACAATTAAAGCAAAATTGTTTCTGAAATGTATTTTTGTATTCAGTGACTTTTACATGTTGCACAATAGATCAGGTTTTATCACCTCAAATAGGCTACGTGGTTCTGTTTTTTTAGTAGAATGTATAACGGGGAATTATATTTTATCAGCGCTACATGCTTTGGTAAACAAAATCATTAAATAATAACCTAAATAACAGATGCCCAATTACGGTTTCTACGACGGTTTTTACAATTAATCTCAATATACCAACGTCACGAAAAATATGAAAAACTTTGGTGAAAGTTAGCCCAGTTCATGTTTGTCTAACGCCCCCGCGTGGTGGTTTATATTTATACTGTCATCAACAAAAAAAAATGTTTTTTATACGCAGAAACGACAGACACACAAAATCGAAATGTAATCATTCGCAATGCAATTTAATAACTAGAAATCGAAAGCATTTTATTGCTATTAAGATGTGGAATGCGTTGGGATTCGACACTAGCAGCCCCTAGGTGCAGCTGCTGTATTCTGCTGCTTTTCTGGCGATTTCCGTCCTAATGCCTGCCACTTCATTCATCAGCTCCGCAACTTCTTCCACCTTCCTGTCTTTTCTTTCTTCGAGATCTAGGATCCTCTTTTCCAGCTCTGTAAGAGGGAAACAATAAAAATAGCAGATGCTCGAGAAAACAGCAGGAGTAATATCGCTGGCCGACTCAGGATAAATGGCTACGCTTTGCCTCCGGCCTGTTGCATAGTTAATAAGACAAATAAAGACCAGGATTCAGTCTTAAAACTGGTCAATAATGCAACTGAATTTATTAGTAGTTGTTTGTTGTACGTCATACATGTTTTTAGATTTCACATTTAGACTTCCTACTAGACTATCTTACTTATTTGTATAGCTTTTCAGATGCTACGTTAAGGTTGCCATATCTCAAATCTGGTGTGACACGCTTTCAGGCTCACACTCATGCAAGAAATCTTACGCCAATCAATATTATTCCATTATAAACTTAAAATGAGGTTTTGGGCAGTTTGCAAACCCTACAGACTATTTGCAAGGAAATAAAACTCTTACATGCATGTAAACGTGTGTGCATGTGAAAATCTCACTCCAGCCAGCTGACGAAAACTGGCAACCCTGTAGGTTGTTTGTTTAGTTTTTTTTCCTTCAGCCTTCTTGTGCTTGTTACTGGTCACTCACTGGAAGCTCAGCCTAGCAGCACTTGTACCTGTGTTGGCTCTTTAACAGCTGTATGCTTGTGATACACCACCTGCCTGACGGGTTTGCCAAATAAACAATTAGTTTCACATCTCCAGGGATGTGGACTTCATGGTGTGTGGAACTTGTATGTTCTCCAAATATTCCTCTGTTTTCATTCTTTAATCCAGGAGCATATATAACTCCTAAAATGTGCCTCTGTTTGTTTTGGAATGGCTGCCGTTCTGTGCAGGATGTCCTTAACCTTCTACCTTGTGCTTCCCAGTATAGTCTACAGGGACCACCATGACCCTGTACTTGATAAGCGGTGTTGCAGGAAGAGTGTATGAAAACTCCACACAAATGAAATACCTTCCACCCGACTTGTTTTGTCTTTAATTTCATCCCTGAGGTTTTCCGCTTCCATCGTTATGTTTTTCAGTCTCTCCGTCACTGCGTCATTGGTGTTCTTTTTGTTCTCATTCTTCTTTAACTTCTCAAATGAGCTCTTGACTTCTTCAAGAAGCTGTTAAACAACATTGAAGCGTCGTCATACAAAATGAAACAACTAGCTGGTCAGAGCATGGCAGGCTTAAAAGGGGAAGCAAAACTCTGACACGCAGCTATATATCAGCTGGTTTATGTAATGGCCAAAAAAGCTAAAAGCCAATCGACCGCGCTCCAGATCATGGCATCCCTGGGCTGCTTGGTTGCAGCATTACCATCTTTGCTTCCATGCCGTTGTCCAGGGAGGCGTCTGCCACAGATTTAGCCTCCTGAGCTTGTAGCCGGTTCATCTCCATCTTGTTCGTCAGAGCCTCAATTTGCTGCATTGTGTCGCTGATTTTTGTGTCGGGTAAATTTCTCACAATGCTATCCAGCTTTTTCTCGATCTTTTGGCAAAAACACAGGAAAACCCATCAATGAGTGAAATGTTGAGAAGTACAACACAGGGATAGCTCAATAACAAGTGAAATAAGAGCATCACCTCCTGAGTTTGCTCATCTGCAGCGTCGGTGTCCTTGCTTGCGGAATCCAGCAGCGCTTTAGCCTTGTCCTGTATCCCTCCTGCTTCCGTTAATGCTTGTTTAATGGGACGGACATTGATCTGTCTTGTTTTGTTTCTTAGAAAAACAGGGTTACATTTTTAAATCTCAATACGCTTTCTGGTCCCAATATGACACTGCAAAACATGTCCACATTAATTTAGCATTTTCTCAGAAATACACTTATGCAGCGAATATTATTTCACTGCACAAGTAAGTTTATGGCTTTATTCAAAGCAGTTTACGATGTTACCAGTTTGTATGTCACTGGGACCATTCACTGGTAAGACACAGAGCCTCTGTCGAGAGGACAGGAAGCACTGTGTCCTGAATCATCCATGATGCCTGTTAGTAAGCCGCTCAGTGTGGGCTTGACACTTACTGGACATCCTCGGCCACCTCAAGCAGCTCCTTGACAGTTCGGTTTTGGTTTGTCAGGTGGTCCAAATCCTCTCTGACCGTAGGGTTGTTGGCCATGATGGAGTGGATCGTGTCGATCATGTCTTGGATCTCCTCAGGAGACAGCGGAAGCTGGATGTCCAGGACCGCACCGGCCACTTTCTCGATGTCTTCTGGGCTCACCAGTTCATCTGTCAGCAGAACCACCACAGAATAAGAAACATAGACAGACATCATGAATAGAGTGGTAGGGTTTTGTATGCTAGTATGTTGCATCATTTAGCAAAACTTAACCCAATTCACAGCATGATTTAGCACGATTTAACCCAAATCACGTTATCTAACATGATTTAACCCAAATCACGTTAGCATGGTGATTAGCATTAGCATTTTTTTACCTTGGAGGTATCTCTTGACCTGTTGGATCAGGTCCAGGGTCTCATTTTTATTTTTTTCAAGCTTCTCCTTTTTCTCAGTGATTTTTTTCTTCAGTTCCTCTGCCTTCGCTTTGATATTGTGGGATTTTTGTTTGGTGCCACTAATCTGGGGACAGAGGAGGAAGTCATTTATTCACAATCATCCTCCAGGTGGCGCTCCAGCCACATGACGCACCTTAGGCTCCGAGTCCGTCAGCTGGCCCAGCAGGTCGGCCATGAGCTTTTTCGCCTGCTCTGCTAGAGCTGTGGCATTCAGGCTGAGTGGCAGGATACCTCTACAGCCAGGCCCCCCACACCTCCGGACCCCCAAGGCGTCCTTGCACAAAGCCCCCCCACACCGAGCCTCGGAGCACTTGGCATCACCCTGCTCCCCGCAGATCTGAGGGGGACAGAGAAGGCAGCGGATCTCCAGATCAAAGGCTTATGGACGAAAGACTGAAATTTTAAATATCAAATAAATATTTATGGTTCATGGGCATAGAACTATGTGTTATCATTTCTCCTCTTATCTGCACTGACAATATGGCAGATGGAGATGACACTGACCATCTGGATGATTTTGGGAATCTTTTATTTATTTATTTTTTAAATTTACATCACATAGGCGCATGAAGCCCAGTAGAACTCATACTCACAGCCTCGTTGAAATCTGCCACGTTGAGATTCCTGACCCTCCTCTCCAGTGACTCCAGGTTTTTTTCTGAGCAGCTGGTCAGCATCTCCTTAACCTTCTGGCGTCTTCTCCTCGACATCTCCAGCATGGCCTTGGCATCTTTACATTGCTGTTCTGTGTCATTGACTGCCTCATAGTGCTTCTGGATCTCCCGCAAAGCCTCTGATGGGTCAGCAGAGCGAGACCAATGTGACAAGCTCAAAATCGGCCTCAGCAGGTCATGAGACTGTAGGGGATTTTCGGTAGCACTACTCCAGCCCTGTCCACAAGTACCCCTCACACTTTCTGTTCCAATGCCTCCTGGTTGGTCTTACCTTCCACACTTTTGCGACTTGGCAGTTTTACTGGTTTCAATTTTTTTGACAAAATATCCAACTGTCTGTTGAGGTCATTTCTGATATCATCAATCTCAGCATTCAAAAGGGGAGTCTTGTCAATTATTATTGCCTTAGGTTGGATGGTATCCTTCAACATCCTGAAAAGACAAGTCAAGTGGTGAGGCAGAGCTGCTACCTTGTTATACCTACTGTGAGCTCAGAGAGGACAGATCTTGCTTTGTAAAGTTGCTCTTTGTTTAATAGTTAAAGGTTAAACATTTTAGCAACATAATTTCTCCAGATATTTGACCCTACGAGATTTGTTGGCACAGCATCTCTATCTTCTCGATGTCAATGGTCTCGACGTCTCTGGTCCAGTTTGTAAGCTTGTCCAGTTCATCCTGGAGTTTTCCTATTTTGATGGTATAATCTGGTAGCCCCAGGGTACCATGTTTGCGCACAAACTCGACCAGGCTCTCAGCCTTTTGCAGCAGGTCCTTCACGGTCTGGGCCCACGGGGACCAGCAGGGATGGCAGGCCAGGCAAGCCGGGAAGGAGGCCTCGTGCCCCACAGCACACTCATCGCAGAAGGTCCCGGTCACACTAGGCCGGCACATGCACTCTCCGGTGTAGCGGTTGCACGCTGGGTGCTCGGTGCCATCCAGGTTGCAGTGGCAAGCTGAAGACCAGGCAGCAGGGGGGGGGAGGATGAACAGAACAGACTGCAGTGTCACCATGGCGACCAAGAAGCACCTTCCAGGGCCACACTTACGGATACACTGCAGCTCCGGATTCCCGAAGAAATTATCTGCACACTCGTTACAGCGCCTCCCTCCAAACTCAGGGTGACAAAGGCACTGACCAGTGACCTAGGGCACACAGGAGGGACACGTGGATCAGCGACATCGTTGAGAGAAAGCCCGGCTCATCATTTAGCTGACCTGCGAGCTACCTTGTCACACTGATTGCTGATAGAGTTTTCGGGGTTGCAGTTGCACGGCTGGCACCCTGCGTCACCCCTCAGGTCCCAGAACCCGTCGGCACATATATCACAGCGGGGGCCCACCACACCCAGCCGGCATGGACACTCCCCCGATATTGGGTTACAGAGACAGGGGCCCTGGGCGGGACACAGGCTGAACTTGGTGCCATGGGGCTCACAGGAGCATGCTGTGGAGAAGATGTGCAGGGGGCGGGGGGTGGACTCAGAGGGTGTCACAGCAAAGGGACAAAACGCAAACCTGTGCCACACTTTCTCTGACGCTATGTCCCCCCTGGGTATGAACGGTCACATGACCCTGTACCTTTGCAGTCTTGGGCTAGCGCGTTGCCATAGTAACCAGACTGACAGCGCTCACAGTGGGACCCGTGCGTGTTGTGCAGGCAGCGCAGGCACTCGCCCGTCACCACATCGCAGGAACTGACGTCTCTTGGCTCGATGTTTCCATTACAGTGACACGCCATGCAGTGTACCCCCGGAGTTGTGAGGTTGCCATAGTAACCAGGGGAGCAAGTGTTGCAGCGGGGACCTGGGGAGGGAGAGGGTAGGGTCAGGAATGTGTCTAGGCGGGACTGTAAGCGGCCCTCGTTAACGCAGCAGGGCGGGGCTGACCTGAATGGCCAGGGTGACAGTCACACTCAGCATGCAGTGCGTTGGGGTCCCTGCTACATGACCGGGCAAAGAAACGTCCGCTGGCTACTGTATCAGGACACAAGCATGGCTGGCACGGCTCACCAGAGGCTGGGTTGCCATGGTAACCCTGCTCACATCTGAGACACACATAACATCCTGGGGTCACCATCAAACAGTCACAACAATGCATTATCAGATGAATCTCCAGAAGGGGGCGCTTCTGCATGCCTGTCACAGCTGGGTCCAGTGGCATGATCCCTGCAGTTCAGGCAGGTCCCTGTCACTGGGTCGCAGCTGTCTGCTAAGCCATGACACTGACATGGCTGACAGTGCGGGAACCCAAAATATCCAGGCCGGCAGTGCTGGCAGTGTCGGCCTGACACCTCCTGGTGGCATGGGCACTGCCCACTCAGTGGGTCACATGCCTCCTGGAGGGACCCACGTGGGTCACAATCACACGCTGTGAGACGGGAGAGGGGGAGGGCAGAGCTGCGATAAGGGAGCGATGATCTCTGGGAAATGTAGCAAAATAAATGCTGTTTTATGATGTCCACCGTCATTATAGGGTTAATGTGAGAGGCCCTTACGTGAGCAGCCAGCTGGGCCAAGCCCAAACGTGAGGGGGGTGCAGGAATTACAGCAACGGCCGGTGACGTTGGGCTTGCAGGAACATTGGCCACCAAACTTACTGCAGGCCTGGCTGAAAGAGCCCAGTGGGTCACAGCTGCAGGCTGCACATAAACAAAAGAGTAGGGATACAGTATGACATTCATACTATATACACAACCCTGTATCTGACATCCATACTATGTACACAGCCCTCTCTGTGACATCCCTACTATGTACACAACCCTGTCTGTGACATCCCTACTATGTACACAACCCTGTCAATGACATCCCTACTATGTACACAGTCCTGTATGTGACACCTGTACTATGTACACAGCCCTCTCTGTGACATCCCTACTATGTACACAACCCTGTCTGTGACATCCCTACTATGTACACAACCCTGTCAATGACATCCCTACTATGTACACAGTCCTGTATGTGACACCTGTACTATGTACACAGCCCTCTCTGTGACATCCCTACTATGTACACAGCCCTGTCAATGACATCCCTACTATGTACACAACCCTGTCTGTGACATCCGTACTATGTACACATTCTTGTATGTGACACCTGTACTATGTACATAGCCCTGTCTGTGACATCCCTACTATGTACACATTCTTGTATGTGACACCAGTACTATGTACACAGCCCTGTCTGTGACATTCATACTATGTACACAACCCTGTCTGTGACATCCATACTATGTACACAGCCCCATAGGTAACATTCTTGCTTACCCACAGCACCATTGTGGATCCAGACTGATAGGCTGCCAATCAGATCCTTACAGACCTCTGGAAGGACCCGGGGTCCCACCACAGAGGAGATCTCCACACACTGGTACCTCTGGAATTTGTCCCACTTGCTTTGGGAGCAGGTATCCCGCAGGGATTCGATTTTTGGAATCAAGCCCATCTATCGTAAACAATAGTTACAAATAATGACAGTCACAATAGTTACAAAGCAGTCTTTGAAGCAGGTGTCCAGTTCTTGTAAGCTCCTTAAACTGGTCTGTTTGATAAATGCTTCAGCAAAGAACTGAACTAGAGATGGCCAAATGAAGCTTGACGAACCATTTTCTGTATTTTCTGACTCCACTAGATGGTGCTCTTGGTTTACTTTGGGGCATGCTTTGAGCCGTTTTTTCTTCTAGTGGTGCCAGAAAAAACAGAAAATGGTTAATATAGCTTCATTTCATTTTCACTAAACTTAACTTCCCAATATGTAAAGTCAGCAGAATTTCACTGCTGCATCTCAGTGTCTTAATCTTGTATATAAGTGACAAAGTCGAACAAAAAATAAGAAGGAACAATTTAATATTAGAGTGACAATACTACAATCTCACGGAGTCAACGAGGATGTGTGAGCTGGAAGGCTCGGCCTGCTTGGTCTGCGTCTGGAAGGTGATGTCCACGTGATACACCCCTCCATCACCCAGGCAGAGCACCGGCTCTAAGAGGGCCACCCTGGAAGACACACTGATGTGACCGAGAGCATCAGTGAAGCACACGTCTACCTCTATCAGGCCATTACATCACAAAAGTGTTCCTGAGGAGTGTTCATACGTGGTCTCACACCTCTGAGAGCCAGGTAGACTCAGTGTCGCCTCCATGTGGTGGTGGGCACAGTTCCCAGTGCTTGGTAATTTTGAGGCAGTGATCTTCACACCTGCCTTCCAGTCTTCTGTGGACTACAAAACACGGCTTACATGCATCACGAGTGGCTGGCAAACACTCGCGTTCCCCTGGCCTGCAGCATTTACCTCAGGCTCGTAGCGGATCACCAGGTAGTAGTGGAGAGACGCAGGCAGGTTGTCCACCGTGAACCTGAGCTCGGTGCCATCCTGCACGTGGACAAACCCCTGACCGGTCCAGTCGCCGGGCCGGTCCACCATGCGTTCATGAGGTGTGATTCGGTGCTCCATGCCTGGCTCCGTGGTGATGGAGTTCTGGCGGAACCACGATGTTGGGGTTACAGGGGGTTACTGGAAACGCAGCGATTTAAAACTCTACGCCGTTACTGGAATATATCAGAGACAGATTGCCAGTACCTGCTCCTGTCTCTTCTGCCTGGTCTTCTCCCTTAAGATGAACCTCCCATTGCTGAAGGTGAAGTCGTAGCCTTGGTCTGTGAAGTACTTCTCACATGTAGGCAGGCTGGTGGACTGTGACAGGGGACCAGGACAGGCAGCATGTTGAGAGAGCTCAGGGGAACCGCATGGGGTAAGTAACCTGCAGTGGACGGCCCTGGACATGGGGAAGCCCCACCTAACATCTCTCTCTGAAGCAGCGTACCTGCAGCATTCTTTCCTCTCCAAAGCATCTCCATAAATGTCTCAACAAGCAATGAAAATGTATTTTAAAAATAACTTTTTCTGAAAAAATATTTTCCTTTCGCATCTTATTTCATCTCATCTCATTTCCTCGCTTGAGGCTCAGCTGGCCTCCTCACTTGACCGAGGTCGCACCTGAGCGAGTCTTTCATGGCGTTCCGGCACACGCAGGTCACCATGGGGGTGCATCAGGAGCACACACAGTGAACTACCTCGCTTAATGCGCTCGGCTGCTGGGGGGCGGCGCCCTCCGCCTCGTACAGGTACACGTCCAGAGGAGGCAGGAAGTGGCCGGGCGCAGGGTCCTTGCATCTGCGACCCACCATGTTGGGACGACAATGACATTGCCCGTTCACGGGGCTGCACCTGGAGACCGGGATGCAAAAACGCATAATTAACAACCAAGGCATGCTGGGATATTTAGTCATTCGTAATATTTTCACAGTTATTGTGGATAGAGCCCTTTTCCTTATATAGTTATGGAATAAATAGATGTGAATTTTCTGACTTTTCTAGTCAGGTATGCGATGCTGCAGAGAGAAACTTCCGGAAACTTACGTGGCAAGCAGTGCCCCGCCAATGTCACAGTCGCACGGAGAGCAGGCATACACGGTATTCCCCAGACCCCAGTAACCTGGCTGGATACACACGCGTGTCATACGGGAGCGGTGGTACATGTGACCATATCCTTGTGGTTGTCATGGAAATGGCTTTTACCAGGCAGTGGTCGCACAGGGGCCCCGTGGCAAAGGGACGGCACTGACAATGACCCGTCACAGGGTCGCAGGGGTCAGGGGTCAGCACGCTGCCTAAGCGATCGCACGCACAGACTGAGGGGAGCCACGGGATATGCGTTAGTGGGGAGCACTCAGTGTGAAGCAGCGACTTTGTATAAAAGACACAGAGGCCTTACTCTGGCAGCCTTCCGGGTCATTCCGGCTTAGCCCGTAGAAGCCATATTTACACCTATCACATCTCTCCCCCTCCACGTTTGCCTTGCAGATGCATCGTCCGGTGTGGGGGTCACAAAGCCCCCCATCTAGTGATCCGGCGGGTTCACAGTCACAGGCTGGGGGCAGAAGATGGCGGTCACATGTTGTGTCCCAAAAGCTGGGCACTGAGCCCTCTCAGAAACCCCCAATACTACGTGACTGCAAGCATGACTCACGGATGCATGCGTTGGGGTGGTCATGGGGTAGCCGAGGGTCCTGGTAATAGAAGGGCCTGCACAGCTCGCAGTGGACTCCAGCTCGGTTATTCTGACAGTCGTCACAGACTCCGCCGCTGAGCCCCCTGCTGGCCAGGTACTGCCACGCGTCAAAGTGACACCTCTCCGAATGTCCACTGCAGTTACACTCTGCCAGTACAGGAAGGGATCAGTTTTTATACTATATTTCGACATCTTTCACATGCATACAAGGGGGACCTAGCAGCTGGGATGTGCATGAGCATCCTGCAAGACTGACACCACAGAGATGACCACTTTTGTTTCGTTTGCCTGCAGTGCGCGGTAGGAAATTCTTACTTCTGCAGCCATGGGGGTCAGATGGCCTCCAGGGGGCGTCATTGTAAAAGTCCAAGCAGCGCTCGCAGTTCTCTCCTTCTGTGTTGTGCTGGCAGACACAGCGTCCATGGACCTGAAAGAGGCATTACAGACGTTTAGAATGACACTGCATTAGCAGCATTGACAGCCAATAGTGAGCTGTCCTTACCACTGCATCTCCATCACCACTCCCCCATTATCTTATATATTCATACAAATGCAAACATTGCTGATGTTTCACCGCTGGCGGCTATCCCTCACTATTCACTTACTAACCCTAGCCCTACCCAGGCATCAGCAGAATGCTGTTACCCACCATTCCAGCCTCTTGGAAGACGTCCCCACGGCTGCCACCCACTGGCATGCACTCCCTGGCGTGTCCATTGCAGAAGCAGCTGCCTCGCACCACCATCTCATACAACGCGTAGTAGTATTTGTCCTGGGGGTTTCTCCTGTGTCGGCTCAGCAGTGTGTCACCAAGCGTCAGGAGGCGTGTAAAGTTCACCCGGAGATTTGTCATGGTGATGAGCTCTGAGGAGGAGCGATGGGTGAGGGGACACCAAAATTCAAGATTCAAGACTGGTTTATTGTCATTACAATAATATACACAGTATACAGTGTATTGAAATGTTCCACACAGGTCCTCTATGGCGCATTATAAAGATTAAATGCATTATGGTGAATTATACAGCAAGTTATGGTCAGGATATTGTTGACAAGACAAGACAAAGACGTGCCAGTTATAACAACTACAAATTTGGCATGAGGTAGACATATTTGAGCAAATATTCAATTGAGGTGTGCAAATAAGCATAGTGTGAAAGTCCAGTTTGTAGTGTTTCTGTATTGTGGATTTAACATTCCTTTGGTGGCAGTGATTTGAGAGCTCTGGCTGCTCGAGGAAAGAAGCTTTTGCAGTGTCTGGCAGTTACAGTTCTGATGCTGCAGAACCGTCTACCAGATAGAAGGAGAAAGAACAGTGCATGTGAGGGATGGAAAGTGTCCTTCACTATGCTGTTCGGATGACGGATGATGCGCTTTTAGTACAGGTGGGAGATGGCTGGAAGAGGCACATGAGACTGACTGAGACAGTGATTTGTCACCGGTGAGACAGTATAGATACACTGATGAGACACTGATGTGACAGACTGAGACAATGATGAGACTGACTGAGACAGTGATGAGACTGACTGAGAGTGATGATTAATTGATGAGACAGTGATGAGTCAGTGAGAAGACAGTGAAGAGACACTGACTGGACGGTGATGAGACTGACTGAGACAGCGATACGACTAAGAATGACGAGTCATCAATGAGACAGTTATGAAACACTGATGAGACAATGATGAGTCAACAATGAGTGAAGAGTGATGTGGCTGTGAAACAACACTGATTAGACAGTGATGAAACTGACTGAGACAGTGATGAGTCACTGATGAGACAGTGATGAAAATGCCTGATTGATGAGACAGAGTGATGAGACAGTGATGCGTCACCAATGAGATTTGGGATAGGGATGAGTCACTGAAGAGTCAGTGTGCATGTAAATATACTGACAAAGAAAAACAAATTAATGTGTTAGTCTGAATAAAACTGGACTTTTAAAGTACAGTGGTACCTCAGAACTGGAACTTTATCCATTCAGAACTCCAGATCAAATTCGTATTAATTATTTTAATATTAAAAATAAACCATTAATACATTTAATTCTAATTAAATTCAGGATATCAGGGATTATGGGGTTTAATTACAGGTAAGGCAGGTAAAACGCAGGCAGACAATAGAATGACCGGACTGGGGAAACAAACTGAAACACAAACTAAATATAGAGATCTAATGACAACAACCAGTAACAGCCGATCACAGGGGATTCCACACGGAGTTAACGAGGGGGTGTGGCACACGGTTGGAGCGGACGATCGGGGCAGGAGACATTGTTTTTTTTAACTTTACACATTGTTTGGATACATTTATTTCCTTACTTTACGGATTACTGTTTTGATAAATGTGCTTAGATGTGTTTAGTACAGTATATGCTCTTCTTGTTTTATCTGGTTCATTTTGTGTTTAAATGCTAAAAAAAACATATTTAGGTGTCATTTTTTGGGGCTGGGAACAAATTAATGGGTTTTCCATTATTTCTTATGGGGAAAATTCAATCAGAACATTTTAGGATTCGATCCTGAGTTCTGAAGAGATTAAGTTCGAATTCTGAGGTACCACCCATCGCTCCTCCTCAGAGCTATTTTTACTGCCTAAATATATGTATTCAGCTAGTGTAAACATGCATGATGTGAGCACAGTAAATGCGAGGTTGAGACTGAAGCGTTACTCTTTGTTTCCGCTGAGAGATATGCTGCATGACTCATTTCCCTGCGCATACAAGTTATCTTAGATTTACATTACCTTATCTTATCTTAATTTTTTTTCAAACTGCTTGGTTTGAATTTTAAGAAATTCGAGTTCAAATGAGTTAGAGAACTGAGGTACCACTGTACATATAAACATGTTATTCCAACTGAAATCATATTAAATCGATTTCTCAAAGCTGGACTGAAACACTCAGATAATGTGACTGGGAGTTGATTTACTCCATGTAAACGCTGAATCGGACTCAAAATGGCGCTCTGTAAATGCTCCACAGTTATCCACCCGTGAGCTTTGACCAGAAAGTAACAGAAGAAGCCTGTACACAGAAAAAGCTTTGAGCAAAGCAGAGAACGTACTGCACAAACAAAATGTACAGCACTGGAAAGCTGCCCAATTCACTGCTCAACTACAGGGTGCTTTTCCACCACACCAGATACCGTACTTTTCGTACTTCAAGAAGATACTTAAAGGTATTGGTTTTCTACTGGCATAAAAACAGGTACCAGTGTCGAATGACATCACACCACGAGGCGGGGTATTTTACACTGAATTTGAAAAAAGACTGTAGTAGGACTGAACAACGTGTGATATTAATACCGCATGTTATGCATGCCCAATTCATACATCACTAGTCAGCTAGATTAAGATCAGACTTTTTCTTACCTTCAGTTTGGTATGGATATTATAGTGCGAGGGATTTAAATCTCGCTAAAATTACTTTGTCATAGGAAAAAAAAACCTACTGTAGCAAGTTTAGCTAATATAATTATTATTAATTTTCAAGATTACCTACAATATGTTTAACATCATTTTTAAGAGAGACAGCGATGAGATATCAATGAGACATCAATGATACTGAATAACAACAAGTTAAAGAGGGGGAGATCTCCCAGGGTATCTATCTATAAGGACACTTATAAAAACACTGTTAGATGAATTCTACAAACCCTGTATGTGGGGTGCATGTGGGTTGCTTATCTGGAAGTTCGGGTCCAGAGCTTTTAACACCACCTATAAGACATGCATAGCTGAGACGTCATTTCCAGCCAATGTAAGCATCACACTTTTCCTCACTAAACCCACTCCCAGTCACAGAGTGGAAGCATACCTCTCCTCCTGTGGAGGGCTCCGCCCCTGAGTACCGGCTCTCACAGATGACATCACTGACAGTCATTGCTGCCTCTGTCGGGATGCCGGGGAATGAGGATGCACAGTCCTGCGCAAAGTAACGGAACACTTTCCATGTCTTCCCGTTGTCCTTTGACCTTTCTACCAGCATGGCAGTGGGTCGGAAGCTCTGTCAGTGGAAACAAGAATTGACGTCACATCACATAGGGCAGTGTGTTTGACCCTCCCAGAAGCAAACCTGTTGGCCTACCTTAAAAGTGAGGACCAGGTGGCTGAATTGGAAAAGAGTCTCCAAATCTAGTTGTATGCTGACGTGATCCACACCTGCAAAGCCACAGAGCCAGTGTCCGGATATCAGGAGGAAATGGACACCGTCCCCCAAACAAAGAAGCTGCTCCCTGAGGACGACCATTACCATTCTCCGACTGCCACCACCTTGTCTTGCGCTTGGGTTCAAAGGTCGTGATCACGTTCTCAATGTGGTGACTGTTCCGGTTGTTAAAGTGATTGTACGGATGCCTAGAGTCGCAGATGAAGCATTTCTGTTCATCCTGAATGTGGGATATCAAAGGACAGAAAACTTAATAGATGCAAATATTGAACGTAATGCAGAATACATTTCAAAAGGAATAAAACTTCATTTATAATTTGTACAAGTATACTGCAATATTCACAGTCACATATCCTATCATGCTGTTCGTTTTTAAAGACACACACATATATAGAGGTCAGTGCAAAGCTGGGGTCTGAGTGCAGGATCAGCTGTCCATCCCCCACCCCTGGACCATTTCAGGAGTTAAGGGGCTTGCTGGAGATGTGGCTGCTCTGCTGAAGACGAGATTTAAACTAGCATCCTTTCGATTATAGGCACCAAGGCCACCCCACACACTGTTATTCCTGTTAATGGGATAGGTACCACTTTACTATAAGGTTCCCTTTGCCACTTATACATGGTAATAACTCATTAATAAAAAGGAGCTGTCATAACTTGTTCATAAGTGTCTATTAATAATTTACAAAATGTGTCAATCCAATGAATTACCTGATTATATCATAAACAATTTAAAAGATCAGTCTTATTGCTAAGTGATACCATCAAAGATCACCAGTACTGATGGGAAGTAATAGAAAACCCTGTATTCGTCCTGTAAAGGAGGGAAAAGTAACAATGATGGGAAGACTGCCATAAAAATGTATAACAGCAGAAATCTTTCTGAGGTTTGCTGTAATCAGCTGAGCAAACAACGGCTTTTACTCCACAGAAATTAAATCATGCGCATCAGCCAGTGGTGCATGGCATCGTGCTGTGAGGTAAAGGGACGGTGCAGTAACGAGCCCCACAAGTGGGAGCGTGTCGCTGGCCCCCAGGGCTCAGCAAATGGGCCTGGGCCTCATGTCCAAACACGCTGCTTCCTCCTTGACGTGCCCATGTGCTGTGTGGGATCACTCTGGGGTATCTGACAGCTCCGGGTGGCTCTCGGATCACAGAGCCAAGTGCAGGGATTCAGCATTCTCATTGTAATGTATGGAATTCCCAGACAGCTCTGCTACCAGCTTTTGGAAATGAAGCAATTTCTCAGTACTCTAGGGGTCCTTGTGGCTGGGTGGCTGTTATACTTTGGAATCTTATGTTGAAGATGGGTAGTAACAGGAAGATAATGTTTTTCCATTGGTCAGATCTTCATCACAGCAGGGGTTTCCATTATGATGGAGCCTCACCTCCAGGTGACCAATGATGCAGTAGTTCTGGGGTCCCTTCAAGCCGCATGTGGATGAGGCTGAGAGCTGCCCGCTCCGGCCCACCATGAGGTCGCCAAGCTGGGGGTGACAGGGACTGGCAGAGCAGTCATCCTGGGCATGGAGCGACGCCACCAGCACTAGGGGTTAAGCAGCAGGAAAGTGACATCATCTGACCATGTGACACATCACATGACCAGCAACAACTGCTGACCCTGACTGGTAATCATACAGGGCTTTAGTCTATTCTTAAGCCATACTGATGTAAGCAATATTAATCATAAACCAGAGCATAATATAGTTGTAATGTAAAATAAGTATAAAAGTAAAGGAACCATAGGGCATAGACGTTTAACGTTTTAGCTACAGAGAGAACCTCTTCTGATGCTGACAGGCCCTTTATAGAACCAACAGGTCCTCAGTAAATAATAATAATAATTAATTGATGCCTCTGGGGAAATTCTCTTACCATCTGATTACAAGCACATAAGCTTAGCCCACTGAGCCACATGCTGCCCCCATCTGCAAGCTGTCTGCATATAAATTGGCAAAGTGACTGGCTCATCCAGAAGGACCGCTCCAAGCAGAGGAGCATGAACAGTAGATTCAGGATGAAAATGCATGTGCTTAACCAATAGCAAAGCCTGAGTTGCACCCGTGGTGCCCTCCATTTGCACAATTAGCAGGTATGTGTCAGAGTGTAAGAGAGAGAGGTCTCCATCCCTCACCCTGCCTGTCACAGCGAGGACGGCTTACCCAGGAGATGGAGGAGAGTGCGGAGCAAGAGCATCAGCGCAGGCATAACTGCGGAGAGACAGGAGGGTGCAACAATCAGCAAGGCTGCAGACGATTTGGGGCAGGGAGGCAACGTTTCGGGAGGGTGGGGGTGAGAGATCTGCCTTTTTGTCTCTGATTGCCTGGGATATAGGCCTGCAACCTGTCCAGGTTTTCTCAAGGTTTTTTCTGTTTTCGAGCTACTCTCTCAGAATATTAATATTTTCCCCAGGGTACGAATTGTTCCATTTTTTTGTGAAAATGTACATCTTTATTTGACTGATAGCAAAAATACGAAGCTTACCTTATTACCTAGCAACTGCACGAGCTGCCAGTCTGCCGCGCGCATCCACGGAAGTTTACAATGCGCAACTCGGAGGCAGTGGTGGAATGTAACGAAGTATTTGTACTTCGTTACTGTACTTAAGTAATTTTTTACGTATCTATACTTTACTTAAGTAAAAAAAATAATGCATACTTTTACTCAAGTAGATTATTCAGCAATTATCTGTACTTTGTACTCCACTACATTATTAAAATGCGTGTCGTTACATCCTTCCGAATCTTGCATAAAAAAAT
>JAODUD010000001.1:9284625-9298905 GCA_026784285.1 Stomatorhinus walkeri | reverse complement strand
GGGGCGGGGGGAATTTGAAGCCTTTCTTTGGCGAATGCAGTGAGTGGGTTTTGTTTCGGTGTAATTTTAGATGGCTGCCGTCCTGCCGCAGTGTAGTTGCTCCTAAAATTCCTGTCAGGCTGTATTTCTAGGCAACCGTCAGCTGCCTGTGTGTGTGTGGTGGGGGTAGGGGGTGCTGCTCCTTAGACGGCAGTGCAGCCTGCCTCACTAAACGCACTCGTAATCACCCAACCTGACATTATCCCTTTTTATTTCTCGTATCTTGTGGTCAAAGTTCAAAGGGTCTCTGTTTTAAGTGTTGCATTTGATCCAACATGATGTCTGTTTTCAGGCACCAGAGTCTACAGTCCACCAGAGTGGATCAGGTACCATAGATACCACGGGCGCTCGGCAACGGTGTGGTCGCTGGGCGTGCTGCTCTATGACATGGTGTGCGGGGACATCCCCTTTGAGCAGGATGAGGAGATATTACGTGGACGTCTCTACTTCAGGAGGAGGTTGTCTGCTGGTGCGTATCTGCCTCTCTCTGTCTCTCTCTCTCTCCGTTCCTCCGGATGCTGACTCCGCTCGCCCCTCCCCTGCAGATTGCCAGCAGCTAATCCGGTGGTGCCTGTGCCTGCGGCCTTCGGACCGGCCCACGCTGGAGCAGATCTTTGATCACCCGTGGATGCGTGTGCCGGAGGAACCGGAGGCGGCGGGGCGGGGCATCCGGCTGGAGGCCATCAGCAGCGACGGCTCCAGCGATGGCTCTGGCACTAGCTCCGGCGAGGAGGGCCTGTAGAGCACAAAGTGGACTGTGTGGGCCCCGCCCCGCCCTTTCCTTCTGGGAACTGTAATTTATTATGGTTTGTTCTTCCTTTAGTATTATTCTTTTTTATAATTTCTGAATGGTTTCCCCATGGGGAACGCTTGCGGGTGGTCTAACCAGCACTTTTAATTTATTTGTTTTTTAATTTTGTTCCGAGGCTGGTTTATATTTTCTGCAACTTAAGGACGCGCTGGCTGCTCTCATAGAGCTCAGCCGACGTTCATCAGACCGTCTCCTTTTGAGTTTTCAGTGCCTTTTTGAAAGCTGCTTTGTGGGGCTTTCGTTGTCAGAGTGTTTGTAAGCTGTACAGACGGGGCACCCTCCCCCTACCCCCAACCCCACCCCTCAGGCATGCGCGTTACCGGCCGGCGCCGAGTCGCATGATTAGGGGTGGGACCCTTGCTCACAGCAGAATACTTGAAGCTCACACTCCCAACGCACACCCGTGGTACCTGCTGCTCATTCACACTTCTACCTGCATCCGGCCAGCCCCCCCTTACCCCAATTTTGTTTATTGACAACACACTACCCCCCAGCCCTGCTGTCTGACTTCTGACACTACATGCCTCTGCCCCGCCCCACCCCTATCTGCCAGGCACAACCAATGCAATATTCATTGACTCAGTTAAATACACTGCAATATTGTATCAATGTACATTTTTCCCATGTATTTATTTGTAGACATTCCACCCTGGATATTTATTTATTGCCTTTCTTATTAAAGTGGACTTTGCCCTCAGTCTCACTGCAGCCTTGACACGCTTCTGCCCCCTTTTTCTCCCCAAAACGTAACGTTGACCTGCTGTCTCAAAGCAGAAAATGTGCTTTAATTTGAGGAGCAATGGTGGGTGCTTGTGGGGGGATGGGCTTGTGTAGTCTGTTCAATAGGTGGGACCTATTTAACTTAAAGGGGCAGGAGGGAAACTGTGCTTGCTGTTGTTGAATTGAAGCCCACTGTTGGATTTATTTAATTTTTGTCTAAGTTGGTGTGAAATTCAGTGATGGAGCCTATTTTTATACAAAAAGTTCAATTAAATTTTTTTGTACTTAACAGTCGTGTGGCCTTGTCATTCATTTCAGACAGTTTAAAAACACCAACACAAACCAGAGTTAGTAATGAGAGACACACATGAGCATTTCTGCCAAAATGTTGGATACGGGTTCATTAAGGAGTGCATAGTGAGTCTGGCCCCATAGCTATGGAGTAGGTGCAAACCATGCTTGGTGGTGGCATTCCATGCTACTGCTGACACTCTGGGGGTGGTCTGGGGCACTGATGGGTTAGTGCTCTCCCCTATGGGGTGCAGGGACTCCCCATGTACACTATTAAGTCATATGTGTACATTTGTAGTGACATCTATTTATGCTTTTGCAAGTTAAAAGTCACACTTTTATTATTTATTTTTTTCTGAACAGATGTGTTTCAGAGTGCTGGTGCCAGATTGTAAGTCTGTAGCTGGGTCCCCCCCCATCCCCTGGGTCGGTGTGGCAAAAACATGCTTTTCAGGCAGTTGCCATTTAATTCCACCCCCATTCTCCACTGGCTTTGTCACCATGCCGACAGGCTAAGATCGACGCCTCACTTTGCGAAGTGACTTATGCCCCTGACAGCGGCTGCCGGTGTGACTCGAGCTGGTTCAAAATGCCGGGGATGTGGCTGGACCCTGCGATCTGAGTCATCATCGCTCAGGCGCGGGCTTGACGCTGTCAGCGCATCATTCATCTTCTGCCTCTGTGCTCAGTGTGATAAATGCCGCTTTGTAGGAGCTACACTCCATTCATCTAACCTCATTAAACTTGCTAACAATCAGTAAATTAAGAGGTGAAAAACAGCAGTCATTTTCCTCCATAGTATCATTCACTTCATCTTGCTGCACCTCCTTCCCAGACCTGACTCATCACTCCCTTTGCCTTTCTCCTTTGATTTACCAGCCAGCTAGTTTTTTCCCAGTTGTGTAGTGCTACACAGTTACAGAAATCTTTCAGGATCACATGTGACGCCATTGTAGCTCTGCTTAAGCTGCAGCTGACATCAAGATGTCTGTACCTGTGCTTGTTGATCATGTCTCTTACAAGAGCAATGAAAGGAAGATTACTGAAGCAACCAATTCCAAAGCGTGTCAATTTAACACCCAGAAATTATCAAATCTTTTTCAGGAAAATTTCTAAGCGAATTCAAATTAAATGTTTTGTGGTTGTAGCTAAATATCACTTTCCTGTTCCAAGGAATACTGGAACACGGCACTTCCAAAGATTTTTTTGGAGTGAATTTCAGTCTTGCCAAATATCAAGAACAGCATTTTTGGTTGGATCTCCATGTAACCTTTTCTGACTCTTGCCAAGTTACTGAAACATGGAGGCACAGTTCAGCAGTCAGGAAACTGAAATGTGTTGGATTTATATGCACGCATTACCAAGTTCTGAATATGTGAAAAGCAGTCTTGGCCTGCTAGCACCGATAACATCAGTTAACCATCAACATACAGAGACTGTATTAACAAGGATCAGGTGCTGATAAGTGTAATTTAACAGGACATCCCCCCCCCCCCCCCATGCACCCACGAAAATGCCTGGGACAGCCTGCTAAGTGCTCTGGGTGATGGACACCATCCCTGTCCCCCAAGGCGATTTGCATGTAAATGGATAACTTAGTTCAATTAAAAGGCCTTCTGCTCTCGGTTGTGAGGATCAGGAGTAAACTCTGCACAGTGAAGAGCATCCCAGGCTGAATGGGACCGCTGGGGATGTGGGAAGCACCCTGTGATGGCAGAAGCTTGGACGGCTGCAGTTAAGCAAGTTTTAATGCTCAAGGTCTCCAGCTCTGCGAGATGCTAAAACTGCGGGCGCTAACGCTGCAAATGCTAATGCTGTTAGACTCTGCGGGTGCTAACACTGCAAATACTAACATTGTGAGATGCTTATTCCACGGGTCGCTAATGCTGTATGATAATAACTCTGTGGTGTGTTATGAAGACAGCTCTGGTGTGTATACAGTCTTGCCATTTCATTATGAAATGTTGAGCCTTCTATTGTTTTTCTCTGTCTCCCAGGCGAAGGGTAGAGATCCACCAGATAAATATCCATAAAGTTCATCAGGTCAGCTTCAGGTTTATAAAATACAAGGAGTAGGACCTGATCTCCAGAGATCTGGCCATTCTCTGGTTGTACTGTAACTGTTCTCTGTCTGTTTTCTGGCTGCTCTCTGAATGCTTTCTGACTGCTCTCTGGCCATTCTCTGGCTGTTCTCTGGCTGCTCTCTGGCTGTTCTCTGGCCATTCTTTGACTGCTCCCTGTCCATTCTCTGGCTGCTCTCTGGTCATTCTCTGGCTTTTCTCTGATCACTTCCTGGTCATTCTCTGACTGCTCCCTGGCTGTTCTCTGGCTCGTCCCTGGCTGCTCTGTTGCAATTCTATTGCAGCTTTTTGTTAGAATTTCAAAGTAGGCACACACACTGAGCCTCAGCTGTTAGCCATCAGCTCCCTCTGTTCTACCATGAAACTTCAGACAGTCAGGTTTAGGGTTAAACCTAACTGATAGGGAGAGAGTTGGGGGTTGGTTAGGAAAGCCAGCCAGATAAGGGTTGTCAAACATTCATAAGGGTTCATTGTTTTGTATGAGGCTATATCTGGTATTTTCACTGGTCACAGCATATCCATAGTGAAAGTTAATTTTTTAACAATTATTTTATTGTCATAAGTCTCAAATAAGAGGCCTTCTTGCCCTGTTTTTCTTGGTACTCTCACATATTCACTGTGGGTAGAGGAATCCCAAAAGAGGTAGAAACAACCACTAAGGGGTTAATGGTGTGATTGGCCATCACTGGTAAAAGTGAAAAGCTTACATATAATTCCGCTCAGGCTGTTATGTTCTGTGAACAGACTGACTCCTGCTCAGGGCAGCTTGTGTTTAATGAGGGAACAGCTTGATCCCAAATTGTAAATGACTCGCGCACAGAGTCGTTTCTGAATGTTCTGGAAAGTGCCGTGACATTGTAGCTGCGTAGTCGCTCAGAAACTCGAGAATGCTCACATCAAGCCGTGCTGCCAGATGCCCCTTTGTGCCAGGACAGGGCTGGTTACTTTGTAGGCCATGTTTACGAGGCTGTGCTTGCTTTAGCATGGGGCCTGGTACGGAATGCTTGGATCTTATAAGACTGTTTCAATCTGACTAAATGACAGAAAACACTTTGATAATTCACGACAGCTATCTAGCTAACTGGCTAACAATTCATCACAAAATCAATTGGATTAATGCATTAACTTTAACACTGGACACATTCTAAATGAAATTAATCCTTATAAGGCTTAATGGATTGCCAGTTTTAATGTGTTTTCCTGATGGCCAGCTTTGATGACCTATCTGAGGGTTCAACAGGAAGACCCTGTTATGAAGGCAAAGTTGACAGCCCGACAGACAAGGTAGAAAAAGGCAGATGGGTGAGGGGACCCCCTGCAGATGGAGCTGTAGAGGGGAGGGGAGCCAGATTTAACCTAGAGGAGGAGTGGGGATGGGGGACTGTTTATGTTGGCTTGACTTTTCACCTGTTTCATGCCAGCAGTCAGAAGGTCGAGAACTTCATTGTCTACATAAGCTCTTATAATACCTCATCTGTACCAAACAGGTGTGTGTCACACAGGAAGTCTGTGTCGGTCACTCTGCACTCTATACCCATTCCTGTCATGGCTTGCTGTCAGCCACGCATCATTTACACAACAGCCAATGAAATCAAGCTGATGTCACTGGACTCTCTGCAGATAAGGTTTCGATCATTAGTGTCCTGGTGTTTGTCAGCGGGGGGCACATGGCTGAGGTCAAAGATCATGAGTGTCACTGCTCAAGGTATGCATATCGGACGCAATCCCTTAAAACTAGCATAATGAAATCCACCCCGTAATTGTTCAGGTATGAGCTCCTGTGTTCATCCTGATACATAGTTGTTCAATGGCAGCTTAAGCAATGACTTTATCAAACCAAACAGATAAATGAGGTGTCTGTAGGTCAGGTGCAGCGTAGCTGTCCAGTGATGCCAGGAGAGGAATCACCCACACCTGGGCGTTGGGCGTAGAACCACCAAACTGTACGTGATACTATGTCAGTGAGCTGAGGATAGACATGCTGGGCCACTCACTGCTCCTGCTGAAAGCTTCTCATCCCCAGGAGTACGGGGCATCTCAAACGGGCAGTATTTACTCATTCATTAGTGCGGTGTTCTACTTTGTTGTGCTACAAGAGCCTCATATTCATCCGTGGTAAAAACTAAGAGACCTCAGCACACAATTTATTTCACTCATTTCTCAAATTACGGGTATCCATCTGTGAATAATATAATTTTTGTAAATGCAGACTACTCTGTTTCTCATTAATGAAGGGCTTCTTCCTTGCTTTATTGGACTTTAGTCCCTTCATACCTGCACTTCATACCTGCACTTAATGCTTCCCATTCTTTTTGAAGGTCACTGTATGTCATCCTCCAGTTCACGAGGCACTGTTGGATAAGTTGACGGTCATCTCTGGCATTAGAAAGTCACTTCCGCCCTTTACCTGGCTGGTTTGTGGTCGTTCCCAGTGTCTCCTGCTTTACCTTGTTCTTGTGTACTGCTGTCTTAGAAATTTTGAACCTGGAAGCAACCTGCTGCTCAGTGTAGCCTTCTGCCAGCAGAATCATGGTTAAACCAGTATTTAAAAATGCAGATTTGTTTAAAAATATAGAGTGGTCTCTTAATATTGTCCAAGGCTGTATATGTATCTGCATGAGTTTTAAATATCAGATATCCCACATGTCCTAGAAGTACTGGGAGTCTCCCACAAATTGACAGTTGCTCCTGGGCATCTGTGAATGATGCACAATGTCCCAGAGATCTGTCCTGGGATTCAGGAATGGCAAAATTAGCCAGCGACAAGTTTTACCGCTGCAACCCCTCCCCATTGTGGTTGCAATTGGATATCACTAGTTTGGGCACCATCAGGAAATCATCACATCAGGCAGAATTCTGCTCCACTCCACTATGTCAGCCAACATGATTCTCATTCTGTTACACATTTTGTCCTACCTCTTGTTCCTACCCTTGTATGATTAACTCCAGCCGCCTCTCATTTTGCTCCCTCGTTACTCCTTATATAATAGTGCTCCCCAGTCCTGGCATTAATGTCGATCCTGCTTGTGGCCCATTTGTAGGGTTCCATGCTCTACAAACGGGACCTCTCTACCCCATAATCCAGAGTTCCCAACTCTCACACATTCGGTGTGACACTCAGGCTTTCTCACTGTCATGCTCACACAAGAAATGTACATAGTTCCATTATAAACCTAAAATCAGCTGTATCAAAAGCATTGCGGTAGTTTGCAAACCCTACAGACTATTTGCAAGGTAATAAAACTCTTACATACATGTAAATGTGTGTGCAGGCGTGTCTCGAATTAAATATCTCTCAGCAGCCAGCTGACCAAAGTTGGTAACTCTGATTCTGTTCATTTCTGTTTTAGTCTATGAGTTGAATAAAACCCCTTTTATTTGTTCCATCCTCAGCTCCTGTGTCCTTTGTCCCTTATTGCATGACAGTGTGATACTTAACATTTTTGAGAGAGGACACGTGACTTTTTATTTATCCCTGTCGATCTATTGATCTATCTGTCTATTTTATAATATCAAGGAGGATGTGTTAATATGTAAGTATATTGTTTGAGACTAAATTTTGGTTTTATTTACATTGTATTTAATGATAAATAAAGTTCATATAAAGCCATTTAAGAATTGAAATGGTCCACATTACCGCAGTTAAATCTATGTCCGTAAAAGCTATGCTCAAACCTAATGGCATGCTATGACAGCTTTAGAAATGTATCCAGAGAGGACAGGGGTAGACCATGCATGTGTTACACTACGACTAAACCTGTTAGTTTCATTGACTGTGTGTACTGCAGATTTAGTCAAATCTACAGATCTGTGCAGTATCCAGTGCACATGTGCGATATGTGTATTTTTTCTTGAATTAATTTTTATAATTTTCATTATTTTTTCTATTGTTGTAAGTTTTTGTTTTCAATTGTTATTTAATTCTATTGGCTGTTGTACCAAGTAAATTTCCCTGGTATGGAATTAATAAAGTCTTATCCTACCCTACATCCCAAAATAATTTCCCAGTTTGGGGGGGAATAGTTTTACCATAATACCTCAGCTGCCTCGCTGAAATCAGTATGCCTTTGGTGAGATGTCTGACATGTTCAATTTTATATATAACATCTTTATAATATCATATCAAACATGTATGTGTTGTTGTCACATTCAATCCTTGAGCACTTTCTTGTTCATGTCACAGTTGGTCTCCTTTATACGGCTCAGACGCTGCAGACCAGTGTGAATCAGGACCCACACGAAGCATGACACTGAGCTCCTGCAGGAGTCCTCCACCAGATGTGTTCAGTGGGCTTAAGGCTGCCATTGTCCTGGCCTGAGCTGGATTGCAGATGTGACGTGTTCGGGGCCTCTTCCTCCTTGCTGGAACGGCGCATGCCGTCATCCCCTGATGAAGGGACTCGCTGTTCTCACACACATGGCCTGGGCGTCCGAGCCGTCGATGCATGCGGAGACAGCCTTACCCGCGGGAGCTACGGGGGCAGGACATACAGGAATAAACAGACAGATAGATGTGACCTTTGCAGCCTCTTCCCTCTCATGGACGTCTCTGTTATTACAAGAGTCTGTCTGTCAGTCTGGGTTATTACTGCACTGAGAAGCTTATTATCTTAAAATGGCCGGCAGCCTTCTTAGGAAATCAGTCTTGTCTTTCCTCTTAATCACCAATTTTATCACTTCTAGTCTGTACCATCCATACTTTTCCAAGGAAACGCTTAATTTGATTCGCACTATCTATGCATTTATGAAACTTTCAGTTTAATATATACCATTCACAATTTCCCAGTGAAACTCATAATTTAATACACACCCTCTGTTCTTTTCCAGTGGAAGTCTTAATTTGATGTGCACCCTCTATTCTTTTGCAGTATAACTCTTAATTTGCCGCATCCATGCTTTCATGAAACACTACTTAGCCTCCACTCTTTTCTAGTGAATCTCTTAATTTGATGCGTACCCTCCACTGTTTTCCAGTGAATCTTTTAATGTGATATGTGATTTCTGCTCTGCTCCAGTGACCTTCACTCACCCTGTCTGTTTGAGGCCTGTGTTTTGCTTGATAAAGAGTAAATGCAGTTCTGAGGATATGTGCTTCTTCTGTCCTGACGTACTTTCTCTTGCTTAGCATGCATTGACATGCTACAGGATATAAACTGTCATTATCAAATTGTGGGGTACAAAAATGATCTCAGAAGTTAAATATTCACCTCGACACATTTGGTTGATAGGATCATCACACGTAGCATCCATTTCAGCCAGATGAGACAAGCAAACAAGTCATGTTTCCACGTTACCATTTCCAAGATAACATGATAAGCTGAACTTGAGGTAGCTTTTGCTATCGGTCAAAATGGACTTTGATAAGGGTATCTATGGTTTTGAATGAGTATGTAGAGAGGAATCTGGAGAGAATGTGGAAATTAATAGAGCCTCCACCAATACTTTCAGTAAGTCACAGCAGGATGTTCACGTGAACTTTGACACGAGAGACTGAAGCCAGCGTGAGTTTCTGCGGTGCTTTCTAACCTCATATGCTTAGGAAATGTTTATAATGTGCTTCCCTGAGTGTCAGTGACAGAGTCGAGGTCTGTCTGAGCAAAGAGATGCCTGTATATCTGCTGTGCTTGTGTGGCATCCTGTTCCAAATCCCACACATTAATGAATGAAATCAGCAAGCATGGGACAGAGTAGGCGTTTTAGACATTAATATAGAGATATGAGTGTAAGCCCTTGCCTGTGCACAGTGTTTTGTGTGTAGGAGGCTTGGCCAGCCTGCAGCTTTTGGCCTCTTACGGAGTACGTTGTGTGTTGCCATTACAAGGTGCTGCCTGAGGGACTGTTTATATAATACTTTGGCCGTCTCCAAGAGCCGCACAACTCCTCGATTATCTTCTGGCGTACTGCGCAGACCACACAATGGCCAGTCTCTCTGCGGCCTGCTACAGCTTCTCTTCTTCACCCTAAAACCTAGCTGTAAATATTTTCAAGCTTGCCCATTAACTCTGTGAGAGTTCACGATATGCTGAAAGAATGAGTCACTTGGACTCCTTATAACACCAAAAGGTAAACGTCATGCTGCTTATACTGCACGGAGCTTATTCTACAAGCTTTTTAGCAAAGTCACTAGACGTCGGGTACATTTTGATCACGGCTCCGCCAGCTCGAGCTGTTCCTAGAGCATAATTAATCTGAAGAATAAATCCTTCTTGGTGTGAAAGATCCTCACATTCCGCCACTTCCTGGGAGCAGACACCAGCTGGGTCCACAGCGATCTCTGAAATTACGTGAGCATTCATGTACACTGGGAGATATTCTCTTAGGAGGTGGCTTTACATGCTAGCTGGGGGGGCAGTGTTAGTACAGGGTGGTGTGGTAAGGAGCACAAATACGTTTGCCAGCATGAATTAAGAGCTGAGTCTGCTCGTACAATGAAACTGCCTGATCAGGAGAATCGCCTGCTGCACTCGAGTCAAACATCTTTGCGGGTGGCCAGCGTTTCCTTTGGCACAGCGAGGGGCCGTCGTGCTTTGTGTACTTGTGATATTGACTCACCTTTGTGCAGGGCACTCAGGAAAGAGGGGAAAGGAGAAGGAGGGAGACGGAGAGGGGAAGCGGAGTGCAGAAAGGACACACTGAGGCCGCAATCTGCTGAAGTGATCTGCCGTGTCATCGTGCTCGATGTGGTGGCCTGCACCCTCCCGTCTGCAGGATCACATCGGCCTCACCACTCGTTTTCTGCAGAATATTACATCTGTTCAGTTTTGGGGATTGAAAATAGAGAGGGAAATAGAGAGTGTCCTTATTTAAAATAACAGCGAAAAGAGCGCCGGGTCACGTGAATTTTTGATGAAGGGATAGCGCTGGCGTGCCCCTGTGATCTGTGAATGCAAAGCGCCGGGTCCAATTCGACCGAGCGGTCTGGTCGAGTGTGTTTTCGCAGTACGTGGAATGATCCCTGTCGATCATGTAAAGGCATAGGGATACAGCGAGACAGCCAACAATGTCACAGCTTTTTGACAGTGGCTTACACAGTCTGGTTCACCAGGCACTCAGCTTTGACCTCTGTTAATCCCGGAAGGCTGATGTCAAAACTGGAAGATTCCTCTTCTAGAAAGCCATTATCTTAGCCCCCCGAGCGTGCCACTGTTTTTAAAATGGATCCACAGCGATCGCTACGAAATTCTCATTCTGATACCAGTGTTTCAAATCCTCTATTTCTAACAACAGGAGTCATATTCTAATGAGTGGAAAGCAGGCCTGAATGGGAGGGATTACAGTCTGTCTGCCTGTGGATGACTTCATACCGTCCAGGGGGCTTCCCAGCAATGCCTGTCCTCCGCGATTACTCAACACTGCCTCATGTGAGCTTTGTTCCAGAAGCTGCTGGATAAGCTGCTGCTCTAACCCTACCATTTAAGGGGGCAATCACTGTGGAAAAAAAGGCTGAAAATGGAATATTCGTCTGTTTTTCCATGTTGCAATTGTTTCTGGTGTGACCCAGATGCCTTCGATACAATGATCCAAACGGCGCATAAACAAGCCCCTTTAATTAAAAGCGTGGGTGGGGAATCAATATGACGTTGATTAATCCCTTGGCAAAAATACCCTATTTAGTTATAAAACAAATAACAAAGTCCCAGGGCTCCTGGCCACACTAATTCACAAGGTTGCATCTTGTTAATGCGCCACACGTGTGGTCATGTGACCGCGTCCTACAGGCTTTCTCATTCCACGCTGTGGAGAAAAACAGCATGCCCTGCTTGGGCAACTCGTGGCCAGCAGAGGTGCCATGTTCACATCCCATGGGGCATCAACATCCCACTCAAACCTCGCTCTCCTCCGTCGCCATGGTGGCAGCTATACCAGCCAGGTGTTTACTGCACACGGCTCATTTAAAATGACTTCATCGCTCGCCCTCCCGGTTATACGTTCATATGGTTACCAGCACTTTATGATGATGTCACTGAGCTGTGGTTCAGACAGTAGAGATAAACATTCTGGCAGGAGTGATCGTCACAGGATGGAGGGGCCCTGGGTGATGGGGTGCCTTGTTTTCATTACCGTGTCGCTCCCATTGTGCCAGGACTGCTATGCCATGACCCAGCTGAAGCTGTTGTTTGCTATGGCTCTCCTGCAGAACAGCTTTTGCAGTAACAATGCTGCATAGCTACAGATCATCTGCAGGTCACTGCTGGATAGACTTCTGTAGGTAGTCCATACTAAAGAAGGAGTTTTTGAATGTTCATGTGTTTGTAAATACCAACTGATTTGCTGATCCAAAGGCATTGTAGACCATAATTATGAACGAAGAGATTGTAAACCCTGATTATGGATAGTGAGATTATGAATCCTGATTACATATGAGGAGATTATGAGCCCTAATTATGGATGAGGACATTGTGAATCGTGATTACGGATGAGGGGATTATGAACCTTGAATACAAATGAGGAGATTATGAACCCTGATTACGGATGAAGAGAATATAAACCCTGATTATGGATGAGGGGATTATGAACCTTGTTTTTGGATGAGGAGATTATGGACTATGATTACACATCAGGAGATTATGGACCTTGATTACGGATGCGGAGATTATGAACCCTGATTATGGATCAGGAGGTTATGAACCCTGATTACGGATGAAGAGATTATGAACCCCGATTATGGATGCGGACATCATGGACCCTGATTATGGATGAGGGAATTATGAACCTTGTTTTTGGATGAGGAGACTGCAAACCCTCATTACAGGTGAGGAGATTATGAACCTTGGTTATGGATGAGAAGATTATGAATCCTGATTGCAGATGAGGACAGTATGAACCCTGATTATGGATGTTGTTGTGAGCCACATAAAATGGGATATATTATATATACACTGATCAGGTATAACAGTAAAACTGCCACCAAAACTGCTCTGTCCTGAAGGTGTCCTGTGGTATCTGGCACGTTAGCAGCAGATCCTTTAAGTCCTGTAAGTTGTGAGGTGGGGCCTCCATGTATCAGACTTGTTTGTCCAGCACATCCCACAGATGCTAAGTCGGATTGAGACCTGGAGGAATTTGAAGGCCAAGTCAACACCTATTTTTCCCGTTTATCAAAGTATTCCTGAACAATAATTGCAATGTGGCAGGACATATTATCACTGCCATCAGGGAATACCATTGCCATGAAGGGGTGTCCATAACAATGTTTAGGTAGGTCGTATGTGTCAAAAGGACATAAGGCTTCTCAGCAGAACACTGCCGAGTGCATCACACGCCAGCTTGCCTTCTTCCCATAGTGCATTCTGTTGCCATCCTTTCCTCAGATAAACAACTCACACACACCCAGCATTCAGACCAGACCAGGCTACCTTCTCCCATTGCTCCAGTTATGTTGTGCAGGTGCTCAGTGTAGGCACTTTTATAGGGGGACCGGGATCAGCATGGGCACTCTGACTGATCTGTGGGTATGCAGCCCCACACACAGCAAACTGAGGTGTTCTGACACTGTCCCATCATAGCCAGTATTATATATTTTCAGCAATTTCTGCTGCAGTAGCTCTCATCTGAGATCTCATCTGACTAGCCTTCGCTGCCCATGTGCATCGATGAGCCTTGGGGGTCCTGGACCCCATCGCTGGCCCACTGTTGTTGGTACTGACCACTGCATACTGGGAACACCCCACAAGACCTGCTGTTTTGGAGATGCTTGGTTCCAGTCGTCTAGCTGTCACAATTTGGCGCTTATCAGATTTCCTCGGATCCTAGGGCTCCCCCGTTTTTCCTGCTGTGTGATTTTCACTTCACCTGTCAGTGGTTTTAATATTTTGGCTGATCAGTGTATAAGGTACATATGATAGCCAAATAGGACTGGTTGGGAAGTGGAGCCTGGAGAAAGCTATCATCATCCTTGCGGCCTTGGCCTGGGCATTAGTCATCGCCATGGTGCGCTCTCCGCCGTAACTCTGTAAGCGTGAGTCATTAGCATGCGCTGTTCCCTCTGATCTAAATAAAACTGCGTGTCTATTCGCCTGCTGGACTGCTCGGAAATGCTTAATTATTTAATGCAGGAGAGGAAGTGAAGGCTACGGGGAGCAAGCGAGTGGGAATGGCCTGCGGGGGGCACAAGCATATGCATGGCGAGCCTATGACCGTCACCCGGGCCACCTTGGAGAATACGGGGCATCTAGTGGGAGTGGGGGGGGGGGGGTGGTGGCAGGCAGTGACTCCAGAGAGAAAGAGAGACTTAAGAGTGGGTCATTAGGGATATATAGCTTTGCAGTACACCCCAAACCCCCGCAGCCCACCCCTTCACCTTTAACCAATGAAAAACAAATCAGGGCTCTGGTGCAG
>JAODUD010000001.1:9255668-9279039 GCA_026784285.1 Stomatorhinus walkeri | reverse complement strand
CCCCCCCCCCCCCACTCAGCTGCGGAGTCATCAGGATCTGCACAGGCTTCTGCTTCACACACACACAGACACACACATGCACACAGGTTTGTAATTATATCTTTTTGGGGACTCTCCAGTCATTTGTATTGTATTAATTTCTCCATTCTAATCCCAACATGATGACCTTAACCCATACCCAGTCCTAACCTTAAACATAAGTAATGGGACTTTTTTTTTTTTTGCATACACAGATCTTTGTGGGGACCTGAATGTCAACACCTAAGATCAAAATAACAGGTTTTTATTACATTGCATTTGGTCCCCACAATGTATTATATACCTAATTCCACACACACACACACACACACACATGGTGGATGAGCACGATGTACAGTTTATTACATTGCATTTGGTCCCCACAATGTATTATAAACCTAATTCCACACACACACACGGTGGATGAGCACGATGTACAGTTCTAGTTGGAAATGAGAGACATATCCATGCAAGCTTCTGCGTGACCTTTACTAAACATAACGTCATTTCAAAGCTCTCTGGAAAGATGTCCTCTGCTCCAGGTAGGGGTGGTTCTGGGGGGAGGGGGGCCAGTGCCCCCCAACATGCATGCCCTCCCTCCCCATGGCCCCCCTAAATATGTATGCTACATATCTCCGATTGAAATGTATTATTATTATTATTATTATTATTACTATTAATTACATTTATACAAATGGCCTACAAGTAGCACTCTTATATTGGGTGAGCTGAGTGGTCGAGCTGCTTCAACTGGTGAAAAATACTCAAACTTGTGATAAGCAAGAAATCAGAATCAGTTACATATTTGTAAAAATTGTAAAATGTGACTGCAAAGCATTGCATAACATTGATTTTCAAAACTGTCCTTTGCTTCTTAATGCTGTCAGTCTAGTGTAAGTAATAGTTGGAGGACATAAAAGTCAAATGCATCTGTCCCCCCTAACAGAACAGCTGGCCCCAGTCTGCCCCCCCCCCCCCCAGTTGAAATGGTCCAGAGAACGCCACTGACTCCAGGTGCTCTGGAGGCCATCAATCTGCAGAGCTTCCCTGATATTTCAATAGGAACAGATTTATCTTTGATCCTGGCAAGATTTCTGCTCCAGATAAACCAAACTGTAGGATTAATATCGCCCTGGAAATTAAACGAGACTGATTGCAGAGGAGATGCTTGATTCAGGTTTGCCATTTTAGAATGAAGTCTCATAAAAGGCGTGTAAGTGTATTTTTGGTGACAGCCTTGCTTGACGTTCGACTCCTTGTGGTTGTTAACAGGCATCCTGACAGTAGCTCACAGTAAGATCATGTCACAGATTTTCTACATTTTCAGGAATGGTTTCACCTTCAGATCAATTTTCCCATCTTGATTCGTCAGTGGTGTTGACACACCTGTGGGAGATTATCGGCGGAATCAATGACCGCAAAACGGGGTGAGTGTGACCGTGTATGTCACTGGTGACGGGGGGTGGAATTCAGCATTTAGCTGCACTGAGGAAGTAGTCAGAGATGTGTGGAACATTCACTTAATTTCAATTTATTTTTATATAGCGCCGTTCGAAACAGAGTCACCTCCAGGTGCTTTACATGGGTGTTAGAACATCATTAAGACAGAATAATACAAAAACAGGGAAAAGGGAAGATAAAGAAAATAAATAAAAGAAAGTGATGACCAGGGAGGAGAGGAAACAAAAACTCCCAAGTAGGGAGAGAAAAATCCTCTGGGTGGGGTCCAAGATCAACTGGTTGCCTAGCCACCCCCACCCCCAGCATGTTAGCATTATTGAAAAGGAAAGTGTGCGCTTGCTTGCTAAAAGCCAGATGTAAGCTGTGATTGAGGTCAAAGCCAAAGTCCATCAGTGAGTCTGTTCTCCATGCTGGCCTATGCAGGGTGGCAGATTGAAGGCTGCACCCACCAAGTTACAGTTCGTAAGTCACATCCACATCAAAGACGTGCTCATTTATGCATGAAATGAGGGTGAGTCCAGAACAGACAAGTCTGGTGGAGATCAAAGGGGCACCAAGGCAACATCTGCACCATTTTCAATGCCTGCTGGAGCCACACAAAGCTGCCATGCTTCTGGCACTTTCTGGAAGAAAAAAATGTTTAAGACCCATGGAGAGGCCCTGCTTTGCCGCACAGACTGCCCCCCTCCCCCAACAGTGTCATCTTGGAGCAACACAATGAATGTCACCGAGGTTGAATGTTTGTAGAAGCAGTCTGCATGCCTAGGTGCTTGATTTTACATTCCTGTGGCCATGGAAGTAATTGGAACACCTGAATTTAATGATTTGGAGAGGTGTCCCTATACTTTTAGCAATATAGTGTATATTAATCATGAAAAACCATAGATTCACGCAAACTGTGTACATTGGTATCTTTGGAGCAGTGGATCCAGGGCAATCACAACAGTGCACTTTGATTCTTGGTTAAAGTGAGGGCTGTGATTGTCATCCGACCGGAGTCCAGCTGAATAGAATCTGTCCATGTATATTTACATGGCCTGGATGGGAGAGGAGGATATGCGTAGGCAAAGAGCATGACATACATATGTGATGCGAGGTGGAGATGAATTGCAGCCTGGTGTGACCATATCCAGCTCGGCCCTGCAGGAGCGGGTCATTGTGGCTTCTTGGTGAGGAGTGAGGTTATCGTTCATCATTCAGGGAATCTTGGAGATCCAAGATTTTGATGTTTACTGGGCGAGCATTTTTATGCTGGAGAAAACTATGCATGCAAATAAATCCAGAGGTTGACCTGTCAGCAGCGGTATGGCTGTGATTTCACCTTTAATTTTCCAGGGATCGTTGTGCTGAGAAATCTGCAAGCTTCTGAAGCCGTGGTGACAGGGCCAGGGTGTCATGACCCTGGAAGAGCCTCCCACACTGCTCAAGCAGACACGCCATCAGCACTTTGGCTCGTATTTCACTCCTATTCAGTTCTCTAGTACAAATACTCCTTTTACAAGTCAAGAACATGGACTGTATCTTGCTGCTCCAGTCACACTTACGGTGGTTTGGCGCCATCGTGTGGCCATAATCAGAACTGTTTTCATAAGACAAGCCTTTAAACACCAGTATATTGGAACACATTATGCTGCCCAATCTGACCAATCAGAAGAGCTTTCATGTTGTAGACATGGAACTCAGGGAATACCTGTTGAGTGTAGAGACATCAATCAACTGTAAAATACCTTTTAATAATAAAACAAAGTCAGACGTTTCTCACTTCCACTTTAATTACATCAACTTTTACAAAAATAAGTGCACCCTACGGTTAAGTTCACCACCTCTCATATCCAGAAGTCGATACTTGGGGTACAGTACATGGGACATCCAAGTCCCTAGATGTGTGGGACTGGTGGAGTGCTCTGCGGTGACGTCTGAGAGAGCTGGGCCCTCGGCGGCTCCGCATGCCAGGCTCACAGGTCCTCCCGCTCCTCTGGAAGCTTCGATTTTTGAGGATGTTCAGTGGTTTCAGAAAAGTCAGAGGGCCCAGGATCGGACTCATCCTGGCTGTCCTCTGCTGGGGCAAAAAAAAAAAAAACGACCCAACAGATGATGTTATTGTAAAATAGACACATATGGTTTGCCAATTTACGGTATCACGTGGCACTGTCACGCACCCAAGGCCGCCACCTCGACGCACATGCCACCCTCGTCCTGGAAGCCGCTAGCACAGATGCACCTGAAACTGCCTGTCATGTTGACACACTCGCGATGCTCCCCAGGACACGCCGGCTCGAGCGACTCACACTCGTTGATATCTGACCGGGGAACAGAATCGGGCCGCTAGCACTAGAATATCCAGCAGCTACTTTTCACTTAACAACTGAGTGTGGGCCACTCACCTACACATGCTCCCTCTTCGTCCCTGTATCCATCTGCGCAGGCCAGGCAGAGTTCAGGTCCCGCCCCTCTGCAGCCCAAGCATGGCTTGTCACAGGCTTGGTCACATGGGTAGGGTTTCAGGAAGGCGGAACCAAAGGAGGTGCGGGGGGGGACATAATTTGTTTTAGGACTCGTGCTCAGAAACAGCCAGAGCAGGCAGACACTGATTCTGTTCCCAGCAACCTTCATGAGGGGCTGAATCGATTTCATCTCACACATAATTTAAATCTATCTAGTTGTGTGCTTCTGTGGGCACTTTAAGCAGTCAAATATTCCCAGCTGTTTCAATGAATCTGTGGTGAATAACATGTACGATTTTCCAGATGTATCTGGCCAAATAAAATATTTAGATTTATTAAAATAACCAATAATGAAAAAGCATTATACTTTCTACATCTAAAGTAAAAATTATTGGCTCCTGGGAGTTTCACTTAGACAAAATGCTCTGAGGGCAGAAGGGAAACTGATTGGTTATTTTTTGGACCAATCAGATTGTAGAGGAGGTGGGTCCAAGACACCTGATTGGCGGTTCCTACCTCCTCTAGCTGCTTCTGAACATTTTTGTCTAGGTAAAAGTATATGCAAACTATATTATACAATTTACTCTGAAGGTTGTGGACTGCAGAACAGACATTTGGTTAAACAACCAAAACATAGCTACTTTATATATCTAAATGAGGCAGTAGACATGCTGTGCTTTTAACCCAAGATATTAACCTTTATTACTTAAGAAAGGTTAAGTCACTAGCAAGGTACCTGCTAGCCTGATAACCAGAAGCCTGGTCCAGGAAAAGCACGATAAGACTCTTGATGGAGTAATCATACCTTTACAGGAATATGAGCCCTCTGTGTTCAGGCAGTACTGGTTCTCTTTGCAAGGTGGCGATTCCCCTGAACACTCGTCCACATCTGTAGCAAAGCAAAGAGGCCGAGGTCATCAGCTAAAAATATTTTGCTCTCCATGATGATGGAACCTCCAAGAAACTTCTAATTACGTTCCATGGCCATCTCACCATTACAGGTGCCTTCCTGGTCCTTCTCCCAGCCAGGTTTACAGTCACCGCACTCCCGATTGGTCGAGCCAGTGCACGTCTTACAGGAATTATGACACTCTTCGGGACAGGAAAAGGCCCCATTAACCAAGCCAGTGCTGGTTCACAGCCTTTCATGGCCTGTCAGAAGGTGTTTACCTGTGCAGATGGAATGAGTGTCGTTGCGTTCCACGTTAAAAAACCCAGCAATACAGTCCAGGCAAAACTCTCCCTCGTATCCGTGGTTACAGCTGCACTGCCCGTGACCAGCCCTGGTTCCGTCTCCGTCGCAGGCCCCGTTGCCATGGCATGGTCTCTCAAAACCTCCCACACAGGCTGTTGGAGAAACGGGTGGGTGCCCACGGGTTGAACGATAACTGCACATGTGGCTGCCATTGACCGCAGAGACAGCAGAGATCCTGGACAGGTCTTACCATTGCAATCAGGGCCAAAGGTTCCTTTTGGACAGCAAACTTTGATGGTATCGATGCAGAACCATTTAAAAAGATCCGGATGCTTTGTTTTTCTGAAATCCAAAGATGAAGAAGCTAACTAAGTACCACATTTTACCAGCCATAAAAATATCCTTTATAAGTTGAAATCAAAAAGGAAGTCATGAGGAGATCAAGTCAAAAGGGAAAAAGGAACTTCAGAGGCACTTTACACTACAGGGGGAAGCACTACTGCCTACAGTACGAGATGGGCTCTCTTCTCCTCACCTCTTGAACCACCAGGTCTCAAACTGCTCCTCGTGCTCCTCCACCATCTGGTTGCACTCGAAGCTGCTGCTGTCACAGACATTCTCCAGGATTTCCACAAGGCGGATCTCGCTGCGGAGAGACACCAGCCAGGTACCAATAACACGAGGCACACAAAATGGATGGGCTGCAGTGTGTGGGTCAGGACTCTGTAATCGTGATCAGATGATCACCAGGTTAAATCCCAGAGTTGGCAGAATGATTTTACAGATGGGCCCCTGAACAAGGCCCTTAAGCCTCAACTGCTCCAGAGATTGTCATATCCTGCTTTCTCAAATATATAAATCACTTTAGATAAAAGTACCTGCTAAATAAATGTATACATGTGATGTATATGAAAAAACAAGGTTGACAATCGTTTAGGGTTAGTCTGGGGCCAGCTGACAGAAGAGACAGTTTCTCTAGTGTACGGTTCCCCAGTTCTGATACAGTCTGCAGCACAGTATGCAGATTTTCCTGCTCAAAACACCTTAATCAGCTAATTGCCAGGTTTAGAAAATGTGTTTGAATTCTGTGAACTGTGTGGCAAACTGGCCCACCAGGACCGTAACTGGAGAACCCTGCTCTAGACAAGTGGTGGGGAGGTTGGAATAAGTCCTACTACTCACACCTGAAATCACTCAACAAAAATATAAACATCTAGAAACATGTCACCTTCCTCAGTTGTGTAATATTTCTTCTGCACTAATCACCCTGGGTGGATAGTAGAAATTACTGATCCAGAACTGAATTATCTTTATGGTACATTTGTTCCTGCTTAAATCTCAGCCTCTGAATAGATACGGAAATGTCTGAGGGTCATAAGGTGTAGTTCTACATTTTAGTTGGAAAGATTCATTTGTTCACGGTCACCAAATCACAAATGACTCGTGTACAAACTTGTAATAATTCTCTGCCTCACCTCGTCTCATATTTTGACAGTTTTCTCTCTTCCCAGGCTGTGTTCCCTCCACCAAAGTTCTTCTTCGCTGTCCTGTCAAACTCCTGACAATGGCACACACAGCACATCACACACACACACACACAAGATGCGTTAGTAGGGGATGTTGAGTGTGGCTCTGCAGGTTAGGCTGCTGTACCCATCACAGACGAGCAAGATGAAACAGGAGAAGAGAATTTCTTCACGGCTAAAAATAACGGATTCTGAACCATTTGCATGGAGGGATACTGAATTTATCAGACAAAAGCATAAGAACGTGCACCGCAGTGCCACCTTACCTTACTGAAGTTGTCAGTGATCTGTCTGCAAGTTGAGCAGGAGTCTTTCAGTTTGGCTGCCTCAGTGCATCCAATGTGCAGAGCAAACATGACCGCTGTGAGCAGAGCCACAGCTGATGCAAAGAATTGCATTTTCCCTTAAAAATGCACAACGCAACCCAGCTAATGATGAGTTAATAATCATATCAAACAGTCGGCCCGTGCCCCTAAACCTTGGTCAGCACATCAAAGCTGTCAACAGATGTGGAGTCTTAACGAGCAGCACACTACTTTTCAAATTCATATTTACACCCGGCTTCACAGGGGAAAAACACTCATTCAGAGATTCCAGTTACACTTGTGGCTTTAACTGATTGGTTATCGACGCCCGTCCATCAAGACGGCAGCCAATGAGATGGCGACACGCGTGAGTCAAATGACCACGGCCAGGTGTGACGGTACTGAGACGCGCCGCGGTTCGTTTTGTGTCTACAGTTCATTTCTACTAACGAATCCATGAAAGAAACCAGAGAGAGCGCAGCAGTGCGCGGTTTTATTGAAACCACTCAAATGATGAGCATATGCTTCCTGTAGATTTGTGAAGAAAGTAAAGAAATAATGTGGAATAGTAAAAACACACAGGCAGTGTAACAGGCAGCCTTGCTGCTCCTGCGACCAGCTCCTTTAAACAGAATTAGAATCACAAGAGCCGGTGGATGTTTTTTTTTTGGTTATAGCTTGGTACTGTAGGAAAGAAACAATTGCAATGTATGTGATATATACAACAAAATAGATACTGCACACATTTTAGTATAAAACAAACACATTGTACATTATCATGGGTTTGTGCTAGTGTAAATCCTACCCCCTCAATGTGATTTTTATACAATCACTAATTTGTGCCTTTGTTCAAAGTTAAATGATCCCCGTCTCTATTATTGCTGCAGGTAGTAGCCTGTGCGTTAGGAGTGTCGCGGCTTAGTGACGTAGTAATCCCCAACATGGCACAGAGGGCTCGGGAAGGCGCGGGGCGCTACGGCGCTCTGTTGCTGCTGATTTTCGTGGAGTCTGTTCATTTGTGCTTATGCCCGTTCACGAAAGTGGAGGAGAGCTTTAACCTGCAGGCAATGCACGACCTTCTGTACCACAGACTGGACTTGGACAAGGTGATACCGGCCGGCGCCCCCTAACATTATTGTAATTTCGTTACATATGTGAATTTCACTACACTTTAATAATAAATCTACATGTTATGTACAACCCTTCGTTATTTCCAGGAAACAAATTTAATTTATCTTAAATTCACTAAACAGTTGGTTTTAGCTGTCAGTTCATACCAAAATAATTTGTGAGCAGTGTAGTTCCTAGCTACATGAAAGTTCTCTGAACGTGATTTTCTCTGTTCGGTTAATAATATTACATGTGACAAGGTGCTTATTTGAAGGAGACATTTTTTTTGCAGTATGACCACCTAGAATTCCCCGGCGTGGTCCCGCGGACGTTTCTTGGACCCCTGTTTGTATCTGCGCTTTGTTCTCCTCTGGTTTACGTGCTGTCGCTCCTGGACGCCCCCAAATTGTACACCCAGATATTAGGTAATGTGGGAGGTTCCGGCTGGGATCAGATCTGGGAATGGCGCTGAGATAATTAATGCACCTAAGTGGAACCTTGTGCCTTTTACAGTGCGTGCCTGCCTGGGGATGTGTGTGATCCGTGCACTCTGGAGCCTGCGGTGTGAAGTTCTGACCCGGTTCGGATCTAGGGTGGCGTCACTCTTCTGCATCATTAGCGCTTCACAGTTCCACCTTATGTTTTACAGCACGAGGCCCCTGCCCAATGTGTTTGCCCTGCCCATAGGTATCCGAGACATAGTGTGCTGCTGTGTGTGTCATGATATGAGTATGGTTTATATATAAGTATGTATTAATGCATCACATCCTTGTCATGCTCTGATTTCTGTCTGTTTCCTGCCAGTCCTACAGTCTTTCACATCCTGGATGCAGGAGAGATATGGCGCCTTCGTCTGCCTGTCTGCTATAGCCATCATCATTTTCCGCTCAGAACTCTGCCTCTTCCTGGGTCTCATGCTGTTAATGACACTAATGAGCAGGAGATTCACCGTCCTTCAGCTCTTTAGCTACGCCATTCCGGCTGGTATAGTGTCTTTAGGTAAGAGCCGCCGTCCCGCGCCCCTTGGATGATGTGTGAAAGCATCCTCCTTGGAAAGGTCAGGGTTGGGTCTGATTTTGCGAAGTTCACGTGACTGTCCTTCAGGTGTCACCATCGCTGCCGACTCCATGTTCTGGAGGCAGCTGATATGGCCTGAAGGCCAGGTGCTATGGTACAACACCATCCTGAACAAGAGCTCCAGCTGGGGAATATCCTTCAGATCAATCTTTTGGATGACAGAATGTGTCACATCGATGGTTCCCCTCATCTTCCGCAACTTGGCGTTCCATCCTTGACTGTTTCTTTTCAGTAGACTGCCCCCTTCGTGTGGTACTTCTACTCCGCGCTGCCGCGTGCCCTGGGCAGCACCATACTGCTCGTGCCATTTGGCCTGCTGGACAGACGGATGCGGGTCCTGCTGCTCCCGACACTGGGCTTCATCCTTCTCTACTCCTTCCTGCCACACAAGGAGTTGCGCTTCATTCTGTACACCTTCCCCGTCTTCAACATCGTGGCGGCCTGTGGCTGCTCTCGCATGTAAGCAGCCTCCTCCACTCTGACCCTCAGTGTTACAGTGCTGTTTAAGGACTCCATTGTCTGCATCTAATATCAAAGTCTACTAGTCTTGCATGTTTGGAAAGGGTTCTACTTATTGATTTATAGAAGCATCCCATGCTTTGTAGGCTGAACAACTTCCATAAGTCCTGGATGTATAAGATTGGCTCTTTGATGGTGTTCGGCCATCTCTTCTTCAACGCCATGTACACGGGGCTGTCTCTGTATGCCTCCCATCACAACTACCCAGGAGGAAGGGCCATGCTAGACCTGCACCGCATGGTTCCGGCATATTCAGGTTGGTCATACTCATTCTGAGTCACATTTACTGGGCTGTTGTTTTTACCAGGTAAATATCCTCTCACTTTGTCTTCTTTTTCCTTCTCAGATGTGTCCGTTCATGTTGACGTATTTGCTGCTCAGACTGGAGTATCTCGATTCTTAGAACTAAATGGTGATTGGAGGTGAGTTCCATCCCGTTACAGTGTGGCATAGATCTATAGGAGCCCTGATAAGATCCAAACCTATCTGCTTATCTGTCAGGTATGACAAAAGGGAGGACCTGGAGCCTGGAGACCTCAGAATGAGGAACTACTCTCATGTTCTCATGGAGGCGGACCAGACACGTGTAGCGATGTTAAGGGACACTCACCGTCCCCTTGCCTTTGTCCAAGGCTTCAGTAAACTGGTTTTCCATGTGTTCCAGTTTCCCCCATTCAGTGTTAATCTGGAAGACAAAGTGGTTCTTTTGGAAAGAATTCCTCAATACACTTAACTAGAACTATGGACTATTAAACATGAGTGAAGAATTCATGCTGAAGTTCATAATTGTTGGTTTAATACTGAGATGGTTTTGTAAATGACATTGACAGAACTCTTACTACATTAGAAGCTGGTTCCTTGCTTTGCGATGAAATCGTTTAAGTTTGACCATTGGCATATACTGATTTTACATTTGTTACACTCCCCACAAATAATTGTATTTGTTTGTAGCAGAAATGGTTTTGAGGTTTCTGAAGTTTGAAAAACTGGTTATTTTTCAGTGCTAGTTTGCGCCATATGGGAAATTTTTAAGGATTATTAGGACACAACAGTCATTGCTTGTTGAAATGGATGTAACAAGAGGTTAATTCCAGGGTTTATGCTGGAAAATTCATTCACTGCCCTGTGTCTGACCTGGATGAGACTAGGAACTATAACACAAATGTAAATGAATTACTGTTGAGCAGAATTTGAAAAGAGCCAATAAATGCATTGTCACTATCACAGTTGTCTCCTGCTTCCCGCGCAAAAGGAATGTGGGTGAGCTGCTCTTAGCTGATAGGTCAAGATACGCAGGGGTTGTGAAACTGGAGGTCTAAGCTCTTCCTGTCTGAACATGGCAGAAAGATCTGCTCTTGCCTTCAGAAGACCCCATTGATTTTGTTTTATTTACCAAGAGTGGCAGACTGCTCTAATAGTCTGTACCTGACTGGTGAATGACAGTTTGGGAGGATGCATCTAAGGCAGTCTGGATGGTTTACTTAAGTGTGGTGCTGAGTGTGAACACCACTGAGAAACATGGGTCCCCTGTAGTGTGGTGTGACAGACCTGGCACCAAGACGCTACGCCAGGCTGCCGTTTTATCTGCCATACTCAGAGGAAACAAGGGCCTGCTAACCTCATGTGTCACTTCCTTGACAACAGGAAGAATGTCTATTTATACCCCTTAGACATGCAAAATGGGTTTTGAATCACAAACGACAGAATCCTTCTGTCCCTGGGCAAGGTTTTATTTAAAAAATTACCACAAAACGTGTTTAAATCCAGCCTAAATGCTTATACAATTATCAAAATCCTTATGGAAATTAATATTTAAAGATGTACAGTAATTTATTCAACAGTGAACCCATAATTCCCTCAACTAATTGTGCTTAAAGTATTTGAAACAGATTGCTTATTGTGAATACAGAACTATTTTATAATGTTCATGTAGAAAAAGTGAATTTAAAAAAGCTAATTCTAATAGACTGTACCCTCAGCCACAATTTCACAAAGAAAATTAAATATGAATATTTTTAAATATTCTCCATTCACAGTATTTTTGGGCCTGGTTTTTAGAGTAAAATGTCATTCAGCATCTATTCTATAATACATAATCACCTAAAATTCAAAGACTAAAATTGGTATAACACCACTTAAATATTTACAGCATCTTTGACCTGAAGTAGTTTGCATAAGGCACAAGCAGAGAGAAGAAAAAAAAGAACAAAGGTATACATAATATCACAACAAAATATTTAATCCTGCAACTGACAGTCAAAGCCTCTTGCTCTGCCAGTTTTCACTAGGCTACAGGCTTGCTTCAGTTGTCAAATCTTAACAGTAGTTTACACAAATCATTTTTTTTTCAATTAATAGCTGTGATTGGTCCAAATGCTCCATATACCATTTCTGAGCCAAAATGGAAAAGCATTCTTAGTAGTAAAAAATAAATAAGTAAAATAATGTATTGTCTATTTTCACAGATCCTGTGGCTAGTAAGAGTCTGTGATTTAGACCCACAAGGTTAAAACCTTATCAGTACTGAAAATATATTAAAGGGAGGTTGACCTTTAAAAAGACAAGACCCTCTAGGTTTTCCAACAATGGCCTGGACTGGTTCATAGCACAGCTGGAACTTGCTGTGCTGAACAGTGTCTCTGCTGGGACAATGCTAGGAGGGCAACCAACATAACGAACAGCCACTTTGGCAAGGTCTGGCCACAGAAACTTTTTCAGATTCCAGTAGTCTAGGGGATCACAGCTTTGATCAAGTATCTCCTCTTCTAAATACTCCAGCACTGTTAGCTCTGAGGATTTAGGTCGCTCTTCCTGCTTGATCTTTTTCTTGATGTCATCCATTAGGGCCCAGAGGTTATCCTCATCAGACTGAGTACTATTGGATGAAACTGGGAAAACGCTGCATCCATTGGACGGTAAAAGCTTGGTATCAGTTGAGGTAGATAATGATGCCTCAAGTTCTCTGATGAGGTCTTGCTTGCACTGTTCAGCTTCTTCCTCTGTGAACAGAGACGTCTTGTATCGAGGATCCAGCATCGTTGCCCATATGTACTTTGGGTCATGAAGTGTGGAGGACAATTGACTTACCATTGCTTCCTTCAGGGACTTCAGCATGTTATCGATGCCCATAGTCTCATCAAAGAGCATATCTATCTTTCGGTTGAGGATATGAATTAGCGGTATGACTTGGCCTAGCGTGGCAGTCCGGTCAGTCATTTCCCTGCATGCTACTTCAAAAGGTTTTAAAGCATTACACACAGACTGCATTACCTCCCATTGGTCACAGCTTATCAATTCCCTAAAATTGCACTCTATTGACATTTCATCAATTGCTTTCTTTTGCTCCACTAAACGTTCAAGCATGTAAAATGATGTTTTCCACTTGGAAGGAACATCTTGAATGAGCTGGTTTTCAGGCAAGTGGTAAGTCTTCTGAAGTTCAGCTAACTTCTCCTTTGCTTTAGCAGAACGGTGAACACGCTCGCAGATTTTCCTGCCTGTACTTAGCAGGTTTTGAACCATCCTTTGGCTCTTTATGGCTTCAGTAACAATGAGGTCAATTGTGTGTCTGAAACATTTTAAGGTAGTGTGATCATTACTGTCCAGTGTATTTACAATGCTCAGGTTATCAGTCACAGTAAACCCAATTTTCAGACCTGATGAATTAATCCAAGTATCCCAGAGATACTCCAACTGCTTCTGGATACTGAGCATATTGTAATCACAGTCAATCTGAGTAACGCTGAGAAGGGCGGAGCAGTGAAAGTCCTGGCCCTGAGGTCTCACGCACGACTCGTAGGTTACCCAGTGGGCTGTCAGAGTCAAGTACTCTTTATTTTGGCTGCTGATCCAAATGCTTGTTGTGAAATGAATAATTCCACTCTCAGCCTCTTTCAGGTGTGTAACAATGACTTCTTTCACCCTTTCGTACATTTCTGGAATGGCAGTGCTTGTGAAGTAAGAAGACGAAGGTAATGAGTACTGTGGCTGCAGGTATTCCAGTAATCGGCTGAGACCGACGTTCTCTACGAGTGCTGAGGGTTGTAGATCCAGCGCAAGCATTTCAGCAACAAGTCTAGTGATCTTTTTGGATACAGGGTGAAACTGGCCAATTTTTTTGCCATTTTCTTCATATAAGGAAGTGGCCATGGGTTCTTCTTTTACTTGAACGCCAGCAGAAGACACAATACCTGAGACACTGCTGTTATTTTCAAGAACATGTCTGTGAAATCTCTGCATGTGTCTAAATAAGCAACTAGTGCCGAGATTTGTCGTCTTTTTACCTCGGCTTATCGTGCGGTTACAGTGCAAACAAATAACCTTTGTGGGGTCAGTGGCACTAATAGAAAAGTGATTCCATAACTTAGAAGTCTTCTTGCTGAAAGTGCGCAATTTCTTTTCAGTGCCATCTAGATCTTCTGAGGATAAAGCTTGAGCAGCTGCTGAGGTGGTGTGGGCTGAACCAGACAAGGACACCTTATCACACATGGTTTTCTGGTCGTGAAGGACATCAGGGTGACGTCTCATGAGATGCCTCATGAGACAACTTGTCCCAAAGTCCCCACGTTTCCCTCGGCTGATGGCACAAGGACAGTATCTGCACAATGCCTTGAGCTGGTCACCTGGGGACACAAGGAAATGATGCCAGACCTCTGACTTCACTCTCTTCATGATTTTTTTGTTTTCCTGGAATATTGAAGTAAGATTTTGGTGTAGGTATAAGCCCTCAGACAGCTCCTCTATCAGGGGTGCATGTGGATCTTTGTCTCCTTTATGTTCTAATGAAATATCAGCTGAAGACTCTTGTCCTGAATTATACAACTCATCATTTGAGTCCTCTTTAACATCCATATTCTTACTAAAACTTTGCAGTGCTTCGTCAGACACCGTTTCAGGGGAGGATGGGACAAGAAAAGATTCTTTTTTGATCTCACTTGTCTCTTGAGGTTGGAAACGTGACAAAAGGGTAGGTGGGCTTGTATAAGGCGGTGGAATGGTACAACCCTGTCCGCTTTCCTCTGCAACTATGTCTCTGTGGGCTCGCCACATGTGACGAATCAAGCAGCTTGTCCCCAAGTCTTTACCGTTCTTTCCTCGGCTGAACTCATTCATGCAGTGTATACACACTGCCTTGGAGTTGTCTACTGGGGACAGGTAAAAATGCTTCCACACTGCTGATCGTCTCCGAGAGTTTCCATTTTTATGAGTTGTTAGGATGGGTTCAGACGTGCTGTCTGTAGCTTCTTCGGTGTGGTGGTCGGTGGAATGTGGAGAGGAAGCCTTGCAGGTTTCCTTTTTGGCACTCTGCTCTGATTCTTGCGTAACAAGAGACACTTCTTTGGGCAAAGCCTCACCCTCATCTGCTGACAGCCCCAACATCCAGCTGCTTTTCTGAGAAGCAGATGTGTTAGCTGCCAAGTCCCCATTATTCGGTGAATTTCTAGGATGTACTAAGGAAGACGAGATAGGGGTACTCGGGTGAAGCTCACTTTCTTGCAGCAGCACAGTGGGATGAGCCCTTCTCACATGCCTCATCAGACAGCTGGTACTGAGGTCCTTCTCATTCTTTCCTCGACTGAATTCTTTCATACAGTACATACAGATTGCTTTGGTGCTATTACGGGGTGATATGAAGAAGTGGTTCCAAGCAGGTGATTTCTTTCGTGGGTTTACAGGGTTTCTTATTGACGACAGAAGACTTTGTGTGACAGCATCCATAGCCACATCATAAAGAGTACTATTATAATTAAGTAAGTCATCATCTCTGCTAACAAAAGGCTCTACCGAACTATCAAAGGTAAAATTCTGATCCTCTTGGTCATCCTTCTTTATAGAATTTGGTTCTTCCTGTTTGATATGTATGTTTGTTTCATCTTCTGACTGCTTGAGTGTCCTTTCATTTTTACATGAGGTTGCAGCATTTGGGCACTGATTAGAAATGGCTGCCTCTTCAAGAAAAGCCTTTTCATCTAATAGCTGAGGTTCTGACAGTTGTGCACCAACCTGAGAAGACTGGTCCTCTGACGTCCTTTCAGAAGAGACTGAGAGGGCTTCTGTAGCCAGTGTCTCTGAGGACAAGGAAGAAGTTTCTCCATTCTTAGACTTGTGAGCAATTCTGTACGACTTGAACACATAACCATCTTGACCCTCTATTTTAAGACAGGTCCCTTTTGCCTCTCTTTTTTTGTCACTGTGGATTAAATCAGTATGTGTTGAGCCTCCATCATCGCTTCTATGAGAGAGGTCGTCCTCACTGTCCATGTTGGCAGATTAAAATTCTGCCCTGATTCCAACGTCGAGAGGGAAAAAATGGAGGGGAAGAAGTATGTCAAGTGGTGAGAGTCATAGGAGTGGGCTTTGATTTCGTCTTCTTATCCCCTGTATTCCAGTTACATGCAACTTCTGAATGAACTTGTTTCCATGTTATCGCCATTTAAATGCATGATGTAAGAATTAAGAAGTCCATTTCTTTCCTGGGAATCCTGGAAAAATGGAAGGAGAAAGTAAACATGATTAGTCACTCACATATGTAATATACTGGTTTCACAAGCCCTCAAACACCCCCAAACACATGGTCTGTTGCGATTGCTTGGGAATGTAATAAGCCATCTAAACCCCCGGACAGGATGTAAACTTGGTGAAACATGCTTTCTCAAACTCCCAACATAGAAAACTGTCAGTGTTCAGTTCCTGGAGTTATGCTGCATGATGATGCATTTTACACATTTTCCATTAAGGGAGCTCTGTCACATCATACTCAGGAAGAAAGTTTGTGTTTTTACCTGCAATATCTTTATTAATAAATATCTAGATTACATAAACACATGCCCAGCAAGGGATATCTCACTCAGGATGAACCTCCATCACAGGGCACATAGTCACATTCTATAAGTAATTTAGATATGCCAATTCACCTAAACATGCTTTTAGACCTTGGGAGGAAACCCAGGTAAACACAAGGAGAAACTCCAAATTCCCCACACACCAGGTAAACACAAGGAGAAACTCCAAATTCCCCACACAAAGTTGTGGGTGGGATTTGAACCCACATCTGAGGAGGTGTGATGCTGCAGGTCTGCCTACTGAGCTGCTGTGGTACACTGATAATTAATAAATGATCCATATTTTTCCACTCTGATGTTGGGGGTATGGCCAACAGATTCACATCAAGGAATGGAACATTAAATCAGCACAACCTGTATTTTTACAGTAATTTGGAAGTTGAAATAGGGAGGATTATTCACATTTAAATTACATTACCTAAAGCATACATTAGGGTTTTGAATTAGCACTCAATACTATAAAAACCAAATTCTTACTAATATTGTTATGTTGGAGTTCTACATCCATGTTTCACTGGTGTTCAATGTGAAAATAGTTTAACATAAGTTTAAAGGAAAACATCTACAATAAGCTACACTGTAACTGACATCAAGCATTACAATAATAGAGAGATGGGTATAAACACCCCCCCCCCCCGCCCCTGCCCCACACACACACACACACACAATTACACTAATGACACACTGCGTAAGTGTGTGGCGGCCAATCAGTGCAGCCTACCGTGTGCCCGCACCACAAGCACGTGGAAGAGAAAGAAAATCGTATGTTCTGGACCAGCACAAGCACACCTCCCTCCAGAACCACCGTGCAAATAGGGATCTTAAAACCACTTCCTTTTAAAAGCGAATGCTCACTTCTCAGCACACTGCAACAGAAAGGGACCTCCATTAACCCTACTTAACTAACCAGATGGGCAGCATTTACAGCCTGCCACAACTCCCCCCCACCCCCCACCAGCTACATCCGTAGGCACAAACAGCAAATGTCTTAGACCTAAAAAAGTAATTTGACCATAGGGATCTTAGGCACGGTTTGCTCATTGGGGAACACGACAGTAAGAAAATGAGAGAGAGACAGCGGACAGGCATAGCTCAAGGACCTGTGACAAGGGATGGGGACAGCAGTGCCCAGTCACTTCTGATCGGGCAGGGCCTCCGGATGTCACGCTGGTCTCTCTTACCCCTGCGACGCTTCAGTCCCCGAAGAAAAACACGAACAAACCTCGTTTTCCAAGCCCTCATACAATGACAGCTGTTAGTGGCGCTGTGTTTTATGTCCGTATGTGGAAACCCGGGGCGTCGGGTGAGCTGGTCTGGTCCAGGCCAGGCCGCCCCGGTAAGAGCGGCGATGAAGCAGAGTCGGTTCCCAGCAGGGGACCGTGGGAGTCCCGGATCTGACCGACACCTGCCAGACTCACGTCGATGAGGAACTGCGCATTATAAGTACGTACCTGAAAACCCCAGGGAGTCCGCCTCAGTCGATTTTGGTACTTAAACGGTTAAATAAAAGCACACTGGGTTGATCCACCGGGGCATTATTCCGCTGCTTTGTCTTCTTGGTGGTTAACGTTCAGCGGGGGGGTTACGCACGGAGCGCGCGGCGTAGCCGCTCTGACGTCACCTGGATTTGGTGTCCCCAAGATGGCGGTCTGAAAACAAACCGCCGCCGGAAACCTGCCGCGCTCCTGGCTGTCATAGCAACGCGCCGGTCCTTTGACGGGCGTTTCGCCAAAGGCTATGGGTGCAAGACACGAACTCGCAAATATAACTCCCAAATGCTTTATTCATAATTGGTTATGCCTGTTTCATCTTTGTAATGTGCACTCAAAGAAAATAGCCTATAATTGTAATAAACTGGTTGTCGATATACGTTGTTTGGACTAAGCGCATGTGTCGTGTCCCCACGGTTGTAACTTAAAGATACATTATTTATGCGTTCTCTTTTACTATAATTTGAAACATTAGAAAACAGCCTGAAGATAACGTGTCGCAGATTTTGTAATTAAACACAAAATAAACAAACGAAACCCACTGTGTAAAGATAGGCAAGCCAAATGGATCTCTTATAAGCAATATTAGTCAGGGGTGCAATTAAAGTAACAATGGAGGTAATGAGTATACAAACAAATATGTGTAGACAAATGAAAGAAAACAAGAGTCCCCTTTGTCTCACGCACGCCCGCGTGACGTCGACAGGGTTAGGGGTCACCAAAATGGCCAGGAAAAGGGAAAACTTATAGTGCCAGATAACTGTATTTCTTTTTCAGGAGGAGCTTTACGGATCGTTTTCACTGGACTTATATTAGCAGCATACTGGATCCATTACAATAGCCCACGGTGGTGCGTCCGTTTATTGCGGTAACACGTGGTTCCTCGGCGTTGGGGGAGGGGGTTCTCACAGGGGCGCCATTATAAGTGGAGCACAACAATGAATTCATACTGTTTAAATTGAAGGCTACATAAGGAGGGATACAATAAAGAGCAAGTCACTATTGTGTAAATTTGGATATTCGTCTCAAACGTGTAGTGGTTATTCATTTGAAAGCTACATAATTTAAAATGTAAGGGATTCCGTGTTCCGAAATGCGGCATTTTCCCGAAATTGAATACAATCACATCGTTTGAAATGTTTAGGTTTCTTAGAGTACATAAATGATTAGCTGATAATAATCCACGAGGACACTAGACATTGCCCTTGTTTGTCAGTGGGCGATTTAATGAATGCTGGCTTTCTACCTTATTTTTGTTTTATTAAACAAGGATTAGAAAGTACAGAAAAATAAGGTTGAAACAGGCACTCATTGCTATGCTGTAATAAAATAAGTGAATACAAAAGACACATAGGTACACACCGACTTAAATGTTTACGTAGTTTTCAGTGGAAGAATATTGAACGGTCCCGAGTCGCCTACTGCTACACTGTACCTTCACACCAGCTACATCACTCCGTGTTAATACAACACAAATAAAATGCAACATAAAGATTTAGGGGTCAATACTACCAAAAACAAACCATTTCTATACTGGTAACATATAATGAGCAGGATGACAGGCTCACACAGCGAAGCGGTAAGGAAGGGGTCCCGGCCTCTCCCTCGGCTACGCAAAGGCGTTGCGCGTAGCGGGCGGGACCTGCGCGGCGGTCGCATTGTTGCTGCGTGACATAGGAGCGTGGAGCTGCCGTGGGTCTGTCGCCGGAGGTCGAGCGCGTCGCGAGGCCGATGCTTGGTTTCTGCGCGCGGTCGTAGGAGCAGAGGGTCACACCGGGCTCCGGAAGCCGCGCGCTCATCCTGGATACCGCCTCCTGAGCCTCTCGCGCCGCCATCGGGTGAGAAGCGCGAGAGAAGCCGCCGCCAGTCCGTGGGCCTCACCGCTATCGGCTGGACCCTCTCTGTCAACACGGCCGCGGTTAGCGGCGTAGCAGTTCGGCGTCGTCAGGTAAGGCCTCTGTCTCCCCTTCCTCCAGTTCGCACGGACGCTTCCATTGCAGCAGAGGGCGCGCAGGCTCTGGGAAGAGGGGTGTGGGCGTCGGGACTGGGCCCAGTCCGCCGCGGTTTCGGCCTCTTGTTGTGTCGGCGGCCATGTTTGCTAAACCTGGTTTTGTTGTAGCCAACTAGCCACCACTTTTACCTCTCCCGTTTTTAAATAAGCCGTGTTAAACCTAGAGCGGTTCCGTATAGTGACATGTTAAGAAACGTTTTATATGCGGTTAGTTTAATTTTGAATCGCCCTTTGAATGTGTTCCGCGTACGAAACTGTCTTATGTCTCTATTGCTAATAGTGTTGCCTTTGTGGACTGGTAGGTGACCGGGAAAGCTAGTCCTGGGTTTTCCAATGTGTTGTATATGAGGGCTGATTTACGCATTCGTGTTTCGTTGTGTAACTAGTGCATGCTAGCCTGGGTGCCTCTCGGGAAGGTTATTCCGGGCCTTAAATACCCAGGCCCCTGTGCCCTGCACCCCCCGCACTGTCCGTCCGTTTGTGTCTGTGGCTGAATGGTAATATGTAGCTGAATGGTAGCATGGCTGTATTAACCCACGCGCATTAATTAGGAAACACAGACTCCGCAGCTCTATGCAATACGGCTCGTGTTTGTGCCTCACTTTAGCCTGTCATCCTGACAGCTCTCCATGCCTGTTTAGCATTATCAGTACATGAAAGTCCCGTCCTTCGTTATGTGGTATTCAGTTATTTCATGTCCTGGGTCTCCTAGTTTCAGAACACACACGGAACATGTGGATGAGATTTGCACCATGACTGAATTTGATCTGAAGTGATTGCGCTTTAAAGGACGGTAGATTGAAGAAATGTCTATGCTGCAGGAATGTTTCTGTTACTGAGGGAATCAGGGCACTTTTCAATAACCTGAATTCCGTGCCCATGAAGGATTCCAGGTAGGGGGTGGTTTATGTGTCACTCGAGTTCATCTGCATATATTTCAGGGTTGTGTGCTTTTAGAGTGACCAGCATGTTTTATTTGTCTTTGTTTCTCATTGTTTGCAAGATTATTCCCTATTTTGTATCTGAAATTATGCACATTAATTGAGAATTACTGTATGAGAATGTATGTATGGGGGGGGGCTTCTGTATAATATTCTTTCGCTAATCTCAGAGTTTTACTGTGGGCCTCCAGTTGCTTCACCTTTGGACGATCAGACGACATATGCTTGCTTTTTCACGCAGGTTTTACCACTGATCGGGATGAAGAGGAAAGGGCGGCAGCAGCGAGGGCCGACGCAGCCGCCGCGGCCCGCCTCGCCGATCCGGCCCTCGCCCAACCGCGAGACCCTGACGTATGCGCAGGCGCAGCGCATGGTGGAGCTGGAGATGGAGGGCCGTGTGCACCGCATCAGCATCTACGATAAGCTGGAGGTCATCTCGGAGGATGACCCCACAGCCCAGGAGATCATTGAGTGCAACAGTAATAAGGAGAACAGTGAGAAGCCACAGCAGGCGGTGGTGCGCTCCGCGCGTCTTAAGAGCAACCAGCAGAAGAGGAACACGGCCCTGGCCAGTGTGCCAGCTCCACAAGCCCCAGGAGGCATGCTGCCCGAGCCTAAGATCCGTACGGTGGAGTACAACCTGCCTGTAGTGCCTCGCCGACCAGCTGGCTACTACACCTATTTAGAGAAGACCCCGGAGGAGCTGGATGAGGAGGTAGAGTATGATATGGACGAGGAAGACTATGCCTGGCTGGATCTGATCAACGAGAAGAGACGCTGTGAGGGTTTCAGTCCGGTGTCGCACAACGTCTTTGAGTTCCTCATGGACCGCCTAGAGAAGGAGTCATTCCTGGAGAACCAGGGCCATGGGGAACCACAGTCACTGATAGACGAGGACGCCGTGTGCTGTATCTGCATGGACGGCGAGTGCCAGAACAGCAACGTCATCCTCTTCTGTGACATGTGCAACATGGCCGTGCATCAGGAGTGCTATGGCGTGCCCTATGTACCCGAGGGCCAGTGGCTGTGTCGCCTCTGCCTGCAGTCGCCCTCGCAGCCCGTCGATTGCATCCTGTGCCCCAACAAGGGCGGCGCCCTCAAAAAGACAGAGGACGACCGCTGGGGTCATGTGGTCTGTGCCCTGTGGGTGCCCGAAGTGGGCTTCGCCAACACAGTCTTCATCGAGCCCATTGACGGTGTGAAGAACATCCCTCCTGCCCGCTGGAAGCTCACCTGCTACCTCTGCAAGGAGAAGGGTGTGGGGGCCTGTATACAATGCCATCGGGCAAACTGCTACACTGCCTTCCATGTCAGCTGTGCTCAGAAGGCCGGCCTATATATGAAGATGGAGCCCATCAAAGAGATGACGGATTCAGGCACACCGACATTCTCGGTGAAGAAGACAGCCTACTGTGGCTCCCATACGCCCCCCGGCTGTGTCCGGAGGCCCCTCACCATTTACGAAGATGCCAAAGACCGTAGCCAAAGAGGGGACCGGGCCAGTGGGAGGTCGCGGTCGAGAGGTAGCCACAAGAAAAAGAACAAGAAGGAGGAGTGTGAGCCCCTGGCAGCAGTGCCAGCAATTTCTGTGCCTAACATCCCCCCCCAGAGGTGCGTTTCCTCGCTTTTAGGGACGATGACACACCGTTACCTGTATGCAAGGGTGCCAGGGAAATAAGAAAATTCAGTAAATTAAATTTTTAGCTCCTTTTTATTATGATAGAATACAGGTTATTAGAACCCAGTGGAATCACATGCTTGCAATGGCGTGCGGAAGATGTCCTGTCTGATGGTCTTTGTCTTTGCTCTATATCTCCAGATTGAACACAATCCTTAATCAGGTGTCTGTCCAGAAGAAGAAGGTGGTCATGGAGCTGGTTCTGAACTACTGGGTGCTGAAGAGGCAGTCCAGGAATGGCCTGCCTCTGCTCAGGAGGCTCCAGTCCGGCATGCAGTCCCAGAGGACCGTGCAGCCGGTCAGTTTGAGCGGGTTCTGCTTTGGCAAACTTCATTGGTTTTGTTTTGAATTATGTCATTTATAAAGCCTGCTTTTTGTGAATCAGTAATGGTTGGTCAGTTTTGGGCTCTGCAGGGACAACCATCAACTGTATGATGGGCCAGTGTTTGAGAAGCGGATCTAGGAATATGCTCCCCTGCTTTGCATTGGACATTAAATTCAGGTGGCTTCTTCTTCCAGAAGGAGAGCGAGGAGGAGAGCCGGGCGCTGAAGGAGCAGTTGAAGGAGTGGCACCGCCTGCGCCATGACCTGGAGCGGGCCCGGCTGCTGCTAGAACTGATCCGGAAGCGGGAGAAGCTCAAGCGAGAGGAGGCACGCCAGTCACACCGGTCACATGGCGGTCACATGGCGGTCACATGCTCCTGCTCTGCATGGCAGCTGCCATGCAGTACCTGAGAGAGCAACACTTTTGATC
>JAODUD010000001.1:9239245-9255568 GCA_026784285.1 Stomatorhinus walkeri | reverse complement strand
TAGAACTGATCCGGAAGCGGGAGAAGCTCAAGCGAGAGGAGGCACGCCAGTCACACCGGTCACATGGCGGTCACATGCTCCTGCTCTGCATGGCAGCTGCCATGCAGTACCTGAGAGAGCAACACTTTTGATCGGCTCTTGCTTCTTCTCCCCCTAGGTGAAGCTGCAGCAGTCCATTTTGGAGGTCCAGCTCACTCCATTCACCATTTTGCTACGTTCCATATTGGACCAACTTCAGCAGAAGGACCAAGCCAAGATCTTTGCTCATCCTGTTAACCTAAAAGAGGTGAGAGGTCAACCCTGAGTGTCTACCACAAAGCGTCGATTTAAACGAGTTCCTAAGCATGTGTGACTTTGTGCCTGACTGTGCACCAGTGAGGGTTTTTATTCTCTTTGTGTGCTGGCCTATAAGAAGAAGGTCATACATTTCACATATCAGCAGATTATCTGAACTGTAACATTAAGGGACGTTGATACCACATGTCTTTGACCTTTAATGGGGAGAATGGCGAGTCCATGTGACTCTTTGCTGGTTCACTGTCAGGTACCGGACTACTTGGACCACATCAAGCACCCGATGGACTTCTCCACCATGAGGAAGAGAGTTGAGGCTCAGGGCTACAGGAATCTGGATGAGTTTGAGGATGACTTCAACCTCATTGTGTCCAACTGCATGAAATACAATTCCAAGGACACCATCTTCTACCGAGCAGCACTGCGTCTCCGGGACCAAGGCGGGGTCGTGCTTAGGAAGGCACTGCGGCATGCAGAAAGCATCGGGTTCGACTATGGTAGCGGGATGCACCTTACAGAACCTCCAAAGCTGGAGCCCCCACATCCTTTCTCCTGGGAAGATGGTTAGTGAGATGCTTGGCGTATGTGCTTTGAGGTGTAACAGAGAGATGTGTTACAGTAGATGACTTATGTCGCTCTGATGATTATACTTTCTGATTTGGTTGCTGCCTCTTGTTGTATACCCAGCCTTTGGCGTTTCGTATCAGTCTGTGAGCTTTTTGCCTGCTTCCTCCCGCCCCACAGTTGACCGGCTGCTGAACCCGGCCAGTCGGCAGCACATGTCCCTGGAGCAGCAGCTGAAGGAGCTGCTGGAGAAGCTGGACCTCACATGTGCCATGAAGTCGAGCCCCTCACGCAGTAAGCGGCTGAAGCTACTGAAGAAGGTCATCGGCGATGTGCGGCATGAGATGAGCCTTCGTGCTGATGCCCTCCCATGCATCCCAGAGCCGGCGTCCGGGGGCCTGGGAGTGGAGGAGGACGGTATGTGTCCCCTGTACCTGCACCTCGGGCGTTCATACCTTTATATGAATTATAAATCTGCAGGTGTCTTTCTTTACCAGCAAGCAGGGCTTCTCTCGCAGAGCTTCATTGCTGGTGTTTCTGGTCCAGCATTTCTTTCCATCCTATACATACTGCTGGCTTCTATTCTAGGGGACAAGTCTTTACCACCTAAGCTGGAGCCGTCCGACCTGCTGCCACCCCAGAACTTGGATGGGGACTCGGAGCCACCCACCCTTAAACCCGTTCACCCCAACCCCGAGGGCCGATGCAGTCGGCGCGTGAAGTTTGACAGCCAACGGGACTGCGTGCCTGGGGGCAGGGAGGTGTCCAACGGGCCGACCCTAGACCCTCCGGCGCTGTCTTCTGATGGCGACGTGTCTGCTACGTCCATGCCGGCCGAACCCTCTGGCAATGTCAACCGCCGCACCTCGGTGCTCTTCCGGAAATCGAAGAGCATGAGCCCCCAGAAGCTGGTGAAAGCGGGTGAGAGCCCCACCAGCGGCCCCCAGTTGGGCACCAAAACCTTCCTCTCTGTGGTCCTTCCCCGGCTGGAGACACTGCTGCATCCCAGGAAGAGGTCACGCAGCGCCAGTGGGGAGAGCGAGCCTGAGGAGGAGTCCCCGGTCAAGCGGCTGGACACTGGTACGCCAGGGAGTCAGCAGGGGGTCGTGGGACATGGTCTTCTATACCTAATCCTGACCCACTCTGTTAATTTGGGATGTGATTGATGGCAGTAGCAAATCTGACTATTGTGAAGTTTACTTTGCTGCCACCTTAAGGATGCTCAGATTGCACCTTCCCATTTCCAGGACTGTCCAATGGCTTTGTCGTGGGGCAAGATGAGGAGTCCAGTCCCAGTGGGCAGGCAGAACCGCGACGGAGGTGTGCCTCCGAGTCTAGCATCTCTTCCAGCGGCAGCCTCCTGTGCAACACCAGGTACCCCACTCTCCGGGACCTCTGAGGTCACCCCGGTCACGTGACGTGGAATCTGTCCTGTCATTGGCTGCGTGGCTGAAGGCCTGGTTTCTATGCTGGTTTCTTTGCCTCAGCTTCAGCCTCCCGAAGTGTGGCAAAGGGAAGCCCGCACTCGTGCGGAGGAACCCCATCGACGACAAGAGTGAGCTCATCGCCTGCATCGAGACAGGCAACTTCGCCAAGGCCGCCCGGCTTGCTGCTGGTGGGTGGCCCGCTTTCCTGCTTTAGCGGCAGTGTAGGCTGCGGGGTGCGTGGGTCTTCACCATGGGCGCAGTCAGCAATATGCCATGATTATAGCCACATGTGCCATGTGCCCCCTTGGTGGAAGCTGCCTTGTGATCTCCCCAGCCGCTCGTTCCCCCTAACCTGACCTGGTCCTCATCCCTGCTTTTGTAGAAGTGGGTAACAGCAGCATCTGGATGCCGGCTAACGCCTCCACCGTCATGCTCGAGCCGCTAAAGCTCGTCTGGGCGAAGTGCAGTGGCTATCCCTCCTACCCAGCCCTGGTGAGTGTGCGTGTGTGCATGTGCATATGCGTTTGGCCAGCTTCAGACCGCCAGGCTGCCTTTGCGCTGTAAAGGTTGTGTATTTTGACTGAAGAGGGACACAGTCTGATCCATAAGTGATTTGGGAAGGCGGCGGGACGCCTGCCTGTGGGTGCGGGCCATGTGATCCACCCCGCTGACCCCTGGCACCATCTCTCCCAACTGCAGATAATAGACCCCAAAATGCCACGGGTGGGCTGTCACCACAATGGCGTCTCCATCCCCATGCCCCCCATGGATGTACTCAGGATCGGCGAGCAGATGCAGTACAAATCGGGCGAGAAGCTCTTCCTAGTGCTCTTCTTCGACAACAAGCGCAGCTGGTGAGTCATCCTGTGTGACGCGCTTCCGGCGTATCGTTACTCGACATGTACATGTGACCTAGGGGTCGGGTCTCTCCCTTTGGCGGTGTCTGTTACCTGTCAGGCGGCCCTGCTTTTGTTGCTTGGTCACTCGCGGCACGTGTGGATAAGTGAAGACCGTCTCACCCGAGGTTCGAAACCGGGACGAGTCGGACTCATGCTTATTATCGTAATGTTCCCATAAAACCCCCAGTCTCCCGGATAACTGGTCAATCGGCGTCGGGACCTGAGCCACCGTTTGTTAACTTGAGGTTTTCATTTTGCCAGGCAATGGCTTCCTAAATCAAAGATGGTTCCCCTGGGAATCGACAAAACCATCGACAAGATAAAGATGATGGAGGGCCGCACTTCCAGCATCCGCAAGGCCGTGCAGACGGCATTCAAGCGCGCCATGAATCACCTGAGCCGCGTGCAGGACGAGCCGGTCAGTGATCTCAGCGACATCGACTGAGCCCCCCCCCCCAACCCTGGATGTACCCAGTGTTACCCCCAGCAGAGGCCCGACCCGTCACTCTCCCCTATGGTCTTGTGCCCATTGCTCCCTCGCCCCGCCTCTTCTGCGCTGAGGTCATCACTCCGCAAACGCGCCCGATTTTCCATCTTCATTCACTGTCTGCCTCCTCACTGTCGCTGTACAATTGGCCCATTTTTTTGGTTATTCACTCCAACTGGTAAATAAGTTTGTATTTAATAAACTTTGTAAATATTTGTACATTTTCCCGACACTAACTTATTCTGTAGATTTTAAACTGGTACTGTACATTATTTTTTATTAATATTTAAACTGATTTATGTTAGCACAATGGTGTGTCTCTTAATGGTGCTATAAACTAAAGTAAAAATGAGATTCATATAGGGCTAAGATACTGTTCCTAAAGGGTTTCAACTCATTTTTTCAGTTTATTTTCAGTTAAGTTATTGAAGTCTACTACATGAACTTCTTGGCATAAAAGTTTTATTTTTTTTAAGCAGAATGTTTTTCAAAAAATGCCAGTATGTTTCGCTTGTATATATTTATATAAATATATATCTGTATACTTCAGATGATTCATGGGAAATCGGTGGTATCTATGGAAACCGCAAGTGCGTCGTTCTCACGAAACCAAAAATGCTGCCCGGCCTTTCCTCTTTCCCTCCGTCTTTCCCCTCGTGTTTTTTGTTACCGTGTTGTGTGAGAGGCATCGCTCTGAAGTGTACCTTTCTGTTCCTTTACGTGGTGGTCCGGACTGTCTTGGAGCCTTACGGCGACAGCGTATCGCATTAGCGCCGGCCGCGCGTCACGCCTGTGATGGGACGGAAGCGGATGCTGAAGTGGCAGCACGTGTGGAGAGATCCTCCTTTGTTCATTTCATACTGTCAGTGGGCTGTGTGTGGTCCTGTCCCTTTAACGGTTGAGCTGTGATTACTTGTGTTTGTTCATTCAGTAGGGTCCTGGGTAGCAGTGGGGGATGTTTTGGAGAGTTCTCCAATGGTATGTAACGTACATAGACTTGGTACTTTTTTATTTTCTTTTTTGTTTTTGTTGGAAAACCACATTAGATACTGGAGTCGGCCCTGGAATGGCCAAGAGATTCATTTTTTATGAATATGCTGATAATAAAAAAAGATGTGGATTTGAATCACTATCTCCTTGCCATATCAATTTTTAGTGAATTTTTGGTTAAAATGTCTCTGGTATGTTACACTGAAAATATATAATTGAACCACTATATATTGATTTAACAGTTGATACAAATGTCAAAAGTGCACATCACATTTTATAATCGACAGGTAAATGGAGATGTTGGTATATGGAACAAATTATCTTGGACGTTTTCGCTTTTGAACACATGCCGTTTTCGGCCACACGGGGGCACTGTGAACCCGACCAAAAGACGTGAAGCTTCCCGCGCTGGATTCTGCGACTCCCACTGGATTTCCTCCTCGAGATGGTTTCCTCATTTCTGTTCATTTGGCTCTCTGAGCTGCTGGGCCATGATGCCTTGGTTTCCTCACACACACCTTCGTGTCCATGAAAATCCCCAAGCGGCGAAGGAAAAAGATGCGCGCATTTGATACTGTGCCAAGGATGCGGCCCGATCATTCCAGGACGTCGTCACCGTTATCATTCACAATCTACTGTTAATGTCACACTACGGTTTTCTTGCTAAAGGTGGGATGCCTTTTTGAGTGTAGTGAATAAATCCACAGAGTTACTAACTTTGGTCAGCTGGCTGGCGTGAGATTTTCTATTCGAGACAGTCTGCGCACGCGTTTACATCTATATAACGGTTTAATCTTGTAAATAGTCTGTAGAGTACAAACCAACCCATCGCTTTTGATGTAGCTTATTTTAGGTTTATAATGGAGTAATATAAATTTGCTGTAAAATTTCTTACTTGAGCATTAGTGTCACGTCAGATGCGTGAGAGTTTGCAGCCCTAAATCCAGAATGGTTCCATTTTGTCTGGCAACATTGCGTCCACGTGTGTGTATGTATTTGTGTGCCTCCGTCAAGCTGTTTCTCCAGTCCGCAGTTTTCAGGCTACGGCGGTTCCCCGGTCCTCTGTCTCCTCAATCAGATGCTAATTGCTGGGGGAGGTAAACACTACGCACAGCCGGGGACCGAGTCAAGCGTGAAGATCAATCTCCCGCATCAGCGTCGGGGATACGCGCCCTAATTAGGCGGCTGTTTGCTGCCGGCCTCCCATGTGCCAGGCGGCTGATAGGTGGCAGCAGGTAAGTCCCGACGGCGGTCGGGGGGTAAATGCACTATTTCTACGAAGCAAAATGTCCTGTTTTGCTGGGAAATACGTCCGTTGAAGGTCGTCGCAATGACAGGCTGAGGAGTGTGCGCGCCCGCGCAGACGCGCGCACACTTCATTCATATGGATTATGTGTCATGTCACTTAAGCGCCATTTGACTTTGTCCGACGTTTTCGTGTTAGACTGTGCAGCTCAGCAAATAGGCTGCTGCAGATGATTGTGCGCCTACGGTTATTACCGTCACCAAACATTCATTTCTTTAGTAAATATTAAATTTAAAGCGCGTGTCCAATGAAACACAAGAGGGTCGCCGGCTTCCGCCACATTCTCTGAATCACCCCAATCGCCAGACTTCTGCCCCTCGGCTTAATGGCTTTAATTTGGTTTCTTTGTACGCTTATTTTAATAATGTGACGATTTCACTGTGTATACATGCGCGCATATAACTGATCCCAGTGCATTCTGATTCAAATGGTTTTATTTTTACAAGCATTACAATGTGAATCATGTTATTCCTTGACAGCGATGTGCTTTTCGATTGTTTTATTTCCTCGGCCAACACCTCCAGGACATACAGACTGCTTTTCGTCCAGTCACGGCAAGTAATTAACACAAGCATGTGCAGATGGGGGTGTTATATAATATAAGTAATATAAAGCAATGCGTTATGTAAACACGTACAGATGGGGCGTGTAGTAACGCGAACTGACAAGTAATATAAACAAGTACAGTCGGCGCATGTAGTGATATAAACCAATAACTTATATACGCAATTACATCTGGGACATGTAGTAATACGAGCAAGTAAACTATAAAACCAAATACAGATAGGGGTGTATAATAATACAAACCACTACGTCATTTAGGCAACATAGGTAGAGGCCTAGTGTGAGCATAGGCCTACAGAAGAAACTGGATCAGAGATATAAAAAGTGGAGCTGTGATAAAAACCCATCAAAGGTACGTATTTTGTGGTATTAAATATCTGTTGTTCAATGCGTAGTGATCGTTAACTCCCCCGCCCCCGAGCTCGGCAGGCTGACTAACGCAGAGCCAGAGCCACATTGTGATAATTGCGCTTTGCGGTCCCATGCGAGATAATCTGCGGGCCGAAGCCGTGCCGCGGCTGTACGAGCGTTACGGATAACCGAGACGGCCTCGCAACCCCCATCAGCGAGTCGCGACGTCAATATGTCCCCTCCTGAAGCCGAGGGGTAAAACAAAGGCAGCTCTCAGCTGCCGGGACCTGAAGCGGTGCTCAGGCGATTTTTATCTCCTAGTTGAAAAGACGGCATGGCATGTAGGCCAACACCTAGCGCCCTCACGGCGCTGTACGCCACACGTATGCAATTATTCACAGCAATCACGGAGGGGCGCTATTTCACCACGGAGGCTTGAATAGAGGGCGCATTGACAGCCATGTGTGAGTGCGTTTATTTGATTAAATCTGCGTAATCTACCCGCACTTTTTGTTTTGAATGAATAAAAATTGTCCAAATTATGCAAAATCGCAACTAGGTAAAGCAGAGTCTATGACAATTTCCAGCACACGTTAGATCTGCTCAGGGATTTTAAGAGGAGTAGGCCTTGGCTAAATGCATATTTATGTGATGGGATCTCCTAATGTACTTTACTAAGGGGAGACCAAAGTTTCGAGTTTCCAAGGTAAAGCAAGCAAACAACTTCAAAGGCTTTTACAGGGAACTTACAGTTTTTGCATTAATTCTGTCACTGTAACATACATTTGCAGCGGAAATGGGACCCGTGTACTGTGAATATTTATGAGGCACTTTCCTGGTGGTTTTCATCTTGTCTTTCTCGTCCTGAATGTCAGTGTTAGATGATTTTTACGTACTGTCCAATTTCTCTCAAAGGTTACCTTACTGTACTCATTAATATACATTTATAAGAAGGCTGTTCATCGCCCATGTAAGAGTGTGCCTGATGACTCTTGTTGGAGATCATGGTTTGTCCGCATAGTTTGACCCTCAGCTTTCATACGTTTTCTCATCACTAATGAGTACATTCACTGGTAAATGGCCTTCTCTGCTGGGATTCCCAGTCGTGTCTACCTGCAGGTTGACTGATCTGGACTTATGTTCAGCTTACCTATAAACCTCTTTTGATGTGTCTCCTCCACTCTCCAGGGACGTTTCCCACCCTACAACCCCCCTCCAAAAACCTTATAATAATAATAATGCCTAATTTGATGTAGGGTATTTCCAGGCATGGATCGCTCTGCCGGGGAGACTGGTGGACGTGTTTTTACCCTTTGAAGTGATTAATTCATTAGTTATGTAATAGAAATAATTAGTGAGTTTCGGCTGAGAGAGTCTTATGTGTCGCTTCCTGAATGTGATTGTGAGTCCAACCCACTGCCACTCTACAGTCGGCCCACACTCACACTTCTGGTCCGCAGCTGAGCTTCCCATAGCCACTTGGCTGAAATGTCCAGGTCGTTGGAGAGGCTGCTATTTGATGGGGCTGGTTTCCCTGCTTCTCAGGTGGGCAGGGCGCACACCATCTCTACCGGCGCCCTCTAGTGGTGCGAATGTTGTTCTACGCTCAGCCAATTGTTTGAGCGTGCAGCTGAGCGGGGCTGTACCCCGTGAATCTGGAGGGAGCCTCACAGTCATGTCCGTGTGGTGATCACAGTGTTTTCTGTGTGGTGGTAGGGGGTGGGTAAGGGAGGTGGGGTTTCGAGTGTGGAAAAATGCTTCATCTGCGCTCCTCTGAGACTGACGGCCTCATCAGCATTCCTGCCTTCAAGGGCAGAGCAGCAGCACGAATGACAAGGCTTAATGTGCCTCTCGCCAGGATTGGATTTTATCCTTGCAGCTCTGCTGAGGGGGTGGGGTGGGGGGGGCGCACCATAAGATCTGTTAGATTTACACTTTCTTTCTCTAGCAAACAGTATTAGTCCAGAAGAAAGCAGGTTCACCTGCCACATGGTGTGGAAGGGCATGTGCATGAGCTTTCAGAGGTGTGCCGAGGTGGGGGAGTGATTGATCAGGGGTCTATCTGTGGGCAGGTGTGTGTGCGGAGGATTAACACTGTAATTCAGCTGCTGCCTCAGAGACATCCCCTTCTATGACAGCTTTTAATGATAGTTACTGTAGTCCCTTAATAACACTCGGCTGTGAGGACTCACAGTGAGTCACAATGAGGCATGGGGAGTCCCAGCGAGCCTTGGAAACTCATAGTAAGCCTTGGAGAGTCTCAACAGGTCACAAGATGTCACAGTGAGTCAAAGAATGTCAGAATGAGCTGTGTGGAGTCATAGCAGGCCATGGGGAGTAACAGCAGGCCACAATGAGTCATGGGGAGCCACAATGAACCACAGAAAGTCACAGCAGTCCACAGTGAGTCAATGAGAGTGAGTCAGTGGGCCACTGCAAATCATAACAAGCATAGGAAGCCTAGGCAAGGCACATTGGGGCACGATGAGTCACAGTGACTGTTGGGGAGTCAAAGCAGGCCACCAAAAAATCACAATGGGCCATCAGGAGTCAGAGAATGATATGTAAAGTCATAGCAAGCCATGGGGAGTCATATCAGGTCGTGGCTAGTCACAGTGGGACACAGTGAGACATGAGAGTCAAGTACAGGCTGTGGCAAATCACAGTGAGCCATGGGGTCTCTGCAAGCCATGGTGAGGTACACTTGGCCATGGCGAGTTGCCGTGAGCCATGAGGAGTCACAGCAGGCCACAGTAAGTCACAGTGAACCATGGAGAATGACAGCAGGTCACGATGAGTCACAGTAGACGATGAGGAGTCACAGCAGTCCTCAACATCTCAATGGGATATGAGGAGTCATAGCAGCCCATTTCATAGCAAGGTATAGGGAGTTGTAACAAGCCATAGCAAGCTATGGTGAGGCAGAGTGGGGCACAATGAGTCACAGTGAGCCATGGGGAATCATAGAGGGCCACAAAGAACTAAGGGGAGTCAAAGCAGGCCACAGCTGCTAATGTGCTAATTGTGGGCATTATGGGAAACATCACTGGCATACACATTGGGCTTGAGGCATCATTATATATTTGGATCAAACAGTTAGGAATTTGTGGGGGGAGGGTATTTTTGCAGTTCTGTAGATAAAAGGTATCTGAAGGTTGCTGTGACTGTGTGCACACTCCATTTAGGTTAAACAGGAAGTTTTTGGCTCAGACTGTATGGTAGTTTCCCCCCCGGAAGTAACGTACCTGAAAAGTGCCCCAAGAAGCCAGTCAAACGAGAACAGAAGAGTGAGAGATAAGCAGAGAGAGCTGCTGGCCGCGCTTAGTGGCGGACTCAGCGACGCGACCAGCTCAGATCGCTGTCGCTTCTCAGAGGCGGCCGCGGTGCTGGGAAGCGATACGCCTTATCTGCGCAGGGGCCTGAGCAGTGGCAGTGCAGGTGAATGCAGGTGATATCAGCTCTGCCTCTAATCTCCCCACTCCAGCGGTGATGATGCTCCACAGCGACGGTGTGCCGCCCTGTCACGCTCCAGCAGCAGCGTTTATCTGCCGTAAGGAGGCGTCGTGAATAGCGGCCTTTGTATATTCCCATAATGCTGTTAATGTTGGCCACTTATGCGTACCAAACCCTGGAGTCCGGCATATAGCCCATAGCCTGGATGCTCAGGAACGAGGGGACAGTAAAGCCGGGGATCCAGGGTTCTGACCTTTGACCTCCAAGCTGGCCCTGTGGAGATCCTCAATAAGCTATTCTTGATTTTGAATCTGTAAATGCAGGCTTTAGTGCCAGGAGAGGTACGCCTGTTGTACCTTATAATGGGATACCAAACCAGCCAGCTTGATTTGCGGTGTACATGTATCTGGTGTTTGTGGATAAGAAGTGGTATGACAATGCAGTTGAAAGGACACCTCCCCATAAAATACATTTTCCTTTTAAATGTGGTCTTTCAAGTAGGACATACAAAACATTTGCTATTCTAAAAGACCCAGATGTGTAAACATAAGCAGTTTTGGATGCAAGTGTATAATGTAAATGACTTTGTCTTCTGAGACACACCTTTACTTTTATCGGATAGCGCTCCTCCCCTGCTATTGGATAACGCTGCTCCCCTCCTGTCGGATAACGCTGCTTCCCTGCTGTCGGATAACGCTGCTTCCCTGCTGTCGGATAACGATGCTCCCCTGCTATCGGATAATGCTCCTCCCCTGCTATCGGATAATGCTCCTCCCCTGCTATCGGATAACGCTGCTCACCTGCTATCGGATAACGCTCCACTCCTGCTTTTGGATAACCCTCCTCTGCTGCCATTGAATAATGTCCCTCTCCTGCTTTCTGATAATCTGCTATCGGATAAAGCCTGTCTTCAACTATTGGATAAAGCCCCTCTCCTACTATTGGATATCTACCCTTACCTGCTATGAGTTAGCATCCATCCCCCACTTGCAGATAACCCGCTATCGGTTAACGCTCCTTTTCCAACTGTCGATTAACACGCCTTACTCACTATCAGTTAACGCCCCTTACTCGCTATCGGTCAATACTCCTTACCTGCTACGGGATAACGCCCACTTTCACGCTGTTGGTTAATGGCACCAACTCACCATCAAATAATGCCCTCTCTCCCGCTACCGGTTAATGCCACCTACTCACTATCGAACAACGCTTTCTCTCCCACTATCGTTTAACACACCTTACCCACTATCTTTAGCACCTCTTTCCCGCTGTCAAATAACATCCCCTCTCCTGTTATTAGATAATGCCCTCTCTCCCGCTACCGGTTAACGCCACTAACTCACTCTCAGAAAACACCCCTCTCCTGCTATCGGGTAATTTCCCTTACCCGCTATTGGTTAGCACCCATTCCCGCCATCGGATAACACCCTTCTCCTTTTCCGCCCAGCTACCAGCCTGGTCAGAAGTACCAGCTCACTGATTTAATGCTCATCAGTATGGACATTTGATTAATGACAGTGACTTCACCAGGACCCACCAGCCCATTACCAAAGAGATAATTAGTCCATTAGATGGCCAGTGTTGAGTTCGGGGGGGGGGGGCTCCGCGTACCTGCAAACGCACAGCACATCGCCATGGAAACATGCAGCTTAACATCAAGCTGCCTGTGTTGGGCTGGCCCTATATGCTCATCGTTTGTATTGAGTCGTCGACGGGAAGCCGCTGAAAATCTCTCGAAGCTACAGGGTTTATATGAACCTTTTTAAGTACATTAGGTAAAGTCATTTTAGTTCTTTTTCCCAAATCAGCCTGTAATTATGCCCGTTTTGACAGCCCATTCTCCTGGACTGCTTCCGTGGCCGACTTGACCCCAGATCCTGGGACTTGAGTTCCCACCACGCTAACAAAAACACCTCAGTGAGCTCTGCTGTGTGCAGACAGTGGGAGGGGCCTGACTCACAGATGCTCTGTCCTCTTTCTTTTTGTTTTGGCATTCTTCTCTAGGCCCAAGCGCTATCCTCTCCTGCACTGACATTGTATTAGCGGCCAGCTGGAAGATGCGCCTGTGAGAAATGTCGATAGGCCTGCCCACAGCCAGGAAATGCAATAGACCACCCCACTCTAAATGTTTAGGTTGCTGTGAAATGCCAGTGCATAAAGCGGTCTAGGTCCTGGGGGCGGGATCGAGCCAGAGGGGCCGGCCGCAGCGTGGTGAGTCGCGGACACTCATGCCGCACAGAACAGAGGCTGAGCAGAAGATGACAGCTCTTTGTTTCCATGGCATCGCGAGTAGATCCATTATTATCCATCTGGCAAATGTACCTTGAAATAGAACCAGCTTCACAGGTGACATGAGTTTCATAATGCAGCTGAGGTGTGTTCGCCAGAAACATCTCGCAGCTTCCACTCAATTAAGCCCTGCCTTCAAACTCCCACAGGTTTTCACAGCTACCTTCACCTTGGAGCGCGATGCGTGATGCTGCTTCGGTTCAGCCTTTGCTTTGGAGATTTCCGTGTGTTTAGGTATTATTTCAGGTATCGTCATTACAATGAATGTTCGTGTAACCACTAGGGGGAGCCTTCTTGGTTCTACCTATGGTTGCTACTGGGACAAACAAGCTTCAGGGTTAGTCCTCACCAATGGACAGGAGTGGGTATCCTGGGTGTCAAAGCGGGACAGAGGTTAGTCCGGGTACTTCGGACTGTCATTGGCCAGCTGGAGAACTCTGGTGATGAAACTGCACACTGCCATAAGATTCATGGCACAGTGCATAATTAGCTGAGATGCGTAATTCCTGGCTCACACTGCAGACAAACATGTATTTTGACTCCAGGCGTGGGGTGGGGCTGTAAAGAAACGCTGGTTGTTCATGAAATGTACTATGGATGACATGAAAAATAATTATTTTACTAAAACTAATGCCGCATTATGTTCTTACAGCACACAAGGACATAGGTATATGGCATTGTGGTTACAAGAGTATTTTATTTTAGTTTGTAGCTACCTGGGAGTCTTTATAATCCTAGCATTTCTGGGATTCTTCGAATCCACTATATTTATAGTCTGGCCAGAGATGGTAGAAAAGATGTTAATATACAATCTTTGGTCCATATTCTCCTTTCTAACTTTGCTGTTCCAGTGAACGTTCGAGGTGCATTTGTGTTACTGAACATCCTCATTGTTCCAGTTTTTGTGTGGTACGCAACCTCACGTGCCTTATGTCACCGCAGCTATGCACGGTGGCACTTCCACGTCTGCAGTAAGTATGCACCAGCCTTCATCCAGATCCCACAGCAGATCCCAACTAGAATGATTTACTTTGTGATTCTGATGCATTTGATTGCAGCCTATCTGAGCCAAAACTGAGAACTCTGAACTACAGCATCAGACGACCCAGATCAGATCAACCCCCACATCGTACTTCCAATAAAAACATCACCTGATGTTCTTGAAATAGCAGTTTTCATTATGTGGGATCACCTGTTTGTAAGAATGCATTTCCATTGCACTAGGAACCAAACTATTGATACTACAAAATCGGTACTGCCCTTTATCCATTAGCATCCAGTTCATTATCGATTTCAAAGTACCAAACCAGTTGGGATACTTCTTTGGTACTTTGGGGTGGGACTTGCTAACATGTTTATTATTGATTAGTTATGCAAATATCAAACCTCGCGGACATAAAATACAACAGCCATATTTAAAAGCATAGTTAGAACCCAGAGAACGAATAAACAGAGTAAAGAAATCTACTATTAATAATGGATGCATGGATGAATGTAGGGCCAAACTTTAATTTCAGTCTGGATATAAGAACCATGCTCGTGGTATAATGTCCAAACAGTATGAAGGTATCAAAAAGCCTGATCCCAGCTGACTATTGTAGTCCTTGCAATTTGAATAACGTGTGAATAACATGTAATGTCAATATCAGCCATCACCCAGCTCTATAATATACCATAAAAGTTGTCTTTGAATTCAGTACAAGAATCCCTGGTCACAATGGGAGAGTAAGAGGAAAGAATCAATGTGCCAAGGATGGGAGCACAGGAGGACAGATGCTATGGACAAGACATGTGACAAAATCAAACCTTTATCATAAAGTGGATATGCGAAGGTCAAAATGTGAGACATATGTCAAATGTTCTAAAGTGCTGTCACTTCATATCGCTGTGAATATGGCTGGTCGGGCCTCGGCTCACCCATATTCCCATTTACGGCCTGCGTGTACCTGCATGTGGATGCAAGGGCGAAGAGTCAACATGAATGCATGGTCGTCATATTCACCCGGGACGGATATGGATTAATACTTTACAAATACAAATGTTTCCAAAGTCACCATTGATCCAAGATGCTTAACTTGATTAAACAAAGCAGATCAATAGGACACCATAATTGATGATTGTTGTCTGGGCGGAACATTGAATTACAAAAATGTTTCAAGCTGCGATAGAAGTTAATAGAATTTCAACATTTCATGAAAATATAAATTCATGATACCAACCACGGTTCACAAGGACTCATTTCGATCAGGTTCTGGGAAGAACATCATCCTCACACCATTCTGTCTGTGTCAACCAATGAGCTCAATTTGGGCCCATTGTCTGCTGAATCAAGGCCCAGTATGGATTGTTTAGGAGTGGTGACATTGTGTGAGAGGTGGGAGTTGTGTACAGCAGAGGGTCAGGACATTTATTTCCTGATGCTTATGATCTTGATGTAACAGTTTGGTTACTTGGTAGCATTTCTAACAGAGCAATGAGTTGTTCAGATGTGTGTCCTGTATCGTGCTGACTGTCAACAACATTTTTATTAAATGCATATATAGTGTCTTTCCAGAGAATCCTTGGGTACCGCTTGTCTTTGTGTCGAACGAGCGGTTGGTAGAGGACTCTCGAATGAGGCACATTCCCTGCATTGTGAGGGAGCGCCAGTTATAGCACTACAGCCATGTGCTGCTTTCCTTGAGGGTGATCCAGCTCGCAGGATCCTCCTTGCTGAAGCCCCAAGGGGCTGGACCAGACTGCAGGGACGCCCACGTAACACCTGGCTGCGGCAGATGGATGGTCATTTCCGGAGGGTGGGACTGCATCATGTGCCTGCCTAGGGGGGGTCACCAGCTGGGATCCCAAGGAGTTTCACCATGTTGTGGGTGCGGCAATGCGCTGCATCAGTACATGCTTCCCAACCTCACCTGACCTGATACAGACTGAGACTCTCAGTCTGAGCTGCACGTGGTGTGTAGCTCGCTGTCAGTCAACACTGAGCCCTCCTGCTACCGTCATTCCCTCCCACTAATACCATGTCATCTCACTAATGATGTATCCTCCCACTAACACCATGCCCTCCCACTATCACCATCCTGCTAACGTCATCCCACTAACGACGTGCCCTCCCGCTAACACCATCCTGCTAACGTCATCCCATTAACGACGTACCCTCCCACTATCACCATCCTGCTAACGTCGTCCCACTAACGACGTACCCTCCCGCTAACACCATCATGCTAACGTCATTCCACTAACGACATACCCTCCCGCTAACACCATCCTGCTAACGTCATCCCAATAACGACGTACCCTCCCGCTATCACCATCCTGCTAACGTCATCCCAATAACGACGTACCCTCCCGCTATCACCATCCTGCTATCGTCATCCCACTAACGACGTGCCCTCCCGCTAAAACCATCCTGCTAACGTCATCCCATTAACGACGTACCCTCCCGCTATCACCATCCTGCTAATGTCATCCCATTAACAATGTACCCTCCCGCTAACATCATCCTGCTAACGTCATCCCATTAACGACGTACCCTCCCGTTATCACCATCCTGCTATCGTCATTCCAATAACGACGTACCCTCCCGCTATCACCATCCTGCTATCGTCATCCCACTAACGACGTGCCCTCCCGCTAACATCATCCTGCTAACGTCATCCCATTAACGACGTACCCTCCCACTATCACCATCCTGCTAACGTC
>JAODUD010000001.1:9173860-9184281 GCA_026784285.1 Stomatorhinus walkeri | reverse complement strand
ACATGCAGGAAACCCACATGATGCGGGGAGAACATGCAGGAAACCCACATGATGCGGGGAGAACATGCAGGAAACCCTCATGATGCGGGGAGAACATGCAGGAAACCCACATGATGCGGGGAGAACATGCAGGAAACCCACATGATGCGGGGAGAACATGCAGGAAACCCACATGATGCGTGGAGAACATGCAGGCTCCACAAGTGCAAACTAGGAACGTAGTGCATCATGGCAACAATAAATATTTATGTTGGATGTGGCATAAAAAAAATGTGGGGTCATGGCCAGCTCTCTGCCCATCCCCTCCCTGAACACTAACCTTAAATCGTTAAGGAATAAGTGTGTTGGCACTAGAACCGTCAAGCAGATCAGTACCGGTACTGAAATGTGACAGCACACAAAAAAAGAACATAGACAGCAGCTTGTATTGTGTTACTTACGATGAGACAGAGCAGGGGCCCAGCAGAGCTGAATGCTCTGTCATTCGCTGCAGGAATCACAGGAGCTGCATCCTGCATGTAGATATCAGGGCAGAGGGTATGTGATTACATTGTCGGCTTTGTGTCTGCAATTCCCACCACTGTGCTGTGGGATTGCTGAAGGAGGGACGGCGGGTGGATCACGGTCCTCCCTGAGCCAGCTCAGATGCTAGGTGTCATTTTTTACTCAGAGCTCTCCTTTGATGACAGAGATACAATTCCTACTGCTTGAAAATCTAAAGAAGAGAACTCCAGCTTCCTCAGTGTTTGGGGATGGATCCTTTTAACTCATACATTTTTCATATCGTTAAAATTGCTTGCAGGGGACACTGTAGACAAAGTGCCATAGGGTCCTATTGAACAGTATGTTAAAATGTAACCAGGATTTGAATGAATGAATGAATGTCATCATCCTGTCTGATCTTCACAGTAATATAGACTATAGGGCGATGTTGGAGACCCAGTGTTGATCCATGTTTTTGCTCCCTCTGAGCTCCCTACCAGACCAGTCCATTTCTTTGCTCTCTCCCAGCCCAGTAGGGACCTGGGAGGGAACAAAAACATAGACTGTCTTTGGGAAACACTGCATTAGGGGGATCATTTGAAGAACAGCTCTGGTCCCAAAGCTGGTCCCTGAGGAACCCCATATCTGACCAGTGACAATGAGTGCAGTTGGTATATTTCTGAATATAATGATAAGGATTATCTGAGAAAGTGGAAGATTACTGAAGAGTGAACAGTCTTTCCAGCATTAGAGGATCACAGCACATCGGCGGGAAGGTCCCTGAGACACATGTTGTGTGTGGATTGGAGGGGAGCCAATAATTTGCACATTGTGATGGATTGTAATGATTAAGGCAGTGTGCATTACTGTCTGAGATTCAGCATCTAGTATCAATTCACAGAGTGCCCCTGGACACACACAGGGGCACGCTGACACACAGAGATGCACAGATAGAGAGAAACACAGGCACACACACAGGCACAGAGTAACGGGATTTGTTTCCAGTGGGAAACCAGCAGCAGCCTAAGCTGTGACGGATGGAATCCCCCCTGCGCTCTGAGTCTGCTCGCCGCTCCAGTCAGCGCAGAGTCAATATTAACTGACTCTTATGAACTTTCGGGGAGTTTATTCGCCCACCAGTGTCGGCTGGGGCTCTCGGTTCGGGAGAGGCAGGACCCATCGTCTTCCCCGCAGCTGCATTCCTCCTCCGCGTGTGATTTGTGGGTCTCGTCGCAGGCGGGGGTGGGGGGGGGGGATGCCTCCTATAGGTTAAAATCTGCAAACAATGAAACTTCCTCAGGTGATGGATGGACTACAACTGTGCCCATTTGTCTGTGCTTTACCCTTCCTGCGTATCAATTGTTAGAGGAAGCGTGCTTAACATGCACTCCTGGACTCTGCAAGACGGCGGATGGGGAGAGAGGAGCAGAGAGGAACATGAAACCCTCCATAACTCACATCCTAATTAGGAGGAGCAGCGCTGGCTCCTCCCGTGACATTTAAACCGGACATCCTTTATAAATGTCATGGCGTGGCTGCTCACATGATGGCGGGGAGCGTCACAGCCCAGTCGTATTGCTGGGAATTCGCAATCTGCTCCAGTCCCTAGAACGGCGCCCTAATAAACAAGATGTGATGTTTGATGATGTGCGAGCTTCCAGTTGAGCGTATTTACGTATTTTCCAGGTGACGGTGGATCTATGAGAGCTCTGTGTGTAGCCAACCTTTCACTCACACAAGCAAACACTCGTTATGGGCAGTATGGGCATAGTCATGTTTCACCTCTAAAAATGTGCTGTGGTGTGTGGATTTCTGCAGGGGAAACAGAAAAAATGGGGAAGTGACTGAGGTTTGAATTCATCCTCAGAACGGATCGTGCTATTTGTCTTCTCCCAACGATGAAACGTTTAGTTTGGTAGCTCAAAGACATCAGTTAGCGGTTTATCCCATGTTTCTCAGACACTTTGAGAGACTCAAATCGAGCCCAAGCAGACGCTCTGAGTGACATCAACACATCGTCCCACATCCCACAAGCCCCATGTGAGAGATGTGACATTAAGATCCATCACAGATTCTTGGGACCTGCCATGTATGGCTACCTGGGACCTTTTGTATCATCTAACGTGGAACTCATTTTTCAAAATTATTGTTTACTTTTCACTAATTATCATTTAAAATAAGCCTTTGATGCAGAAACCCCAGTACAAGCACTATAATGAAGGGTATTTCTCAAAGGTAATATCACACGTCTGATGGAAGTGGCGGAACTCATAGGCGGCTCCAGAGCCTCTTTGATGTTGTCTGTCTCGGAGGAGCACGGGGACGCATGGTGTGAGTCGGCCCCGCTGGGCCCTGGAGCCCCGGCTCCTACGGGCAGCTAATTACCTCTCCTGAGAAATAATTAGGTGCTGAAATAAAGGTGATGGTGCAGCGGGTACGTAAGGGGGGGGGGGGGGTTAGTGATTTCTGACACGGTAAAACGAAAGGATCTGTTACAGCAGAACTAAAGTCATCAAAGTAAGAAGTCACCCTTAACAGGCATAACACTGCAGTCCTGTGGGCCACTGAACCCCCAGGGCAGCAGCAGGAAGATTGAGGGTTGAGGCGGCTGCCGTGGAGATAGGAGAAAAATTGATACTTTGGCAAGTGAGCTGTGCCGTCATGCACGGTGAAGGTCAGGTCACGTGACATTATGCGTGTGTCCCACATCCTTGCACACGCAGACATGCCACACACACACAGATACACTGCAGCATGCAAGACATGAGTATCTCTATCCTATATTTCTATTTTTTAGCATAAAATATTGTTTTTAATATCACCATGTGAAAAAAATGCAGATGTGGTACAAGCAGGATTTAAATGGCTGGGCATATACCCTGAAGCATAAAACTTATATTGCAAACATTGTACTAAAATTGCCCATGCGTCAATATATTTTATTTTCTCCTCTGCTGAGAACTTCAGGTGTGGACATTCTGGAAAACAACATACAGGAAATACAGCTTTTCTTGAAAATACTATTTACCTCCAGATCTTTCATTAACTAGGTGGGACCATTATTCTCTTAGCTGCCAGACCAAGAAGATGCAGGGATCTTTTTGTCCAGAATCGAAGAAAAAAAGATGAACGAGGAGAAGAGTGTGAAAAAGGCCTGCATGTCCAGGCTGAGATGGACGTCATAATGTTCCTGCAGATTAGTGAAGTGTCCTGTGGTCTCAGCACTTTTTTGGGGGGTGGGGAGAGAACCAATCTGTCTCCTCCTGAGACGAGAGAATTCCCCTGGAGGGGCACTGTCAGTCGGCCATTTGAAAATGATTTCCCTGTGATTATTCTGTGCCCATTAAAATGAATGAGTTACATTTAAAACATCAGCAAAATAACAAACAAACACACACACACAAACACACACACACAAAACATTTTTCAAAGAGTCAATTCAACAGGAATCAGTGGTGCTAGGGAACAGCATCCATCAGTACCATCCAGCCACCGCCGGGCTGTGGGGGGGCCTGACAGTGGCAGTGTGCAGTGGCACCTCGAAGCCGTCGTCATGGAGATGCGCGATGTACAGGTTCCGCTCTTTGCTGTGCCACCTTTCACTCCTGTTTGCATGTTTAAATACATGCACCGTGCAGTCGTTCTCCTAAACACGCAAGATCTTGATACTCGGAGACACAGAGCAGCACGCCATCCGTCCACCATCTGGTATGTCGTCTGACGACGCGACCTGAGGAACCCCACACCATCCCCAGCCCTAAGGTGACAGAACCGCACACTGGGCCACCATGTCACTGTGCAGCATGTCACTGTGCGTGTAAAGATGGATTAGGGTCACCGTGAGAGGGTCATCATGTTGTAGAAAGCAGACAAAGTGAAGTGTGGTAAACCAAAATGGCCCCGCAACCTGTCCAGGACACTGCAGGACATGAGCCCTGAGCAGGGGAAGGCTGGAGGAGGGCGCAGAAAAGCCACGAACCCCGCTGACTCAATACCATTAAACTCCCCTCCCGAGTTACTGCATGCTGCAGTTTTGCTGAGATAACATCAGATTACCGTTTAGATCTTCCATCTTCTCATTATGAGGTGATAAACACCTGTGAGCTTTAATAATGACCCAGACTGAGGAGCATCAGGGATGGACTGTAAGAGCAGCATTAAGGCTATGGTTATGGTTATATTGGTTGTTGTCACCGGTTGTAAGCATAGAGTCCATCCATCCTGTTTTGGGTCAGAACCTGGATCTTTACAGTGATGCAAACATCCACATGTGGAGTAGTGGACAAGGGTTAATGAACAGGACGGCCGCACAAAGCCATAGAAAAAACTGGGATCTAGTTCAGCAAACCAGTGCCATTTTGCCTTTAAAATCAACATTATCCGGAACCTTCCTGGTTTCCTGGTGTGAACATGGGCCTCAAATATCACCTATGGGTGGCTGCTTCTATTTTTAATCTACCAATTTCACGCCATTTATGATGTTTGTGTGTGAGGCAAGGTGGCGCAAAATGACAGACGCTGCCCGTATTTGTTTCCGAGCGAGAAGGTTCTGTGACCCCCCCCCCCCCAAAGCCCTACCCAGGCCACAGGAAGCATCATGAAGCAATTAAAAGTTATACATAATCTGCCTGCCCAGTGGTCAGCATGCATTCTGTCTAAATCAGGGGGAAGAGAGGCTCTTAATGAAATGTAAATACAAGTCACTGAAGTGAGAAGCTTATAATTGGGCCTGCAGCTGCTGCAGGGACCTGAACCGCTTTGAAAGGGTGGGGCGGGGGGGTATGTATAGGGTATGAAGCGAGGGATTGGTGGAAAAATTGGTGTTACGGTAGGTGCGAGAAAAGAGTCAAACACAATGAAAAGGAAGCTTTAAAGGCACTCAATCACACGTGACACACTTTCAAAATGCTGCTTACATTATTTTAGCTTTACTTATCAATTTAATCCTTTCAAGAAACTTGTAAACCTGCCCCCCCCCCCCACCCCACAAAAAAATCTCTGCAGTGGAACATATAACTTAAAGTACAAGTGTTTTGTAACAAAGTAAAATCTGTTTGGAAGTCTGTTCACCTGTGTTTTAAAAGCTTGATTGTGCTTTTAAAGGGGATTCCTTCCTATTCCCTGCTCTGACTCAAGTATTGCCCCTGTTTCTGCATTTCATGTTTGTTCGTGTAATTTTTATTGCAGCTAGATTTATGTTTATGTAATGGCCTTTCCTTCCTTACATAGCTGCCCAAAAGCATTCAACAAAGATTTATAGCAAAGGAAGACCACAACAGCAGCTAATATCACACAGCATTAGAGGCTTAGACAGAGGGGAGGAATGTTTACCTTAAATGAGTCAGGAATCAGTGTGTCGGAACCGAAACCATAAAATGAGTCAGCACTGGTACTGAAACAAGGAGAAAATAAACGTTGTATAAGGTGAGAGATTTAAAAAATCAGGTCCTCATAAACCAGGCCCCTTGACCTGTGATCTGACAGATTATTCGGGATTTCGACAGATCCCGAGGGATTAGTAAGTGGGGGCTTGACCTTTCAGTATATGAGGAGGTGAGTTCTGAAGAGGCACGAGCGGGGGTGATGTGATCGTATCGGATTTTCCGCAGGCGTGTACGAAATAGGCTACGATGGACAGCGGCCATCTGATCTACAATAAACATATCTATCCGTTTCTCTGAAGACTCAAGTAGCAAAGATTCGCTGTCATTTTGGGAACGTTTCTGGAACAAAGAGCTGACATTAGCATTAGAGGAAAAATCAGAGTCAAATGTGACATGACATCACAAATCTCAGGGCTGCAAAGAGAGTGTTTCTGTCTACAAGCCTAAGCCTAATTCTAACCCTAATCTTAACCAAAACCCTAACCGTAATCTTAATCCAACGATATCCATAACCCTAACTATCAAAATTAAAACCTAATCATAACCCTAACCTTAACTATATAACAACAATGGTAATACTACTACTAATAATATCAATTAGCCAGCCTGTAGCCTACTGACGAATTTCTTGAGAATCTCCCCCCATTGGCTGATGGTAAACAAGCAGACGTTTGTCTGTGGAAAAACTGGCTCTCGCCTGCCCCTCACACAATCCCACACACACCTAGATCATCTTTAGCAGGTATTTATGGTGTGTTTCTCAAGAGTACAGCAGCTGAACCCTCTGTGGAAGACTGGTGTTTGAGGTAGCCAGTCACCACGTGGCTGGGAGACAACATTTCAGAGACAGGGAGGCAGAGCTGAGAGGATCTGGCCAAGAAGGATCCTCACACTTTAGCTAGGAAGCCATTAAAAGGCTAAATATTACTGACTTGTCTTAGGTCAGGACATACAAAGTTGAACCAGGGCAGGGCCATCTCTGGAATAATCTGTAAGGACTGAGACCGATCATTTAGCAATGGACATCGATGGTGCTTGTATCTTCATTCACCATTAATATGTCACTGTCACTAACCAAGGACCCTGGACACTATTTTTACAGGGTCCACTGTATTCCCTACACACTATGTGTCACTTAAGGGAATAAAGGCTCTTATGTGTCTTTATCTGGCCCGTTTTTCAGAAGGATCTGAAGAACATCAAAGCTCGGATGACGACTCAAAGGAACATAACTTATCCTGCTCTTCTGTCCACTTAACTAGCAAGTCTTATAAAGAGGGGTGTCAGAAATTGCTACAGCATGAACGCACTGCTCAATATCGCCTCAGTTTACAGAAGCATACTTGGTTGTGCTGTAAGGCATCTTCCTCAAAACCGTTTAATCAGGGCCACTACACAGAGCTGGTGTCCACACGTATCCCGTAATAATGCCTTTATGCACTTCAGTAAGGTCACCGATGGTCTTCATCTGTAGCAGCAGTCAATACATCAAGCTGAAATTAAAATTCAATCACAGGTTTTATGAATGCCCCTTTGCTGAAATGGCCATGTGTCAGAACAGTGAAACTCAGGCCCAGACCAATGTGCAAATGGAAGCGAGACATTTTGTAACAAGATAAGAAACAGAAGGAGAATAATTACATAAAACCAAGATGACAGAAATGGTATTGAGTGAGGACAAACTGAGCATGAGGAAATGGAGTGTGTGGATTATTAATTGGACAGAGTGTGTCACATAGAGGACACCGTGGGTTGACAGAGGACATATCAAGTCAGCTTGCACTGGTACAGCACGTTGCTGCATCTACCACACAATGAAACACTTTGGGATGCCAATTGACATCTATCTGTCACATCCAGGTGTTACGTGGGTGTCCCCTTTGCCTTTTCCAGCTGCTCGGGTCCTCAGCAACAACGATCCTGCAAGCCGGGTCACCCTCAGTGCCGTAACTGATGCTCTTTCACAATACAGGTAATGTATTTTATTCTGGACTCCCTGAGCAACCACTCGTTTGACACAATCAATCCTATCCATTTAGTGATTTAATAGGAAGAGAATCTTCGTAAATCTTTCCTCACCAACAGATATCCAACAGCCACTAGACCCCACAACCCAGCCCATCACCCAGTCCATGTAAGCATTGAACAGAGTAGGAGCAAGAACACACCCCTGATGGACCCCAGAATCAACTGGGAAGGAGACAGAGATTCTGCCTTCACTCTGTACAGCACTCACAGTACCAGTATACATGCTGGCCATGACATCCAACTACTTTGGGGTGATCCCGAAAAGTCTGAGGATGTCTTACGGGGTAGTTTGATCAACTAGTCGAACATTTCATGAAAATCAACAAAGGCTGTAAAGAAAATCTGACAATATTCATGTCTACGCTCAAAAAGAGCCCTCAGGGTCAGGATGTGACTGATGGCGTAAAACCTAAGAAGAAGTAAATCATAAGTCTGTTCCAGTTGCTGGTAGATGAGCAAGTTGTTATGGATCCTCTTGATGACTCTAGCATGGACCTTACCCAGCACTGAGAGCAGTGTTATCCCCCTCTTGTTGCTGCAATCTGGGCGATCACCCTTTTCTTTCCAAATAGGGACAAGTCCCAATTTCCAGTCAGCTGGGATGATGCCCATCTCCCAAATGAAAGCAACGATTGCTTGCAATACCAGGAGGACAGCCTTATAACCAGCCTGGAGAAGTTCAGTCCAGACCAGATTGGGGAGCTTCACCCTGGATAACACAGATCCCTGTGACCTTCGCCACCCCCAGCTGGTTCACCACCTGTGCAATCTCACTGAGACTGGGTAGTTCACAGCTAATTAGAATATCAAGAACTGTGGACCCAGAGATGCCCAGTGTCCTAGCTGGAGTCTCAGCTTTAAAAAGCTGTTCAAAGTAGCCGGCCCAGCAGGTCACAACTGTAGTGTCATCTGTAAAGACCGCTCCATCACCTACCCTGACTGTGACTATCCAAGAAACAGATTCAGATGTGCATAATGCTTCAATTATTCTGCAAGCAGGACTTAGGTCGCTAGACCATGGATAGTGTGTCACTTGCTCACAGATCCCTCTAACAAAACACCTCCTTATCTGACCTCAGAGCCCTCGCAGGCATCCTTTTCAGTTCCCAGTATAGACCAGAGATGCCATCAAGCCATGTGCTGCAATTCCTCTTGATAATATCCAGGATGCCCTGTGAGATGAAACAACTCCTTCCAGAAACACTGGCAACACCAACACAGACCTTGGCAAACATCAGGGTCTTGTCATGGAAGGACTCACATTACATTAGAATCAGTAGTCATACCTAAGTCTGCAAGTTCCTCACACAAATTGAAACAGCTTAATCTTGGAGTCTGGCTAAGTCCAGGCTCATTCTCCTAGTAGGTGGCAGCCTACTGGACCTAAACTGAATCTTCAGAGTAACAACAACAAGTCTGTGGTCATAATTCACAAACTGGGCACTTCTGTAGACTCTGAAGTTCAATAAGAATCTCCAGTGTCTGCCCACAAGGATGCCATCTCCTTCATCACCTCATCATTACTGAAGTCCAGTGATTTGGCTCAGGGTACTGGACCCAGGATCCAGAAATCCACAGATCCTGACCATTTTTAAAGTCAAAGAACAGGGAGCCCCTTTCACTATGGTCACTAGACCCATGGGGACCGACACAGTCTTCAAACCCAGCCCTGTCAGTGCCAGTGGGTGTATTGAAGTCACTCACGACCAGAGGAGTATCACCCCCTGGGTACCCGTTAACCACTGAACAAAGTTTTGAGTAAAATGTCTCCCTCAGAGAGTGAGCATACCCTGAGAAAACAGACAAAACACCCAGAGAGTGCACTAGCCGCAGTCCACTTATTTCAAGGAGTAACATCGGCAGCAACAGGTTATCCCTGAGTATGGTAGCTATCACAATGACCAGACTAATATACCTACCTACATGAATGGAGTGGTGACTCTGAGGCTAGGGACCTATGCCAGTAACTGGAAGGTTGCTGGTTCAAATCTCATGAATGCCCAGAGTGATCGTACTCCATTGGACCCTTGAGCAAGGCCCTTAACGTGCAATTGTTTTGTCTTGGGTATGATGTTAATCTACATCCAGCACTGTAAAGAAGACCTCCAGCTTACAGGGAATAATTTGGAGGTTGGTAACAGGATTGGCACTCCAGCCACTGGGAAAAAACCTCATACTGGTCCATTTGGACTCATGTGGTACTGAGATATCACATGGCTGCACTCAGGTTTTCATGCCTTAGGTGGTTTGTCACGTGTTGGGTGTGGCAATGCATTATACTCAATGCATGCTCTTTATCTCTCCTCTCTATCTACAGACATCTGGCCACTCCCCGTTCTACATACCTCAGAGCAGGGGTCTCCAACTCCGGTCCTGGAGAGCTACCGTCCAGTAGGTTTTCTATCATATCCGGCTTCTAACGGGCCACACCTGTTCTCATGTAAATAGCAGGAACAGGTGTGGGTCATCAGAAGCCAAGTGGGAGAGAAAACCTACTGGATAGTAGCTCTACAGGACCGGAGTTGG